>OY856414.1:889543503-889922003 GCA_963693085.1 Alisma plantago-aquatica | reverse complement strand
TCATAATCATCTCTCATAGTGATAGTGGTGATTGTGGTTCTTAGGCCTGAAGTCACTAAATTCATCACATGTCGATCATGTACTTTGGCATCATACAATGTGATCTTGAATAAGGGTTGCCATAACAGTGATGATTGGGTGCACTATGACACATGGGGATAGAGTGTGAGTGATGCAGATCAGATTTGTTCCTCCATTAGGAGATTAATATTCAGGGCCTCTTGATAAGCGAGACTAAGAAATGTACGGTCGTACTCATGTGATTAAATATATGATATGTGGACTCACATGCATCTCAGATATTCTGCTCTAGTTCAAGGAACATGGATTGAATGTTGAGAGGATAGTGATTCTATGCTAGAGTTCAATCTGGATATTAGAGACAAAGGAACTATATGATCATGGTAGCACTAATATTAGATTGTAGGTTGAAGATGTTCATTAACTTTCCAAATTACTTGAGTAGCAATGATGTGTTGCTAGACACCACTGTTTGCTTGTGATGTTGTAAGTTAGTTATGGACATTCACTTCTAATGTAATTCTAGACCTATAGGGTCACACACATAGGATACACTTGGACTAAAGGAGTATATTCATGAATGATGTTTAATTTGATTACTGAAGGTGTTTAGGTATTCAAATAAACAACTGAGGTTCAAAATTGACTGATTGGACTTTGAATCGACCAGTTCAGGTGTTGAACCGATCGGTTGGAGTGTCATGTCAATTAGAATCAACATTGTTTGATCAATGGCTAAACCAAGGAGTGAAACAACCTGATCACATAGTGAATTGACTGGTTCACACATCCCAACTGACCAGTTTATGAGATGAACTGCCTGATTTTGTTTCCAATTTGATTGGATCAAGGATTGGTGTTGACGTCATGTTGTGCATTAATCACACATTGGTTACCAATTTTATTCAAAATAGGAAATTGCATGAACCAACCAGCTCGCACACCAACCAACCAGTTGGGTGTTGGTGAACCAATCGGTTTTTTGTGTTGTAGGTTCAACAAACTTCATGAATTCAACCCTTTCGACTCCCGAATAGATTGGGAACATTGACTGTAGATTCTACTATAAATAGAGGGGTACTGAGGACTTATCATAACACAACAGTAGCTCTGACAATTGTTGTCCTCTCTGGTTTTGATAAGAAATAGAGAGCCTAACCAAGTCCTACCCGATAAAGGGAGGAATAGCAAGGGAGAGACAGTTGTGTGAGAGCATATCAACTCTAATAGGATGACATTCGAGAGGGACAACTCCTTCATGTTGGTTCTGTAAGTTCAACATGGGGTTCCTAGTGGTTCGCATGAACTACTCTAGAGGTGGGAGGTCGTTGTCTATCTCTAGGAGGACACTGTCAACCGCTGTCCATGGTGTTGCACTAGGAGGCCGATGGAGACGACTATTTGAGTGTTGTTGTTGAAGGAGCATGTTTCTTCCTGAAGAAGAAGAATGATGCTATTGCAAGGGTAATGTCACTAGACTTTCTCGAAGACTAGGTATGTCCTTTTAGCCTTTCCTTCCTAGATACATTGTTGTTGACGCATTGTTTCTATTCAGGGGAATCAAGATTTAATATTTATTTATGATGCCTTATCTGTGCTTCGATTTCCCTACAAGAGGATTGGTGGTCAGTGGTGACAGTGTTATCTGTCCTTCTTCCACTTCTTCTCTATGCATAACTTTACTGAAAGGTACCTTGGTAGGTTAAGGTATCAATGGGTAAACATCTCATAATTTCTCAGAAAGCTCTGGATCCCAAAATAAATGCTTGTCGTGGATGACTTCCATTGTGTAACATCCACGAAGAGGGGTAAACCCATTGGGATTCAAGCCTGTGATAGAAATTTGGCAATTGAGTGCCTTTGTAATTCTAAGGATGATAAATGCATTGTCATCTTTGTCTTGATTTTTCTAGTTGACCAGTGGCTCAATTACATAACTTCTCCAATTAGGATGGTAGTAGGAGACCTAGAGTACAATCCTTTGAATCCAAATGGGAATGTGAGGAATCTTATTTGTAGTAGGGTCTTTAAATCGCATGTTTGAAATTTTAAGCTCTACCACACATGGGTTGGATAGAGTAACTTGGCATATTTCTAGATTAGCTACACATAACATCCATAAGCCTTGGAAGTGAAAAGGAATAAGGATAGCTCTATATTTCTTTAGCTCGAGTTTATCTTTAAGTGTCAAGATAGATGGAGCATCCAGATGCTTGTTTAATAGACAGTCGGCAAGGGAGGGTGTTGCATTGTAATATCGCCACTCTTTATCACTAGGCATGACATCTTCCAGGATAGTTGATTCCATAATGGTGAACATCTATTTGGTAACTTTAGTAGGACTAAGAAAAAATATCTCGAGATTCTTCATGATAAAGAGAGATACAACAGTTGTTATAAATAATATGGATCCCATCACAGTTATCATCTAGCATGTCTTGCAGGACAAAAATATCATGAACTGGTAATCCTTTGAATTAGTCAAAATCAAGTCCACTCATCTTGTAAGGGAGATGCAATGGAAGAGGTAATAGTAGCTCAAGAAATATTGGATCAGATAGGCATGGAGGTGTTGATGATAGAATGGTGGAAACATCACTATCATCTTCACCAGAAGAGTGTTCCCATTGTCTAAAGGGTTGTCTACATCTTCTTCTAGATCTAGATGAGAGGTATACACTTTGGTAGAGATATTATCTTTTGAGGTGTTGCAACTTCGAAGAGATCCAATTGGGATGAGGTTTAGCAATGCTTTGTGTAACTTCTGCATCAGGTCAGCTTCTAAAGAATTGTAGGTGATCTTGGAGTGAGAGGCAGTATCTTATCAGATGGGTGAGCATGGATATCTTCATATGACTCACATAGGGTTGTGTGAGGGAAAAGGGGTTTCTAAAAGGATGATGATGGGGTATGGATGCATCATTGTTTGATGGCGGAGGTTTTGTCATGCCATTCTTGGAGAAAAGAGATTCATGGGAGATAGATTCCCTAAATGATCTGTAGGCATGCCCCAGAGAGTGGCATCGGGTGTCTTCACTCGTAGTATTTGGAACATATGAGTTTCCTTGGGAAGAGTGAGAGGACAAGGAGGAGGTCACTTCAACAGAACAAGTGTGTGTCAGATGATGTCTTTGTCAGCAAAGTGCTCATTTCTCCATCTTGCACTGGCGTGCATCTTCTTGAGTCTTGATATGAAGCAAAATATGATGTTGAATAGTTAGGATTGCATCATATCTTGCATTCAAGAGTTACTATATGTCAAAGGAAGTTGTTTATCTCACTTACTTGGTGTTGGAAGGATTGAACCTACTAGGAAATGTCATGCACATCCTTTGAAAGTTTAGGAATAGTAGAGATAGTGGTAGCAGTTACCTTATAGATCTTGTCAAAGTCATGACCGAAGATGTCACCCAATGTGTTGGGATATTCCGGATCAGAAGATGATGATGAATAGTGCTCATATTGAGGTGGCACACAAGAAATAGAATGTTGATCAGTATGATGATGAAGTCATGGCAGACTATCTGGAACATCATGCACCTCCTGCCATGGCGGGGAAGGTGGTCTTCTTGTAGTAGCAACCTTAACTGGGGTGGAAGTGGGGATCTTTGTGGTGTAAGGAGGATCCCTGCATATAGTTGATGATGTAGCAGCAGTCTTTGGTACATCTGATAGAATCATTAGAGAAGTTGGAACTTGCTTTGGTGATGATTGTATCACTTCAAAGTCATCATCAACTATTGCTTCATGTTCCCTTTCCTCTAAAATCTTTGATAAAGGTTTCTTGGGGTTGTTGTAACAATTGGTTTCAGGCAGACTCTACTAGATGATGTGTCCTGTTGTTGTGGTGTCACAAAAGTTGTCTTGTGGGAGTTGTTGATAAGTTTGATGATTTCTTCCTCAGAAAACAACAACTTCTCTTTATCAAAATCCATAATCTAGGTTTTGGAAAGCGCAAAGTGGAGAGCGTGCATATTGACCCCCTTAAAGTGGGAAGCGGGTTTGAAAGCGGACTAAAGCGGGTGCTTTTTGAAAATGTGTTTGTATTGTTTTAAAAATGGTGAAAAATTAAGTGGTCGTATTTCTACTACCGTAAGAAATATTACTCAACAATCAAGCATTTTGAATGATACTTTATTGCATCAGAATAATTTTCATAGATTAAAAGGGTCCTAATTATAAAAATATATGGTTGCAAGCTAAAAAAATACTAAAACATCAAACAAAAGCCATAGTCCTTGCTCCTAGAATGAGTAAAAACAAAATCATCCTATAAAGATGCATTGAGTAGGTATGAATCATATTACCTTCAATTAATAATAGGTTTGATTACCAAATTACTACATACTGAGTCGTTACAAAATTCCAAAGGATTAAGAATATGTAGGCACTAGGCACATAGGCAATAAGTTACAACACAATGAGAATCATTACACCTGAAAGTTGTAATGGAGTGCGATGAATGCATATTGAAATTAAGTGTATTGAGTCAACTACGTCAGTCGCAAATGTTGATCATTAATCACTAATAGAGACTAGTACACACAAGACATCATTGTATATAAAAATCAGAAGCGAGATCTTTAACTTTAGACAATTGACCAGTTAAAATACTAACTCGTTGACCCAAAGAAAGCTTTGTAACCTATGTTCTTGGTCCTTGCTTCCCCTTCATTAACTTTGACATCTCAGTGAGGGGTGATCAGGCACTTGTTAGACTCTAGGCAGACTCTAGGGATTTAGTGTCTCCTCCTTTTGAGATGTTTTCCCTTCGGTCATCAAGGATCAGCTTGTTTAACTCCCAAGCGGCTATTGTTATTGGTGTGTTTTGTACACCCATTTCTACTCCTTTTATGGATGAACAGGGGCACCAAGGAATAGGGATAGATTCCCAATCCCAATGGGAAACCAAAAGGGCCACAAAAACCATTTCCTAGGGACATTATTGTTGTCAGCTTCTAACATCTTCTATTGGGAAATCGAAGTGGTATTGGAGTTTAAGGGGCTATGTAATCATGTAATTAAATTGATAATAGATACACACTTTGCCAAAAAGTGGCTGAAGTGGGTTGCTAAAGTGGGCCCAATTAAGTGGTCTGAGGCACGGATTTTGCTAAAATGCAGTCTCTTCGGTGCAATCTTTCTCAACACTTTCCTAGGCCCAAAAAACAATGGTTTCCCCTTCCACATCGCTTAAGTGGGAGCTTAAGCGTGAAGTGGGATGCTTTTTTAATCATTGATTCTCATGAATCGGAAGTGACTAGTGTTGTTGCGGTGGACTAGGATGCCAGAAGACTTCTGATACCTTATTGTGATGAAATTTCTCCTTGCATTTCTCTGAAACTTTTAGAAGGTGGGTGTCCATATGATTGATAGATAAGTTTGATTAGATCACCCATATAATGCTCCTTTTATTGAGCAGAAGAAGAGATTACCAACCACTTGTCAATTAATAGGCAGCCAATATTAACAAGTTGGCTTTCCATGATAAGATAGAGTATATAGAGCTCCTCATGATAAATTCTTCCTGTCTCAGACTTTGTAAAGAGAACATTTGCGACTATCTTATGTATGATCCTCCATAGCCTAGAGTGAACTTTAGATGCTTTGGATTGGCCATATTGGTACCAACATTGACCTGTCAACTTATCCCAATACTAGGAACCATTAAAGCTAGAATCCTCCTTGTCAAGTATCCCAAATCAAGCTTTGGTGGCTTCTTCATATGGTCCACATAAAATCTTGTTCAATATTAGCTTAGAGAGAATGTGATCGACATTACTTATGTGAACCTTCAATTGTCTATGTCCACTTATGGGGTCTTCATCTCATTTTCCTGAAACCTCTTAAATAGAGGATATGAACTCCATAGTCTCCTCTATGTAGGCCTTGGGTTTAGCAAAGTAGAGGTGATCCAGGTTGGAGTTGGTCAACAATTATTTCACTCTTGCCTTAATCCCAATCTCTTCAAAAGCGGTCGTAGAGACAAAGAGAGTGGGTTTGAAAGTTCTACTTCTCATTCCCTTGTATGCCTTGTGATGGTCGTTATTCTGAGGCCTAAATGTCCCACAGTAAGGGACATTGAACTGAAAGCCCAGAGGTGCATCAAGTTCAGGCTCATTGATACATTCTCTCTTGTCATTCTCGATGGAGGATATTGTAAGGTGGGGCCTCTTCTCTCCTCTCTTGGATGCGCTGCTAGTAGCCAAGGTGGAACTATCTTGGTGAGCCATCACTGTGAATAAAGGAAAATGTGAGCAGTATTAAATATGATATAATACACAACCTATCAACCACTGAAGTCAACGAGATATCGATAGTCCACATAAGTTAAGAAGAGGGTTGACAGATGATTCATTGATAGTAGAGAAAAGAAAACACGCCCATTGAGGTATTGTGTCGATAGAAAATCACGTTGATAGAAAATGGAGTAAATGGTCGATAGGTTTGTTGACCAAAACAATTGACAAGGGTAAGTACATGTCGACTGGGTGAAGTTCAAAGTAACATCACAAGAAAATGGAAGGCTATCAGTCAGAGGCTATTGTCTAGAGAAGTCGATAAGCATATCGATAGTCAAAAGTCAAAGCGGTAATGCTTCATTTTGAGTATGATGTGGTAAAAAATTCTTATTGTGGGTCTTATATTTGTATGAGACTTGAAGGCAATGAATCATAATCAAGTAAATGGATATCGGATCTAGTCCGTCAAGAAGACTATCAACTAGACGGATAGACAACCATGTAAAGCAAGGTCGATGGGTTTGTCGAGTTTGTTGTTTGATAGGCTTATAAAATATTTGTTATGTTGTCCAAGGTGTTGATGTATCTTTGATGGTGGTATTGATGAGCCAGACCGACATACCAACTATGTTACTATCAACCAAACTCTCAAAAATGAGTCTACAATCGAAAAATGGTCAAGGTCATCGGTGGCTATGTCGATAGCTTTGTGGACTCATTTGTCGATGGATCTAAAACACTTTAATTGAAGTCGATGAAGACGGATTAGAGTTTAGGTCGATGGACCATGATAAGTGATCATCGTCCAATCATCACTTGGAAAACTAGTGGTCCATCTTGATTTTGATGGAACACATTTACAATAGTAAATGTTATGTGAAGAAAAACAAAAACAACTTGAAAGAAAGTGGCGAAAGAAAATTAATTGTTTGGGTTGCCTCCCAAGTAGCGCTTGTTTATAGTCTTGTGTCTTGACTCTTGGATGTTTTATTCAGCATATGGGGTATCAAGCAGTTCCATGTCTCCCTTCCTAGTGATAGCCTCATCTTCATAATATCTCTTTAGGTGGAGAACGCTGACTAAAAATGTGCATGAATTCTCATTCTGAATGTCCATCATTCCATAAGGATAAATAGTTATTACTGTGAATGGGCCATACCAACAAAAACAAAGTTTTCTTGGAAAAAGATGGAGTGCAGAGTTGAACAAAAGAACTTTTCCACCTTCAGAAGTGTCCTTCCACTTGATATGAGAATCATGCCAAATCTTGGTGTGTTCTTTATAGATCTTAGTATTCTCATAAGCATGTAGACAGAGTTCTTCAAACTCATGTAGTTGCATAAAATGATTTTTTTTCAAGGTCGGTGTCCATGTTCAAATTCTTGATTGCCCAAAAAGCTTCATGTTCCAACTCTAGAGGAAGATGGCAGGATTTGCCATAAATAAGACGATAAGGAGTCATTCTGATGGTCATTCTATAAGCAGTTTGATATGCCCAAAGAGTGTCATCAAGTTTAGAGGACCAGTCTTTCCTAGACTTTCCCATGGTTTTATCCGGGATTCGCTTGATCTTCCTATTGGAGACTTGTAGTTGACCTGCAGTCTGAGGATGGTATGAGGTAGAGATCTTATGTTGTACTCCATACCGCTTCAGAAGCACTTCAAAATGATTCTCTATAAAATGTGATCCTCCATCCCTAATTACGGTTTTGGGATGTCCAATCCTTGGAAATATATTTTTTGTGAAAAGGCATGTTACTATCTCAGGGTCATAATAGGGTAACGGTATATCTTCCACCCATTTGGAAATGTAATCAACTGCTACCGCAATGTATTTGTTTCCACAAGATGGTCGGAATGGGCCCACAAAGTCAATACCCCAAACATCAAAGATTTCAACCTCAATCCATTTGGTCAACTTCATCTCGTTTCTTTTGTTGATGTTCCTAATGCGTTGGAATGCATTAAATTGTTTGGCGTAAGGGTGTGAATCTTTAAAAAATAGTCGACCAATATAAAGTAGAGTTTAGAATCTTCAATGTTGTCTTCTTGACACTCAAATGTCCTCCATAGGGAGTTGTGTGAATTTTTTCTAGAATAGAATGGGCTTTGTCATGATCAACACAACGGAGATAGATGTTATCAACACATTTTCTAAATAGAAGTGGGTATCCCGATAGTAGTTTGTTAGATATGAAAAGAACTTCTTCTTCTGGTTGTATGTCATCTCATGGGGAAACTGTTGGCATGTAGGGTAATTACAAAAATCAGCATACCATGGTGTTACCTGGTCTAGTGAGTGAATGATAAATAATGATATGTATTGTTAAGATCATTTATAGGGAGAGGATTGTACTCTTCAACCCGTATGCGAGAAATGTGATCTACAACCACATTTTCAGATCCCATTTTGTCAATGATTTTGTGATCAAATTCATGTGATAAGAGGTCCCACCTAAGGAGGTGAGGCTTAGTGCCCTTTTCTACATGAGATACATCATTGCTCCATGATCGGTGTAGATCATCACTTTTTCACCCAACATATACTATCTAAATTTTTTGAAAGCATAGATGATGGAAAAAAAATTCCTTCTCTATTGTTGTGCAATTGACTTGAGATTCATCAAGGGTTTTCCTGGTGTAATATATGACAAGTTCTTCTTGTCCTTCTTTTTCCCTAGGACAGCTCCAATAGCGTAGTCACAAGCATCACACATTAGCTCGAAAGGGAGGTCCCAATCTGGATCTTGCATAATGGGTGTGGTAGTTAGGGAATTTTTGAGAGTGTGAAAGGCCTTCATACAATCTGTGTCAAAGATAAACGGTGTGTCTTTTACAAGAATTCTAGATAGTGGTTTTGCAATTATGGAAAAATGTTTATTAAAATGTTGGTAGTATCCTACATGTCCCAAGAAACTCCAGATAGAAGAAACCAATGACGGATATGGAAGCTTGGAAATAGCCTCTATTTTTTCTTGTCTACTTCTATGCCTGTCTAAGGTACCTTGTGTCCCTTGAATATCCCTTCTTGTACCATAAGTGAAACTTCTCCCAATTCAGGACTAGGTGCTTTTCTTCACATCATTGAAGAATGACGAATAGGTTCTTAAAACAATCTTTGAGTGATGACCTAAGACTAAGAATTCATCCATGAAGACCTCCATAATCTCCTCTATCAAATCAGAAAATATAGCCTACATACACCTTTGGAATTACATAGACCAAAGGGCATACGACGGAATGCATATGTCCCATAAAGACAAGTAAATGTGGTCTTTTCCTAATCATATGGGTGGATAGGTACCTAATAGAATCCATAATACCCATCTTGGTAGTAGAAGTGTGAATGGTGCACCAGTTTTTCCAAAACATGGTCAATAAATGGGAGAGGAAAGTGATCATTGCATGTTGTTGCATTCAATAGCCTGTTATTGATGCACATACACCAATCGATCATCATGTGAGTGTCCAGTTCTTTGCCATCACTATCCTTTACCACTATCATCCATCCTTTATTGGGGACCACATTTACTGGGCTTACCCAGTTACTATTGCTAATGGCATAGATGATACCAACATCTATTAGCTTAATGACCTCCTTACACACCACCTCGCACATCTTGTCATTTTGTTTACTTTGACTTTGCACATGTGGTTTTAGGCCTTGCTTAAGGTTGAATCAATGCATGCAGATGGTTGAGCTAAGACCCTTGATATCATCTATATAGTATCCTAGGGATTTTCTTTGAATCTTGAGTTTAGAATAAAGTTGTTGTTGTTGGTTAGAAGATAACTATGCATTGATTATCACTAGATTTTTCTTTTCATCTTCAAGAAACTCGTACTTCAAACCCTTAGGAAGGGGTTTGAGATCTAGAAAAGGCTTTGGAGTGGAAGTGTCTTTTGGTTCTTGCTGAAGAGAAACACACTTGACAGTTTTGATGGAATCTTGAAATTCTTCTTCTTTTCCAACTTCTAAATAGGCCAAAATTTCCTCCACTTCAAGATTTGTGATCCCCGAACTAGGATTAATTAGGGGAAGCATCAAAGGATCTATGAATGTGTTGTGTTCTTGAGTTTCTGCACTCAACTTACTACAACAATAAGGAAAATAACTCATCTTCATCGATGAAGGACCCTTCATATGATCAAGCACATTAAAGTCAATGGATTCGTTGATGACCCTTATAATGATCAGCCCATCTGTGAGATCTATTAATGCATGGGTTGTAGAAAGAAACGGTCACCCAAAGATCATCAACACATAGGGTCTTCAACCACATTGATGATGATGATATCACAAGGAATGAACTAATTTTCAATTCTGATAGGGATGTCTTCTACCATACCCACTGGCATGGTAAAGGCATTGTCGGCCATCTAAATCCTCATGTTAGAGTTGACTATATTTGTTAGACCTAACCTAGTAGCCCAGATATATGGCATAAGGCTTATAATGGCACCCAAATATGCAAGGTCGTACCTAGCGGAAGTGTCTTCAATGAGAAAAGGGATGGTGAAAGCTCTTGGGTCCTTTTGTTTTGTTATCATGGTGGATTGACAGAAAGCAGAAGCCATTCTTGCAAGGCAAATTGTTTCTACCTCACCTATCTTTCTCTTCTTGGTGATAAGATCCTTTGGGAACTTGGCATATGTAAGCATCTTGTCAATGACATCCAGAAGGGGGATCTCTAAGTGGAATTTCTTGATAGTGTCTAAGAATTTGGTATACCTCTTCTCAAGTTATGCCTTGATGAAGTAATGAGGAAAAGGTTCTTTGGGAGGAATTTCAGATGTTCTAAGGGATGGGATAGGGTTTGATGCCCCATGCAATTTCTTCAGTTTCTAGAACCTCACCTTTGTTGGAGCTATCTTCTTAAATAGTTGTCTTTTCTATCTGTGGTGTGGTAGAAGTGGTTCTTGAGTGAAGAGTAGCCATCCTGAAAGTTTCATTCTTTGGATTTTTTTGGTTCTAGAAGGAAATTTTCTAATTGATGCCTGATAGATGCAACAATGGAGGTCAGTTGTTGATTTATCATCTGGTTGCGTCATTGCATATCTCTTATCTAGGTGTTCATAGTGCCCAATTGTGTTTGCATGTTTGCCATCAGATTAGTGTTGCTCAACATACACTCCCCTAATTTTTCAGTCAAGGAATGCAACTCAGTTATGGATTTCTGGTGGTTCTTGAAATAAGCTCGGCCTTTGTTGTCCGTTGAAGTTTCCTTGTTGTTGTTGAGGTTGGGATCCATTTTGCTAAAATTTGGGCAGAGTTCCTCTTCCAAAAACGTGTCCCCTACCTATGGCTTGAGATGTTTGACTCAGTTGAAAAGAATTTTCTATTATAGAGATAATCCCATTGGAAAATCCATGGTGATTTGGTCACTTGTAATTCACATAAGACACATTTTCTACATGATCTTTAGCTTCATGAGTATAAATACAATGATCGATCCCATGACCCCCTTCTCCACATGTGACACATTTTACTGTGGCCTCAGTGAAATATCTTGAATTGGCTTCTTTAGGTTCTGGACGTTAGTTTCCATCATGTCAAGTTTATTATTCAGGCTTTCATGTAACTTTGAATCTAAAGAACTACTGATGGTAGATACAGTTGTTGTAGAACTTCTATCATAATCTCTTCCTACTTGAAGTGTGGCCATATTATCGATGATCTCCTTTGTGGTTTCTTCATCATGCTTCATAAAGTCGCTCCCAGCTACAACTTTCGAGATGTCCTTTCTGTGGAGGTGAGGCCTTCATAGAAAGTAGTGATGATAAAACCTTCATCATAGTCGTGATATGGGCAATCTCTCATATACTCCTGATATCTCTCCCATGCATCATACAAAATCTTAGAGGGTTTCTACTTGAAACTGGTAATCTTTTGCTTGCATCTGACGGTCTTCTCAACAGAGTAAAATTTATTCATGAACACTTCAGATAATTGTTGCCAAGATGTTATCCCCTTTTAGGAAAGGTACCACTGTAAAGTTTTTTCTTTTAAAGAGAAACGAAACCCTTTCATTTAGATGACTTCTTGAGGGACCCTATTCACCTTCATGGTATCACAAATATTTTTGAAATCATCAATATGATGATAGGAGTTTTCATCAATAGAATTCCTCCAAAAGTTTGATGTTTAATAATGTTGACGAAAGTGGGCTTTAACTCAAAATTTTCCAGTAGAATGTGAGGAAGGACAACAGGTTCCCTATTGTCATTGAAATGACTAGTGACCAAAGACTAGAGTGAGGGCCTATTTTTAGGAGCATTACCGTTGGGTGGTGGTTGTGTAGGCATTGAATTGTCAAGGAAAATATCTGCCTCTGGAAATTTAGCAAGGAACTCTAACATTGAAATAAAATGATAGTATACTACCTATAAACAAAATATTGAATGGATCAAAGTCTAAGACTGGAAATGTAAATGATACCCTGGCAAATTGATAATGTAAAAAGGGATGCTAATAAACTTTTTGCAAAATTTAAAAGCAATTATTAGTGCTAAGTAAACCACAAGTTCTTAAATATTATTTGTTTCCTTATCCCCAGCACCGGTGCCAAATGTTGATCACTCTTTTTCATGGGTCAAAAGTGTAAACATGATTTCCATTCAAAGATATCAGACTTTAGATTTATACCCTACTAGAAGAGACATTTCCAACTCAATACAGAGTTTATTGCTGTAGTGTGGGGTCAAACACAAGGATAAGGAGAATAATAGAATAAAAATGAGATGGTCTTAGCTTAGTCTAGTCGAATCAATTAAGAGAATTTTATGGTGTTCCAGTTGAGAAATGAAATAATCTAATTGAGTAGTGAATCTAAGCTTATAGAAAATTAAAGGAAAGAAGAAAAAAAAAAGATAAATTGTGAAACAATAATAACAAGACTTAGATTGGGTTTCACTAATCAAACCAACCACAACTATGTAAAACCTTCACTCCTAGATTATATATTCTTATCATAAAAGATATATGTTCCTTCCTTCTCTCGAGATCTGGGTAGATTTCTATCTAAGGGGTTCTCTCTCAAAATAATGACCAAAAGACCAAGGAAAAATCATATGACTTTGTTACCAACTCCTCACTCTCAGGACTCATTACTAACCTATACTCGAGATCTCATTGAAATTATTCTCTTGAAGAATATTCATATCAAATGTCAAAAGAGGGTAGCTAATCATCAAATGACACAGTAAAACAAGAATATAGTAACAAAACTTTTAAGAACATATACCATAAAATAGAAGAATGAACAATTGGGTCTGACGACTACTCCCAACCAAAGTTATGAAGTTCAACCTAACATGGCATAGGAAAGAGACAAATTACAACTTGAATAAGTCATGATAAGAAAACGAAGAGCAATAGATTGATACTAAGGTAGATTGAATGATCAATCGACCAACCTTTTGATTGATTAAGGAGGTCGATGGCTAGTGTTCGATAGCCAGAATTTGATGGCTCTTCTCCTTCTTCTGATCCTAGATTCATGCAAGTAGGTTCATCAGATCTCTCAATGGCAGTGGATTTAGACACCAAGGAAGAGGTCGATGGCCAGCTAGATCGATGGATCTTGACTGGTCGATAGCTCTTGTCCTTTGGCTCTAGAATTTGGTGGTAGTCTTTCAGCATGATAACTTAGAGAATTCAAAATCATTTAAAGTGACACTTTGGGGTCTTATTTATAGGATTTTGTGCCTAATAGATATCTATCAATCCTTGAGTTTATCGACAGGGAATCTGTTGACATGGTCATCAATATCTGCCCTCTCTACGAAGGCATTGAGGATTTTACTTATCAAAAGGGTTGTTGATGGACTTGTTTTATAGTTTGGAAATGATAGGATTTTGTCAGTGTCGACATCGATGAGATGAGTTTTTGACACTTCCTCTATAGTTTTGTTGATCTTCTTACTCGAGAAGTCTATGCTCGATGAATCTGTCGAGGATACCTCAACATGGTATTTTTGACTCTCTTAAGGAAAGGTTGAGTTGTCGACCAACTAGTTGATGACTGGCGAGAGTCTGTCAACTTCTGAGTGATCAAGTTAGATTAATGATAGTTACCCATCAATTTTGCTAGTTTTGCATTGAATACCTTAAAATATCAACAAAACTGAATAAAAAATCTAACATTTGGTAAACTAAAAGTAAAATGAACAAAACCAAACATCTAAACACTAATTCTAATGATTTTAATTATGAAAAAGTCTATGAAAAGTGCATCAAAACTGATGTTATCAATGCCTCCTTGTAAGACTTGTACAGCAAGCTCCATTTGCAGCAACGTCCACAGTCCTACGGGTGTTTAAGATAACCCATTATAAAGTGTTTACAACAATAGCTAGTAAGTCAAACCATGGTAAGGACAAAGCCATTGAAGGTCTTAAAATCTCTCCCATGTGCCATACAACATTTCACCTTCCTTTTGAGTGAAATTGATGAATTGACTCCTTATACGTGCAATCTTTATAGATGGAAAATATTTAGCAAGAAAAACTTTCAACAACTAATCCCAACTTTTGATAGGCCTCTTATGTAAGGAAGAAATCTATGCCTTGGCTTTGTACCTCAAGGTGAACGGAAAAAATAGTAGGTGTATTCCATCAGCAGGACCGTCGTTGATCTTGAAAGTGTTCATGTACTACAAAAATTCAACTATATGAATCCTACATAGGGGTTCCTTCAAACCTATTCTACTGGATCATTTGCATAATTGTGAGGTTGATAGGTAAGCTGTTGGATTCATTAATAAATTGGTCAATTTCTCCACATATGTTGGTGGTATCAGGGACAACAAAGTCCTTAAGTGGTCACTTGTCCTCCATAGTTGGTTCTTCTTGTAGTGGTTTTTCACTACATGAAGATGGTGTTGGTGAACTTTTGCCTGGTGGATCTTCTTTCCTTTCTCTCTGGAGGCTAGCAAATGTGCGAATGATTTTTGGGTCTAGAAAAACCAAAGGTTTAAGACCCCTCTTCAAGAAATGCATACAACCTACAAAATCAAGAAATAAATGAGAAACACAAATAAAAGTATCAAATGATGTATAATGAAAAATGGTGATCCATTCTCAAATACTAATCATCACTTTTACTCTAACCAAGAAGTATCATATATTTTCATCAACGACCCCAAAAATGTGTAGGTCTTTCTAACAAACGAGCTTTAATAATTAATAATGTCACCTCATTTCTCCCCCACAATAATACACAATCGATTATAGTTAAGGTCATATCCATAAGGAGCTATGCTAGTTACGCATAAGAGCATTAAAGTTCAACAATCTAGATTAATTTACACAAGTTTGATTGATTTGATTAAACTAGTCAGCGGACAAGAACAAAACAAACAAACACAAGTCTCTTGGATGATGATTGAGATCATACTTACAAAATCTTGGGAATGAGATTTCACTTCCACATCATAACATAGTAGAACAATGAAAATTTAATACTCTAGTCGAGCATACAAAGTAGACTTGTGTATCATACACTTCCAGAGGATATGAGACAATATTAACTCCACATAGCCTCTCATGCATGTGCATAGTTTCAAACTACAAACCTTGAGTCCACAACACATTCTCAACCACTCCCATGGTAAAGGAAGTGTTGGGAAAATTACATCTTCATACTCCTAGATACATCATTATAGATAATATTTGAAGCATAGAACAAGCAAACATGATGGCCAGTTAAGCAAGAAAGGAAATGAAGCATTGATGCAATCTTAGAACTGTAAAATGACTAGATTAAGGATGGAATTTGTGTTCACATAATTTGTGACACGGGAGTTACTCTACCATGCCCAAGAACAAGGATTTACTCACACATGGTGGTGAAACGCGAGTAAAAGCAATGAATTATGAAGTAAAACATGAGTAGAGAAGGGAAAGAACAAGGGGATATATTGAGGAATAGAAACAAGGGGAGAACTCCAATCAAAATTCAAAGTTTCATCCTTGATATGCTCCTACTCCAGAAACCTTCTCTTCGGAGAGGTTGGAACAGAGGATGGAAGCCCTTGCTACAATTGGTTATGAGAGCCGAAGTAGAGAACATGTTTTCTCTCAAGTAACTACTACTTCTTCTCCAAAATTACCTCCTTCTCCTATGCTCTGAACTCTGCTCAAAATTTTCTCCCAGCAAGAAGTGATAACTATGCCAAGTGAGTCCTCTTCATATTTAAAAATGAGGGATGTTTTTTTCTTAAATTGAATTGAAACTACCGACAACACATTGTCTTGCTGAATTAACATGGCACGTCTCTCTCAATAATTTCACTTGAACTTCCATGAATGAAGGTTGCATGGCATGTTGGTTGGCAAACACATTGTCTTGATGCATGTTGAGAAAACTTGGATAGTTTTGGATCGAGGCGACATGATGTGTTGGTTGGCCAACACTTCATATTGTTGCAAGTCAGTGAACTTGGCGATTTCCTAGAATTAGGTGGCATGGCGTGTTAGTTGTCCAACACACCATGTTTCTTCATGTTAGTGAAAATATGATTTTTCCTGCTATTGGCATGCCATGTTAGTTAAACCACATGTTGTGTTTCTATTAGAATCTTCAGAAATGTCTATAAAGTTGTGGAATATCTTGGGAAATCTGAATAAGGTTGGATTGTCATAATATTATCACCATTTTTTGGTCTAAATATTTTACACATGATCCAACCATGGAACAAGTAAAAAAAACAAGAACGTGGGAAATCTAGCATGATTAGAAGCAATTTGAGGCAAAAAATGGATTAAAAAGGCATGCAAGAGTTAGCAAAAAGACTATATAATCCATGCACATCAGAGAGTGATTGGTTTTTGTAAGAGTGGGGTATTTTCTATGAATATATACTAGAAGACAATCATATAATGCTGGAAATCTATATATAATATTAAACTTTAGGTTTACTTAGTATTTGAAATTTTGTTTATCATTGCACTTCTTTCTTGTGATGTTATTATAATAGTATATGTACTTATAATGATAGGTTCAAAATCATAGAAATTCAAGTCCATTAGTTAAACATGACATGTTAATGGATGCTAAGAACAATTTCTAACATGTTCCTAGTCAAGTATCAAAATGGATTAGACAAAAATACTTCCTATGAGACTAGTATGCGCGGTGAGTGATAACCATGTCTTATGAACCATATGCATTGCATATTAGGTTAAACTTTCATATACTTGTTAGAGAAAAAGTGTACTATATAGACTTACTTGGAGATTGATATGTGATCATTATATGATAGTCATAATCAATTCTCAATAAAACAACAATGTCATGATCCTTTGACCTAGATTCACTAAAATGCTGACATTATGAGCATCATGCTTTGATAGTACTTAATGTGACCTTGAAGAAGGTTGGCATAAAGGTAGTGATTAGGTGGGATGAAGGCCAAATTACCTTTTTTGTGATATAAAGGAATTTTTTTGACCTATGAACAAGAATGTTACAGGCTTCCTAACGTGTGAGTCTATAGGAATGCATGGCCATGCTCATTTGAGTCAATTTGTGATAATGAGCTTATATGTTTCTTTCTATCCTATTTGGAAATCAATGGACTTCAATTAAAATGAGGGTGACGTTTACATGCCTTTAGTTCAATCTGAATATCTATGAAAAGGGGTTATACAACACAGAGACATTAGTCATTTATGGTTTGATCTAATCTGACAACTCCTACTATTTGGATAGAAAGGATGTGTTTATAGAAATATCTCATTTCTTATTTATAATAACATTGATTATTTAATCCATTACTAACAAGTATGGCTCCTACACAGACACACACAGATATATCTTAACAAAAAAGTTAAAGTAGAGTTTATGATAATTTCTACGTTAAATCTAGGGATCTCAAAGTAAGTTTCTAGGACTTAAATTGAGGGAAGGTCTAGGAATTTGGAGTTAAGTTTCCATAATTCAAATATTCTCACTTCACAGATTGGAAATTCTATAACACACCGGGACTCCCAAAAATTTTGTTATCCAATGAGAAAAAGTTATTGGTAGAATCCCTCATTCTGTGAGGGATTCCCAATCTTGGTAATTGATATTATCCTATTTTATTTAATTTTATGTCTCTTTAACCCCTACTTTTTTCTCAATTCAGGATTACAACGTGCATATCTATATATAGTCCTACCATTTCTTACTAATCATTGTCCTAAGCAAATATTTGTATAATGTAGTAAAATCTAACATGTCCATGAAGCCAAGGCATAGGAAATGCCATAAACGACTAAGGACCAATAGATAGAAGACCTGCCATCGACACCAATTACTACCATCAAGGAAGGAGTCCATAGATGGGGGTCACCAGAGACATTGCTTAGTACCCATAGACCCCTGCAACCACACAATAGAAGCCATTTTTATAGTCCTTCGATGGGAAATCATGAATGCTATCGAAACCCAATATGTAGCGGGATCATAATGGTCAGTTAGAGAGAGAATGACCATCAACACCTATAATCACTTCCAGTCATGTGAACCTCAATGGGCTCACATTATGAACCATTAAGACATACTAAATAACCCCCAATGGGTTGTCATCACAACAAGTTAGAAAGCATCAAGCACCACCATCGAAGGAAGTTTCTCCAAGATTTCATTTGTCTAACCATTAATTATTCCATCGACACCATTTAGGAATTAATCAATGACCTCCATCAATTTTGTAGACCGGTCTTTTCTAGTGATTCCCCACCATTGACCATCCTCAATAATGGTCTACAGCCCACCCCAACAATTGTTAGATTTTTAAGATGATGGGCCAAGCATTGCATGTGCACTGATATGTATATTACATTACTTGCTAGCACCTTAGATCCACCGTCGAGCCTATAAATATCATAACTAGGTATCACCTAGTAGGAATCTTAGATATTAGGAGGCAAGAGGAATGTTGATTCTCCAAGGTATTAGAAGAAGACTCTCACACATCGATAGTACCCAATGAGTTACATGTGAAGCCTTCAAGCCTGTCTTCCAAATAAGGGGAGCCATGAAGGTGAAGCTCCATGCTCTCACACCTGTCGATCTACAACCTTCCACTTTATCAATGTCCATTCAAGACTATTTGACTACTAATCTAGCATCAAGTGTGGAAGCTCCAGGCCACACGTGGGTGGATCTGAGAAGATCTACAATGTACTCAACCTTCTCCTACCTCCTTCCTATGCTTCATATGTACTTGTTATTTTATCCTAGATCCTAGCTAATATACATTCATTTATTGTAAATGTTATTAATCATTTTAAATATATACCTGGCATGGTTGTTTTTAGACTCTTTTTATGATTACATTGTTTATATGATTACATACCTTCTTATTATGTTTGTTTCCAAACAACCTTGAGAGTGTGGTTTGGTCATGTATGTGTTGGTATGTATGCCCAGAGATCTAATCATATGATGATTGTAATGGCATAACTTGTAAATTATTTGATCAATAATAAAGGCATGCTTCCAATTTATTCTATTTTATGCAGTTATGAGATAATGAAGTAACATAATAAATGTTACAGAATCTCAGGCTGGCTGCAAGAGGATGATGAGGCCAAATTGGATGCTCGTCCATGTGAGGAGTGATCAAAACTAGCTGGCTGATCAGTTAGCCAGCTACCATCAAAAACAAAACTAAGGATGGAGGTATTACACCCGTCCACCTGAATTCCTATATGAAAGGCTAATTAGAGATTGTAATGGAAGTAGCACTGCCAAGTTTAATGCAGTTCATAACCTAGTCTGTAGTAATATCATTGATGTACTCATAAGAGGAGGACGGGATGAATAAAACACCTCCTGACTTACCCCCCAAAAAAAGTAACATAATAAATGTCTAGAGAATGGTATCACTCAATGACATATGTCTTCAAGTATGTGACTTGAACAATGAGATCATACGGATGTTAAGAGTATGCATTCTCACTATCTCCCTAGTTAGTTGTTATTGTGGGAGGTTGATAGAAAATAATTACACATATGACTAGAGTGTGTGTTGGTTGATGACAGAATCTCATTAGTCATGATTTGGCAATATCAAACCAAGCACACAAATACTTGTTAGGGAACAATGTATTAGATAGACCCAACATAATGAGTAATACATGGAAACAAGTACAATGGTAGTCATAGTTAATTCTCACAATGTTGGTGGTGATTGTGGTTCTTAGACGTAAAGTTACTACACTCATCACATGTCATTCTGAATACTTTGACATCATCCACCGTGATCCTAAATAAGGGTTACCATAAAGGTGATGATCAGGTGTAGTGTGATACATGGGGATGATTGTGAGTAATATAGATGGGATTTTTCCCTCCTACAGGAGTATTATATCAGGTCCACTTGATTAGCGAGACTAAGAAATGTGTGGGCATGCGCATGTGAGTCAATATGAGATATTGATCTTACATATATCTAGGACAGTCTGCTATAGCAAGGAACAAAGATTGAATGCTGAAGAGGATGACTACTCCATGCCTTGAGCTCAACCTGGGTATCAGTGATGAAGGAACTATACAAAAAATGAAACACCAAACACAAATTATAGGTTGAATTTGTTCTCCAACTTTTCATTTACTTAGGTAATAATGATGTGTGACTAGGCCCCTCTTGTAAAAGAGTGAAATCACCCCTTTACTAAAAATTTGAAGAATAACACATCCACACCAAACATACTCAAAAGGTATGATGGAACGGGTGTAAAATTTTCAAATCATTATATAATGGTATAAAAAAGACCAAAGAGTATAGAAGCAGAATATCATTTTCATGACTATAATCAATTTTACAAAAGATTACAAAAGTACATCATAATCTCCCATAATGGGATTTACATGAAAGATACAACATAAGGATCGAGATAGAGGGAAATCTAAACTACACCAACTTTGTCTCCAAGAAACAACTCCAAGAGCTAGGCCCATGCCAAAAGCTATGTTCTCCTCGATCTTGTTCAACACCTTGTGCTTTACCTGGGTGGTTGGAAAGTCACCCAGCAAGAGAGAGAAACAAGGTATGTGTCAAAAATATGAACAAGAAACAAAGATAAGAATAACAATGAAACATAAGGATATAGATTCATCATAAGATGAGAAGGCCAATAGAATGAGGCATATAACAAAAGATTTTTGTCAAACCTAATAAACAATAATGAATTGCATTAATGATTAATATTGGACGAAATTAACTAAGTAGTGTTGAGGCACCTACCGGACCCCAACCTATAGGTGACGGGAGAGTAATCACATTCCCAGTCACCTATCAAATATTGTATATTGGGGAGAAATAACATATTTCCCAGGGGGAGAGTAAGCACATTCCCCAGGGCGAAATAACACATGCCCTTACTATGGGTGGTTGTACAAAAGTACCACTACTATAGCTAAATAGTCAAATAAAACATCATGCTCAAGGAATAATAAAGTGGCAAGAAATATCATCAAATAGTTGCAACATGATAGTGGGGTTCCAAGACCCAAGAAATAATATATCAAATCTAATTTTGAGGCAATGAGAATAAGAGAAACAATAATAAAGGAAATAGGGTGCCTTTCAAGCCTCATTATGGAGAATAGAGTAGGTTCACAAATATCCCAACTAAAGGGTAAGATGATCACATACCACTCTTACTGATTTCAATTAGCAACTTTCACCACTTTTAGATGATCCAAGCTCAATCTTTGCCTATTTCAAGTTATTCACGTACATTAGGTTTTTGAAATCCATAAAAGTGTATTGAAACCCTAATTCTAGACCTTCTAAACAAAACTCAGATTTTGACTTTGAAAATCTCACCAAACAACTTACTAGGTTTTATTGATCGAGAAAAAATATTTAAATGTCAAATTTTGATTTTATATGAATTAGTTACCCATTTTAGGGCTTTTTATATGATTTATTATATCCTCAAAAATCAACCTTAAAAATCATGGGAATCAGTCCCCAAAACAAATTTTTTTAGAAAGAATACATTTTTTTATTCCAAAACATATTTTTACTTAATTTTTGGACAAGTGGATCAAAAGATATGATTTTTATAAGATCAACCAATTAGAAAATTCAGGAAAGTCAAATAATCAGAGAAATTATGAGAGACAGAGAGAGAGCGGACTGACCTGCTGACTTGGCCCAATCAGGGGCAGCCAAGTTGCATCGACAACGGCCCATTTTACTCATCCCAAAACAAAGAAACAAGGGTTGAAAGTCCAAAACGCCCCTAGTGATAAAAAAACATTGAACGGAGAAAGAACAAGAGTAGAATAGTAAAACTAGCAAGGGAAATCTTCCTCTTTGTGAGCCCACACCATTGTTGCTCGAGCAGCAGGTTGGAGCTTTGAGGATGTTGGGAAAATCTCGTAGAAACAATGATAAGGTAACTTGCAGATATGGAAACAAAGAGGATGATCTCACAAATCTTACCCCAAAGACCAATTGGATAATGGTGAAGTGAGGCGTTGTCCATCATTGATGATTGGTGACCAGGAAGACCGAGCTCAACGGTGGAATGGATACAACCACAAAACAAATTGAAAGTGTAGAAAGGTAGCATGGGCTATGATGGATCCATGTGCATGGTTACCTATTTATAAGGTGGTAGATTAGGGTTTATGTGTGAAGGCCGTGAGAAGCTTGTAGCCTGAGCTTTGGGCGTTTCTTGAATCTACAGAAATAGGCCTCGAGTGAGTGGTCGTTGCGTGTGGAATTGTGGGACAAACTCATGGGGAAGAAATCTCGTCAAATGATCCACAGATGGGAGAGAAATCTGGATTCAAAGGTTGCAAAAGAACTGCACATGTTGCCTTATGCATCGTAAGCTAGGTGACAACTCATGGATCGTTGGAATGAGGATCCAACGGTCATGATCGCATGGAAAATTTGACATGTAAATGTATTCCTAAATCGAATTGGAATAAAGTGTGAACACATTTATTTCTCCTTTTCTCTCTCCTCCATTGAGGGTGCAAACAAACTCCATATTAAATGAAATTTGGCACCTAGCCTATTGGACTTGAAAAACCCAAATTTGGCATTAGTTTTTGTTTTCGGAGACTCTAGATATTTTATTTAATTATTTTAAAGTAAATCATATTTTCTTTTTCTTATCACATTAGAGGCATATAGAAATCTTCAATTAATGTGAAACTTCACCCTTAAGCAAACCAAAATATGTGGAACACGAATTTGTCATTAATTTTACCCTTTGAAAATATTTTGCTCATTATTTCACAATTTAGGTTGTTACATACTTTCTCTCTCCTAATCTACGCATGTACATTAAAGATTATCCAAATTACATGAAAATTCACCCAAAGGCTATTAATGTGTAGATTACAAATCTAATATTATTTTCCACTTTTGGAGTCATTAAGTATTTTATTTCATATTTTGAGGAAAACTCACCTTTTCTTCTCAAGATAAAAGAGATATAGTTATTATTATTCTAAAATTATGAAACTTGGCCTCCAAACTAAACCAAACTGAAGGAAAATGAATATTAAGTTATCTTTAACCAATTATTCTTCCTTTTATGAATTTTAGCCCACTATCCATTATTATCACTATTTCTCATATTAAATAACTCAATATATCATTAACATGTTTAAAGCATTATTATTCATTCCTTTTTCTCTTCCTTGCTCCAAAAGGCTAAGGAATATTCTAGAAAAAATATATTTTATCAACATGCCACATAAGTGGTCAAATTGCATATTAGACCCTGATTAAAACATTCACTGAGGTATTTGTGCATAAACCCATTTGTTGGCATAAATAATGAACAAATGTTTACCAAACCACTATTATTTCCTCAAATTAAACATCAAAGGATAGAAATGAAAGGAAAAGCATGGGAAAATGGTCAAAAGATCATATATCCATATTTTAGTTCGTTACACTGCTCTTTGCTTGTGATATCATAAATGGTTATGGATATTCACTGCCAATGTAATATGGGACCTATAGAATCACACACATAGGAACTCACTTGGAATAGTAGTTTATCCATGAATGATGTTTGAGTTGATTAATAAAGATGTCTAGATATTCAATTAAATAGCAAATTAACTGAATGGACTAAAAACCATCAAGTTCAAGTGTTGATCTAGTCAGAGCGTCAGATTGATTGGATATTGAAATGATTAAATTATGTATGAATCATGGCACCAACTGATCGGCTCACATGCTGAACTGATTGGATCGGGTTGGTAAGACAATCGATTCACGCAGTGAATCAATCGGATCAGTTGGTACAACCAAAGCCTATGGTATTTTCCTAATTCATGAGAAAAGTTTATCATTTCACTTGTGCAATTTGATTGGTACAAGGAATCAGTGTTGGGCATTAATTGGAAACAAATTGGAAATTCAATTGTAATTCGAGAAACATGTGAAATGGTCTTCACAAGTGAACCGATCAGCTCACTGCCCAATTGACCGGTTCACCAGTGAATTGATCGACTCACCTATTGTAGATTGCAAAATTCATGGTGATTCTAAACCCTTATACTCCCACATAGACTAGGAACCCAGACCCTAACTCCTCCTATAAATAGAGGGGTACTAGGGGCTTCACAAGACACAATTGAGAATCAATTGCTCTGCAATTTTTGTCCTCTCTTTTTGTGGTAACCAAGAGAGCCCAAGAAAGTCCTACCCGACTAGGGAGGGATAGTGGGATAGAAAAATTTCTCTTTTGGGAGAGCAAGTTGGCGACTAGTACGCCAATAGAAGGGGACAACTCCTTCTTATCTATTCTACTAGAATGACAGGAGTTCTTGGTGGTCCATGTGTACTACTACATAGAAAGAAGTCCTTTGGCTAGTGCTAGGAGGACATCGTCAACCTGTCGTCCATGGTGATTGTTGGATAAATTGGACATTATGATAAATCCCTTTGTTTCGATGATGACAAACATTTCATTCTTATTATTCTAACGAGCTACTTGAGTGTGCAGGATTATGGTGGATGACAAAGCAACTAGGGAAATCACGAGCTTACATATTTACTTTCATGCAATGTAATCACTATTGTAAAAACTTGTACAGTTATATAATGTACAAGTACTTAGATTGCATGTAAATCAAGCGTTAGATCTTCCCTAGCTACACACCATAGTTAGACAAGTCATCCCTTCCAAAAGGATCACATTATGCACACTCATAAACACACTTAGTGGTTTAATTAAAAGATTGAAACAGAGTCAATCTCGGTCGACCACACTCCTCGACCGAGACACTCTCGGTCGACAAACTTCTCGACCGAGATTGACCAAAAGTAGCCGTTAGACACAGCAGTTGACAGTTGCAAATAAACGTTAATCCAGAGAGCCTGTCGGTCGACGAATCCTCGACCGACTGGGCATCTCGGTCGACGAGTCCTCGACCGAGATGGTCTCTGACAGCAACTGCAGAATTAATTAACTAGCCGTTGCTAATGCGCCTAACTTATTCCTAACGGCTAGTTAAGCACTAGGAACCCCCTAGAAGTTGTCTAGAACGTCCTTAAGCATACATAGGTCATTCCTATATATAGGACATGCCTTAGGTCACCAAAGAGCATCTAAGATATACTTGTGCTATACTTGAGCTTGAATACACACTTGCAATCTGTTTTAGAGCAATAGAGCAATTCCTACACTTGCCATTCATTCCTATTGCTCCCATTTCGTGTCCTATAGGCTAGTATCTCCTATCCACTATAATCACATTGTCATATACATTGGTTAGGAGATCTACACGCTTGATATAGGCAAATCAAGCCTTGTGCTTAAAAGGATAAGTTGTAATTTCTGTTTTCCTTCTTGTTCCTCGTTATCTTTTGTACTCTCCTTGCTACTCCCAGGGTTGGAGGCTGCGGATTGGAGAGGGTTGACTTCTCAGGTGGAGAAGGGGACTTCAAGCTACTTCAAGAAGGCTATCGCACGGGAAGCTACTTCAGAAGGCTGGTGCAACGGGTGTTGGTGCATCTACTTCAAGGGAAGGCTGCTTCAAGGTTGGGCGATTACTTCTAGGTGAAGGCTGCTTGAAGGGTTTGGGAAAAGAAATTGTATTTTATGTAAAGTCCTTGCGAGGTAATAAAATAGATTTCTTTTCAAATCCCGGTTGGGTAAGCAACCGGGTAGTGGACTGACTACCTTAGTATTTGCTAAGGCTAGGAACCACTCTAAACCCTTGTGTCTCCTTGTCCAATATTGTCTTTGTGGTTGCTTGAGTTAATTAATTGTTAAATTATCTATAAAACTCTATTCACCCCCCCTCTAGAGGTTTTCAATTGGTATCAGAGCAGGCTTCAAGGAGCCCTAACAAGGTCTTGAAGAGATGAAGGGAGGAGGTGACTACAACCAAAGAAGCATGGGCAAATGTTCAACAAGTTGCAATTGGTGCTTAGGAACAAAGCACTCTACATCTAGATGTCCATGGAGGTCAAAGAAGGAAGATGCACATAAAGAGTGTCTCATTGCTACAATCAATGAAGAAGAAGAGGAAGAGGTAAGTCTTTTAGATTTATCAAAAGAAGATCTAATTGCTAGTCTAGAAGAAATGCATGAAAAATACATTGAGTGCAAGAAGAAATTGAAGAAATCAAATAAAGTAAATGATGATTTAAATACTAAACTTCTTGCTCTTGAATCTGAAAATGAAGATCTAAAAAGGGGAATTGAAGAACGTGATCTTAAATTGAAATCAGTAGAAACTAACTGCAATCTTCTTTCCCTTGAAAAGACTAATTTGCAGACTCAAGTAAATGATCTTCAAAAACAACCTATATTGTGCACCCACGTAGATTATGACAATATAGTTAAAGAAAGAAATATATTATCATCCAATCTAGACCAAGCAAAATTAGATATCAAGAAAAGAATGGATGAGATCACCAAGCTACAACAAAAAGTTAGAAGTTTAAATAACAATGGCATCCTTGATCAAATATTAGATAATCCCTATCATCAAATTGGGAGAAGAGGACTAGGTTATAAGCCTAAGGGGAAATCCTATCAACAACCTAGTTGGAGAAGGACACAAGCGAGTCAATCCATGAATGTACATAGAGGCAAATATACATTTGTACCAAAGAACAACCTAGATCAAAATCATAGAAAGAGATATGAGGTTGATTCTATATGTTGCCACTATTGTTTACATCTTGGACATTACTCCTTCTCCTGCCCTTACAAGAAAAAGGATGTTGAGTTGGTATGGGTTCCAAAATCCTCAAATTGATTTGATTAGACTAAGTTGAGATATGACCAAAGCCTTTAATTTGCATATCTTTATGTCTATCTCAACTTAACTTGTAGGGATAATAAATCGAAACTTAAAAGATTTGATTTAAAGGTTATCTTGATCTAACTAAACTTTCAAATTGCATAATTGAATTAAAATAATCTAAATTTTACTTGAAAACTATTACTGAAACACATTCAGAAACAATACAGAAACTTCCTCAGTCGAGAAACTGTTCGACCGAGAACACTTTCGGTCGAGCAATAGTCGACCGAGCAGATTACTGTTTTCAAGTTCTGCTGTATCTATTGTTTTTAGTGTTGCTATCAATTTGTTATAAATGTTTGATCAAGATTAAATTGCAGGAAATATTTTGAATCAAATCATATTGATCTCTCTACATCATGAATATAAAATCTTTAAACATATTGCAAAAATGATATATGAAGACTGATTTTTGAACAAACTTTACTCCTTGGTTAAGAAAGTTTATTAAGCATGTTCATAGTTTGTCTTAAAACTGAAAACTCATGAAACATGAATAAGATTCTTTTGGACTATCATCAAATTGATTTGAAAATGAATCATGTTTCACATGGATTATCCTAAGTATTTCTTGATCTATGTATGCAAACCATGAATAGTCATTGTTCTTTATCATTGTGATTCAGTTCATATGAAGATATCATTCTGCACAAATGATAAAACTAAATGGCACAAATGCATTTCACATATAAGTACTCAAAATTGGAAATCTACAGTAAAATTGCTGAATAATCTTTTGACGAATCTATGTGCCATCTATTTGTTGTTAATGACTATTTTACATGCAAAACTAGTTGAAGATCTTTTTGATATCATCATGTTTAGAATTAACTATTTCACATGATTTTCTAAAGTATCTCCTGGTCTATCCATATAGAAATCATGTGTTATGACATGATTACAATTACTGTATCTCATGAAATAATTATGGTTCTATCATTGCATCATGGGTATGCTTTCACTATTTTATCATTCAACTCATAAAAATGATGCTATGCTACATAGAACAAATGGAAAATGATTATTGTATACATGACTTCTTGATGATTTATAGCAAGCAAATGTGTTATTGGTGAGTTATTGCTTAGACATAGAACTTTAAGGTTTGAAATAAAATGAAGAATTTCTCAATAGGTATCTATAAGAAATTGAGATATTAATCATGCCTTCATTGATGTTTTCATATTAAGTATCACTTAACACGCTTCATTATGTTTTGATTCATATATACAAATCTTGAATGATCATTATAATTGTATATATCATAAAAGCATCTTAACATAATAGAAAATAATTGTGGACACAGCTTGTGATGATGATGGTTCTATGACAAAGCCAAAACGGTACTTCTTAGAACAAAATATTAATGTTTTTATCTATTTGCTTGTTCTAAGAAATTAAAAGCAAAAAGCTTGACTTTAAGATATAAATCTTGCTTTCAAAATATATGTTTAAGAATCTTATGATAAGGGTATAATAAGAAATGGGATTTGATACTCATGTACCCATCGCAAAGCATATGAAACATCATGTAAAACATGCATTCTAGAAAAATCAAGGTCAAAGACTTTACTATGATGCTCATATATACTTCAAATTGATATTTATAAGCTATCTGCAGAAATGAATGTCTATCTTGGAAATCTACAGAATTTGCCTCTTGGTTAAAATTAAAATTGACCAAGGGGCGCTATGGTCGTAGTCAAGGGCGACCTAAAATAAGCTTTGACAAGATGCTTATTTGGACATTATTCTATTGTACTTAATCTTAGTATACTCTTGATAAAGGTCAAAATCAAAATTTAAAATCATCTGTGACCTTAGAAGCATTAAATTGCTTAAATCGTAAGATTAAGGGGGAGCTTATAAAAACAAATTTGATTATTTGATTATGAAGCTTACAAAAACATTGTTAACATCATTTGGAGTTTGTTATGACCTTCGGATTCTTAAAAGAAATTTGCATGAAAAAGAATTTCATCAAAATGATATATCTTGCTCTTAAAGGAACTCTCTAAACAAATCAGGGCTTAACATCCCTTGTTTTGGTTGGAGACATTTTTTTTATATATATTCTAAGCTTAAAGGACTCTCATTTCATTTCAGGGCTTAACATTCCTTGTAAAATGAGTGAGAAATCAATATACATATGCCATGAACCTAACATGATCTCATATCATTTCAAGGCTTAACATCCTTTGCAAATGATTGAGAAATAAATTGTGGCTAAATTAGACAAAAATGACATAAATCCCTGTTCCTAATAGGATATCTAATTAAGGGGGAGCAAAATATAAAATTAAAGGGAAAAGAAAATAAAATATTCAAATTGGATATCTTTTTGAAATGACAAAGGGGGAGAAAGAATAAAAATATAAATAAAAGAATATAAAATCAAAAATATAAATATATACGAGTTTCATCCTGATTGCCAGCACTCACACTTGTAAAACAAGAATGGCTACAAAAGGTAATCTTCAGGTATGAAACTCACATGCTTTATATTTCCTTATTTCATATTTTAGGAAATGTTTGTCATCTTCAAAAAGGGGGAGATTGTTGGATAAATTGGACATTATGATAAATCCCTTTGTTTCGATGATGACAAACATTTCATTCTTATTATTCTAACGAGCTACTTGAGTGTGCAGGATTATGGTGGATGACAAAGCAACTAGGGAAATCACGAGCTTACATATTTACTTTCATGCAATGTAATCACTATTGTAAAAACTTGTACAGTTATATAATGTACAAGTACTTAGATTGCATGTAAATCAAGCGTTAGATCTTCCCTAGCTACACACCATAGTTAGACAAGTCATCCCTTCCAAAAGGATCACATTATGCACACTCATAAACACACTTAGTGGTTTAATTAAAAGATTGAAACAGAGTCAATCTCGGTCGACCACACTCCTCGACCGAGACACTCTCGGTCGACAAACTTCTCGACCGAGATTGACCAAAAGTAGCCGTTAGACACAGCAGTTGACAGTTGCAAATAAACGTTAATCCAGAGAGCCTGTCGGTCGACGAATCCTCGACCGACTGGGCATCTCGGTCGACGAGTCCTCGACCGAGATGGTCTCTGACAGCAACTGCAGAATTAATTAACTAGCCGTTGCTAATGCGCCTAACTTATTCCTAACGGCTAGTTAAGCACTAGGAACCCCCTAGAAGTTGTCTAGAACGTCCTTAAGCATACATAGGTCATTCCTATATATAGGACATGCCTTAGGTCACCAAAGAGCATCTAAGATATACTTGTGCTATACTTGAGCTTGAATACACACTTGCAATCTGTTTTAGAGCAATAGAGCAATTCCTACACTTGCCATTCATTCCTATTGCTCCCATTTCGTGTCCTATAGGCTAGTATCTCCTATCCACTATAATCACATTGTCATATACATTGGTTAGGAGATCTACACGCTTGATATAGGCAAATCAAGCCTTGTGCTTAAAAGGATAAGTTGTAATTTCTGTTTTCCTTCTTGTTCCTCGTTATCTTTTGTACTCTCCTTGCTACTCCCAGGGTTGGAGGCTGCGGATTGGAGAGGGTTGACTTCTCAGGTGGAGAAGGGGACTTCAAGCTACTTCAAGAAGGCTATCGCACGGGAAGCTACTTCAGAAGGCTGGTGCAACGGGTGTTGGTGCATCTACTTCAAGGGAAGGCTGCTTCAAGGTTGGGCGATTACTTCTAGGTGAAGGCTGCTTGAAGGGTTTGGGAAAAGAAATTGTATTTTATGTAAAGTCCTTGCGAGGTAATAAAATAGATTTCTTTTCAAATCCCGGTTGGGTAAGCAACCGGGTAGTGGACTGACTACCTTAGTATTTGCTAAGGCTAGGAACCACTCTAAACCCTTGTGTCTCCTTGTCCAATATTGTCTTTGTGGTTGCTTGAGTTAATTAATTGTTAAATTATCTATAAAACTCTATTCACCCCCCCTCTAGAGGTTTTCAGTGATCAACAAGGAGGATGACATAGACGTTGTTCGTAGTGTGACTTTAGACAGCTACGCACAACAGTGATGAGAAGATGTCACTAGACTTGCTCTAGGACCAGGTATATACTCAAAACCATCATTTCCATTATATACTTATTTATGTGATCCACTAAATTAATGGGAATATATCAATATAAATTTTGTTTCCTCTACCTACCTGATGTCATATTTTCCTATAGTGATATCAGAGCCACGTCAATCTACTATATCTTGGAATTATCTATATAATCGGATTTTTGATTTTATCATTTATTTATTGCATGTAATGTGAATATTAATGTCTGATCAAATACCACATAAATCCCAAATAATATATATATATATATGAAATTTACACACATCATCCTAAAAGCAAGTTTTGATGGTGGATGTGTAGCATGGTTATGGCCAATAACCCTAATTATCCATGCATGGTGGTTGTGTGTTTAACACCTATTCTATCTCAGTTTGCATATCGAGCCTCTATCTTATCTTCCACATGTCATTTAATTCTTTCCTACCTTTGCTCCCCTCGAATGTAACTCGAGGTTTCACCATAATCATGTAATAAGGATAGTTTACTTTCCTATTATGACAAAGAAGAAAGACATTCTTACGATGCCAACCGACCATATCGGAAACGAGTCGACCGGTTGGAAGATGGAGGAGGACCAGAAGGACAAGCCAGACCGATCAGCTAGTGAACCTAACCGATCTGCTGGAGGAGCCATCATATGGTGGACAGAAGAGTCAGATGACTAGTGAGATGACCAAACGACTGGCTAGGAGGCAAGACGATCTATTCAAAGGTTAAACCAATCAACCCAGATTGGCAAGCACATATCTTCATCAACAATAGGTTTCTACATGTGATGTGGAACCTAGGTTGTGGTAATTCCTTGTGGCTCCAAGGAATTACATTAGTCTAGCCATAACTTTTTTTTGGTTATTGCATGCTTTTCATTGTGGGATATAGCATGTATATTATACGTACTATATATGTGGTGATTAGATAAAATATATGTATTTATAAATACAAACTCGCTCAATTAAAATATTAAGTCTAAGATGCTTTCCATTAGTAACACACATGAAACTCTTGATCGAAAAAGTGTAGGTTATGCCAAACATGGTGCGTCATCCATCTCGTTGAAGTGTGATGGTAGATATGTAGGTTCTTCCAAAGTAGGGTCCATATCTATCATGTTGGCTTTTGGGTTAGGCTTAACTGGTGATTATTAATGGGATTAAGCACCACAGGCATGTAGACTATTATGGCAAAGAGTTTTGCATATCATCTATCCAAGAATTGCATTTGATGCAATGGGCAATTGTTGCTAACCTTAATGGCTGACTATGGACGCTGGCATTGGTCGGGTAATAGTTGAATCATTTTGGATCTTGGCTCACTAGAAGGTTGTACGCTGCAATCCTCTGAATCAATATATAGGTCTATCAATTTGAATAAAATAGTGGGAGTAATAATTAATTAAAGACCTAATTGATATCAACAAATCAAATCAATGTTTTGAAAAAATGCAGATTTTCTCTTGTAGAATTAAATGGCAAACAACTCATCATTGTGATCAGTCTTGAAGAAGGACAAACTTGATGGGACACATTTCCATGACTGGTTTTAGACCTTGAGAAGAGTTCTCAATGAAGAGTGCAAACTCTATGTCTTTGACAAATAAATGCCAGAAATACCTGCTCGTGATGCACCTACAGATAAAGTAGATGCTTATTGGAAGCATGTCGATGATGCCCTGGATATAAAGTACCTTATGCTAAGATGCATGAACTATGAATTTCAAAATCAATGCAAGGACATGGGAATTTTTGAGATAGTTACACATCTTAAGAAGGTGAACCATAATCTCACAAGGCAAGAAAGGGACAATGGCATAAATGTGCTTTTTGAGTGTAAACTAATAGAAGGAGACTCAGTATAAGATCATGTGCTCAATATAATTGGATATGTATATCACCTTGAAGAACTAGGATTCTCTTTAGCTAAGAGTTGGCCACAGATTTGATTCCAAAATTATTGTCAGAGTCATATAGCCATTTCATTGCATATTACCACTTGAATTAAATGGCCAGACCGATATCAGATTTTCCTGGTATGTTGATTCATGCCAAAGCAAGAATGAAGAAGGACAAATCTGTGATGATGATCAGAGGAATCAAGTCCAAGGATCAAAGCAAGGCTGAGGCCATCCCCAAATCCACATCTTCAACACTCAAGATAAGGAGAAAGAAATGTACAAGAGGAGTCTATCCTTTGTACTTGAAGGTATTCAGGAAGAAGAAGTTGGGAATGGTGATCTCCACTTAAGGTATATATATCATAAAAATAAACTTATCTACTTCTTCATCATGTGTACTAGATATTAGATATGGATCTCACATATGCTCGAATATGCACGATCTAAAAAGAAGTAGGCCTTTGGAAAGCGGTGAGGTTGAACTTCGAGTTGCAAATGGCGCAAGAGTTGTAGCAACAGCTGTTGGAACCTATATTTTATGTCTATCTACATGACTTGTAATAGAGTTAATGAACTGCTATTATGTACCTACCATAAATAGAAACATTATTTCTATATCTTGTATGGACAAGGATGCATATGAATTTCATATTAAGAATAGTCAATGTTTTGTTTCTAAAGATGGAATCTTTTATGGAAATACCCCGATGTCCTATGGTCTTTATTTGTTAGATCTAAAGACAGATGTATATAAAGTAAATACCAAAAGGATAAGACTCAACAACTCAAATAAAACTTATCTTTGGCATTGTCATCTATGGAACACAAATGAGAATTGCATATCTAGACTCCATAAAGATGGTTATCTAAACTCTTTTGATTTTGAATCAATATAGACGTGAGTCATGTTTGTTGGGAAAGATGACCAAGAACCCTTTAACCGGTAACAATGAGAGGGCTAGTGATCTACTAGGACTCATACATATTGATGTATGTGGACCTTTTAGAACAACCATTAGAGGTGGGTATCAGTACTTTATTACCTTCACTAATGACTTTAGTAGGTATGGCTATATTTATTTAATGAAAAATAAGTCAGTAAATCTTGACAGGTTCAAGAAGTTTATGAATGAAGTATAGAACCAACTTGACAAAAGTATCAAGGCACTTCATTCTGATCGAGGTGGAGAATACTTAAGCCAAGAGTTTGAGGACCTTCTTAGAGCCCATGGGATTGTATCTCAATGGAATCCGCCAAGAACACCTCAACATAATGGTATATTAGAGAAAAGGAATCGCACATTACTAGATATGGTGCAATCAATTATGAGTTTAGCTTAACTTATGACTACCTTCTGGGGTTATGCTCTTGAAACCGCCGTGTTTACACTAAATCGGGTACCATCTAAATCAGTTCAAAAGACACCATATGAGATATGGACTGGAAGCATCCCAATATGTATTTTATGAGGATATGGGGATGTCAAGCTTATGTTAGGAAAATGTTTCTTGAAAAGCTAGGCCCTAAGTCTGATAAATGTTATTTCTTTGGATATCTTAGGGAAACTAAAGGATATTACTTTTATTCCCTATCTAACAACAAAATGTTTGTTGCCAAAGATGTTGCATTCCTAGAGACGGATTTCATTTTCAAAGGAATCAGTAGGAGGAAAGTGGAACTCGAAGAAATTCAATACCAAGATGAAAACATTAAACCAATAAATGTACAAGAGGAACAAAGAGAATCATAAACTATTATGGAATCTCAAATTCCTCAAGTAGCACATGGACCTCATAGATCTAATAGGAAATGCCTTGAACTTGAAAGATTTGGTTATCTTGTAACTCAAGAAGGTAGTTAATAGGTCAAAGATGATAAGCCAATAACCTATCTAGATGCTATTAAGGGACCAGAGTCTGAGAAATGGCTTGAGGCCCTGAGATCTAATATAAAATCCATGTATACCAACAAGGTATGGACCTTGGTGGATCCACCTGAAGGGGTGAAACCCATAGGGTGCAAGTGGGTCTTCAAGAAGAAGACTGACATGGATGGTAGAGTACAAACCTATAAGGGTAGATCGATTTCAAAGGGGTTCAAACAAGTTCAAGGTGTTGACTATGATGAAACCTTTTCTCTAGCTAGTGTCCATGGTTAAGTCCATCAAGATCATGCTTGCTATTGTAGCTTATTACAACTATGAGATTTGGCAAAAGGATGTGAAAATCACATTCCTTGTTGGAATCTTCTTTAAGATGTGTACATGACAAAACTTGAGGGTTTTATAAGTCTGAAGGATGCAAATAAAGTTTGTAAGCTACAAAAGTCAATCTATGGATTGAAGGAAGGATGGGCTAGAGAGAAACCCTGTCAATCTACAAAAGTCTATTCTTCTCTGGATGCCCTGGCCAGGTATGCAGAGGAAGGATGGGCTAGAGAGAAACCCTAGAAATCTTAGGGTTAGAGGACTAGAAATAAATGAATGGATTGAGCATAAGAATAAAATATACTTGATGTATATTGCTTCTTTGATTGGAGATCAATAGAAATGCTCTTGTATGTATGAAATTATATTATCAGTTTGTAGAATATGTATGGTTCTTTTAGATTGTGGTGTATCATGAAGTTGACTCAATTATTCTTTGTATATGTAGACCTGAAGTTATGTTTGAATGAGTTTGCCTTAAGTGGATATTATTTCCACATGTTTGAGATTAATAGGAGTTGGTTAATCTTGAGTAGCTCTTGGCTTCAGGACTGTAGGTTCGGCCTGGTTCGACTGGCAGGGAGTGTTACTGGGATCTAATGACTCCTATTGAAAATATAATAAGAGTCGACTATGGATAATTTAGACCCACATCATAGTGAGAATGTTCATACACTAAGATGTTGAAACATATGGGAAAGATTAGAATAGCTAAGAATCATTTGGAACTGCTATCTGATATCCAACTTTGGGGTTTCTTATGAGAAACCCTTAATTGGGAATAAAGGAACACGGCATAAGGTTAAGATTAAGTTTAATGATTAGTATTATATGAACTCTAAATATGAAATATGGAAAAGATATGAGAATAGTATGTAAGGGCCAAGATAGTAAGAATCAATCATGAGGAATGGATCATATAATCGAGTACAATGCTTTTATGTACTCCAAAGCAAAGGCAAAATAGAAGAAAAGAGTTGAGTATACAATAAGTACATAGAAGTGAAGAGTCTTCATAAGAGTTAAAGTAAAGAGAATTGGATGAACATGTAAATCATAAGACTAGAATAACAAACTTAGTTGAAACAAAGAGAAATGTTAGAAATGATGAACTTGATTAAGGAATGAGGGTTATGATATAATTGAGAGCATGGAATGTATACCTTTATTATGAAGTTTAATGCATTCATCCTTACTACCTTTGGATTCCAAGTCTCTATAGAACAACAAACTAGTTTCTAAAAGAAGAAAAAAGTGCAGCTAAACAAATGAATAAGTCATACAAAGGTAGACTATATTCAGGAAGGAAAACTTGATTGAAAGAGAAAGTAAGTTTGACCCATGCATGAGATGTTTGATTTAAAATGAAGGATATGTTATGTATTAAACATGAGACGAAACTAGTAGAGAGATTATTGATTTAGAACCTCAACTTCACATTAGCAGAAGGATAAAAAGAAATATGTGCAACATGGTATACATGATCATACACATGAATAAGCAACATGATCATAAGAGAAAATTAGAAGTTAAAGATGACAGGTGGAAGAGTAGTATATGGAAGAGGGTTATGAAAAGTAAGGAAGGGTTTGAAACATGATGGAGTAATATAGATTATAAAAGAAAGAGAAAGGAAATTCAATTGATAAGATAAGGAAGACTTTAGTAAAACTTGTAGGATCCAAAGTTTGAATTTCAAATTACAGGAGTAAAGTCACATGACAATAACACCATGCTACTGATAAGGACCAAACCCTAGAATGTTTAGAGTTGTAGTAGTTCAAGGGATGTCACTAGTGACTTGACCTTGAATACTAGCATCTCTATAAAACAAGATCATGAGATTTGGACTATGAGAAGTAAACGGTGATGACCCGATAACAAATCAAGCCATCACCAGTAATAATCACAGAATAACCATAAGCAGCGGAATTAACAAAAAATCACTAAGAATTAAAACCATTTTGAACATAGATCCTCTTCCAGGAAAACTCTTACATAAAGAACCAAAACTTTATATACATGTGGTTCATATTGTACATACAATGTATTGTCTCAGCTCGAGGATAACAAGTACCAGTTGCTTTACCCAGATATATACAACAGCAACATAAAATATCAAGGAAAACAAACCAAAATCTCAAGTTGTACATAAAAACCACTAAGAACTATCTCCCAAGGACCTGAGAGTACAGAGACGATACATAGGACTTCTATCTACAAAACATGACAGATAGTATACTCGACTTGAGCTACTACTGCTGCCCCTACTGATATGGTCCTTCTTCTACAGTCTGGTTTCTACTTCCTCATCTGCGTCCACCTAAAAATTGTGGATCCCACGGGGTGAGACTATTGTCCCAATGAGAGATATAACTCTCTGTCGACCATATTATTATCACAGGAAATAGTATAAAACTGAGTAGAGGAAACTGTATACAATTAAGCAGGTTCATTTACAGTGCAAGACAATAATATTGATACGATAGTTAAGCTATTCATAATAGAATTATAAATCATCTATTTGCTTTATAAGGAATATGAAGAACATATATAACATCTAAGATGTATGAAAGTAATGAAGCATCCACCAATGTTTTTTGTATTCGATCCTTAAGCAAATACGCTACACGGCTGATTACATGTTCACATTCATACTTATGCCCAGAGGAGATGAGGTATACTGCTCATACTCCAACTGACCACTACTAAGTTCAAATCGGTACCATACAAATTCAGTGGCAGAGCCGGATGTCAAGACCTCACCTGTCTCAGTCAGTACGAGATAACTTGGTAGGACATCTTGTAGCAACTGCAATTAGCTTTTTCGGGGTATAGCGGCATCTTCATTATAGAGTTACAGCCACAACATGTACTCTCTTCGGGAGAAGACCACTAAGCTTTCCCAGATTATTTGTCATCAAGAAGTCCACTGAGCGATCCTGGTTTAATTTCATCAGGAAGTCCACTTAGCAACCTGATGTAGTTGGGGAGTCCATTGAGCACCCATGTTTAGTTGGGGAGTCCACTGAGAACCCCAATATAATAATTACATATTCAAAAATATGTATACCAAGTTAAACTCATTTCACCATTCAGCAAATCCTGGCACTGAATGGATCTATGGTCTGGGAAACTACATGATAACATTTAACTTGATTAATTAAGTGTATTAAAGTATCTTTTAGCATCAATCAAGTTGCAAGCAAGAATTATATCAGATGCTACAAAGAAAGATATAATATGTTTATCAAGTACTTTCATGATCTTTGGAACACATATATCACTTAGGATCTCAATCTCTTATTATCATCATGCTTGGGTATTCACACCCTTAGCTCATCACTGAGTACTGTCACCACTTAACAGATAACTATTACCTCTATGTCATTAGACCAGGGTATTAATTCACATAGTTCACAAATCTCATTAAATATGTATCATATAAACATCATAGATCTTACTTAGGTATGCTCATTACCTCATGATACCTGCATGGTTAGAATATCACTTACATGCCACTACCATGCAATGCAAAAGAAACACATTCTTCCCATTCTTCACTTATCATTTAAGATTTACTTTCATTAACAACTTAGGATTTTCAAGATCACATCATAAGGATTAAGTTCTAATTCATACTCCATTCATACTAGGAGTATCACATATACTTGTTACATGTTTAACATCCAAATATTTTTTTCTCTCTCATCCTTACTAGGATGTTGATTCCACCATACTTTTAATAAGTTGGCTCCATTCATCTTTTAAGGTATGTTAGTTCATAATTATGAAATTTCATTATAACACACAACATATATCACTTAGTTAAATACATTGGATTGAAGCATACCTACCATATCGGGTATCATGGTGCATATATGCTATCATATTGTGCTTTAGATACAACCTTCACATCATATCGTGTATCCATATCGGGCATGTGGTGTATATATGCTATCATATTGTGTCTGAGATACAACCTTCACATCATATCGTGTATCCATATCGAGCATGTGGTTTAACCACATCATCATATCATTTAGGGTGTATCCCCCAACACCATAACATGTATCCATCTTGGGTTGGCTATCACTTAGTTCTTACCATCTCAAGTTAACCTCATGTAGCGTATGAGCTAGATGCTTGACCTCATATCGGGTATATGGGTGTATTTGGCACCATATCATGCATGTAGTATATGTCTCATCATGGTATCATTTTAGTTGCCATATCGAGTTCCCATATTGGGTTGGTATATCGGGTTGGCATATTGGGTAACATATCAGGTTACCATATTGGGTAGACCATTAGGCTCATAACCTTTTATGCCTTCAAGAATTAGTTCTATCATATAATTGCACGACAGACTAGATATCTTGTTGAATTCTTTCACAACAATCCATTACACAAAGGATAGGGGTATATCAGGTTTCAATCTATCATCTAGGGTTTCAACTCTATATCGGTTAGAGTGTTCAATTGGCACTATATCATGTAGGAGGTATGATCTTAACCTTGTATCATGTATAAAGTACAAGTAGGTACCTCTCATATTGTTCATAAGGTATGCCTCATATCATTCATAAGGTATCACCCACCTCTGTATCAGATTACTTATCATCATGGATTCCATATCGGGTTTAAGGTACTTCAACCCCATATCGGGTTGTACCTTGATGATGTCATTATATTCAAACTCAAGATCTTTGTCTTGCTATTCTAGTTCATGGACAACATTCCTAACAACTTATTGAAACTCAAAGGAACATCAATTGATAAAAGGATTTGAAATTGAAAGTAGTTCAATAAGTTAAACAATATTGAAGATGAATAATAACATAGTTGGGTTCAAGTTATATAACCCACCTCTAAAGCAACTTTCAAGCTTCAAGCTCCAACTCTTCATGTTATGATCCACTTCATGATTAACTAGTAAGCACAACGCTTAGTGCATCAACATGTTGATTAAGTTAAGATAAGTGCTCACAGATACGATTAGTGCTTTGACCAGTTTAGACAAGCTATTTAGTATGTTTTCTTGCTTTAAAGTCGTAGTGAATTTTGTGCTTGAAATTTTACAAAAGGAATCACTCGATTTGGACCTCCGAGGCAAAAAATATGACATTTTCTAGTTTTCTTGGACTAAGCTGCAATTTTTCCATTTAATTGGCTTAATAACCCCTCACCCCTTTTATTCCTTATCTCTTCTTCCCCGATCGATAGACCACCGCTTGAACAGCGGCGCATATAGCAGTGCCCGATCGAGTGAAAGGGGGACAATTTTCGAGCTCTAGCTCCGTTCCAGCGGCGCCACCTTCCTCTCTTCTTCTTCTCCTTCCTTCCTTCTTCCTCTACCTCGCCCAAACCACCACAGCCCTAACCTGCTAGGGCGGCGCCCCAGCAAGCAGCAGCAGCACAGCAGCTGCAGTAGCAGCCAGGGGCCTTTCAGGTGCAGCTAGCACCACCAAATGACAGCCTTGACTCTGTCCTTGAGGTCTAAGCTCCTCCTTCCGCACCCCAATCATGCCTTAGGGCGGCGCCCTTGTGGCTGTGGCCAAGCAGCAGCAGCAGCTACGAGAAGCAATGGCCAAGGGCTGCTGGACACGAGCTAGCACCAAGGAAACACTACCTTTGAGTCCAGCCTTGAGGCCCGAGCACGATTCTTCCGCCAACAAGCCAGCTGAGCCCCTGCTTCCTCTGTGTGTGTGTGAACCTGTGCATGAAGCAGGTTGTTACAGTTCCAAGGTAGAAGATGACCCCGATGATGCCTGGAAACAGTACTATGGATGCGTTTCCAGTTGAATTGCGGTCACCTCACCCACTATGAGTAGAATTTTACTCACTAAGCACGTATAACTCCTACAATCAAAAGTTTTGAGGTATAACTCCAACAATGGAACGTTTTGGTTGAAATCGGTATCATTCGCAGATGTCGGCATTTACCCAGGTGTCGGGTAGTGTCGGCACCGCTCGATTTCTAATTTGCACATTTTATTTATTAACATTTGCACGATGCTAATTAGTTAGTTGATGTGTGATTTGGATTAGTGTAAATACATGATGGATCGAAACTTAAATTGCTCGATTAAATGTTGAACTTAGTAGCACATGACCAGTAACGGAACAGTTTGGGTATAAATCCAGGTTGTACATTTTTAGAAAGTTAATAGATGCTCGATTTCAAAGAAATGTTGATGACATGAAAAATATTCAAAGAAAACCTAATAGTACGCTCTTTGTTATATTTAAGGTGAATGATTTAATATTTATACAAATTGACACGTTCCTCAAAGATATCATTTGAAATTCCCAATTATTATTAATAATTCATGCCATGACAAGTAATTGACTTTTAATTGAGTTATGTGATGCATAACTTATAATTTGGGTTGATGTGCTCAATTTTCGAGGAATTACAGATAATTTACAAGTGCTAATGATGATTTCTAAATATACCGAGTAGTTAATTCTTATTAGTGTGTTATGATGATCAATTGTATAATTTCAGCGTATATGAGCCAAGTTGGTATGAGTTTAGTTTATTTTAGAAATTTCAATCTATCTGCATGCATGGTTTATGGATTACTCAGTAAATTACGATGTTTTTGAATATACTGCTCTGCCAAGTTTAGAATGATATACATGTTGTATTCTAAGCTTCAGATGAATAGACTCGGTACCATAGAGATACCAGAGTCAAGAATAAGTAATAGAGAGATACAATATAGTAAGATCTTTCCAAGAATAATAAAATAATAGACATAGGTGCCCTAAACACCGTAGATTCCCTACGGATGTCTGCATTGTAGGGAGGAAACGATCCACCCTAGCAGCGACCAGTATATGGGGATCGGAACGCACCCACAGAGCATGCAGGGAGACGAATCCCTTGAGCAAGTCTCCTAAGAGAAGATAGGTTACCCAACATGAACCGGAGATCCCGGGGATAACCCAGAGGTACCCACAAAGCATACCAAGATGAGGCCCACAGAGCGTCTCAGACCCTCTTCTTGTGTACTCATCCTAGAGGAGAGGTCCAGTTAAAGGCCAGTTGTTTAGCTGTCTTAGTCAGACATGACGGTTTGAGTCAAGCAGACCCAGATTCAGTTCTAGGCTTAGCTTCCCAGGTTTTAAGCTAAGTCTTGTACAGTGAGATCGTAGTTCGCTACGAGTCTTCATATGTAGAGTACACTGCATATGATCAGGGCATAAGATAAAATATGTTCATATAGGTTCATAGAGTTTCTTATAAGTTAAAGAGTTAAGAAATATTTGAGTTAGTTTCACAACAGTTGTCATTTAAATGAAATTTTAGTATTCTTTGTTATTTAATCGTATCTATAGCTTTGTAGCAGTTGTTATCTTAATGAAATGTTGAAATCTCCTATCTTTTAAAATATATTGTTTAGATCTGCTCATTATAGTATTATCTGGTATTTTATTCCAATTAATAAACATAAAATGAGTTATCTGCGATGGTTGGGTGAAATTCTATTCACTGAGCCAGTAGCTCACCAACCTACTAAAACATTTTTCAGGTCATCGTCAGTACAAGGAAGCTGAAGGATCATACCACCCAAGTTCTTAGAAGGTAGTTTGTAGTTATATAGAGGTCTCTTAGTCCTTTCCCCTTCGTCCTTGGGCATGTAGTGTGGTAGAGAGAGAATGTAATGTAACATGTAAACTAGTTTTAGGTTATCTGTTGTGCTTGTGGAAATTTTAGCCTAATTTACTATTATGTGCCTAATAAAAAAGAAATGTGTCCAAAATTAGGTTGAAGTGCCTAATAGAGGGTTAAAGTGCCTAAGAATAGGGTTAACCTACATACTTGTGGCCTTTGAATGTGATGTCGCTGGGAAGAGGTCAAAACTGATAATCCTCTTTAAGAGAGACTTAGAGAGATGATGGCCTTGTCTACCTTGTAGGCGTTCGCTCCTCCTGATTGGCTGCTTGGTTGAATAAAGGGTACATTTGGTTACCTATACTTCGATGGATTTGGTTGCATTCCGTGATCCGGCAACATAAACATTACGTTTGATTGGCTCCTGCACTTTCGGACGTCACAGAAATACCGACATCCATTTCAAAAGTGTTGGGCGCCGCTGGGCCCCGAGATACAGCCGGCTGGTTTTTACTTTCGTGCTGCGGCACGATGCATAAACGCGACCTTGCAATCTACGCCCATCAAAGTTGCCCTGCTCAACCAAAACGTAAATTTTAAATTTATAGATTTTCTTTTTTTTTATCTACAGGGACCGAAGCCCCCCCCCCCCTCCAAACAAGTGTCAGAGCCGGATGACCTAAGAGGTTAGTAAATACGGTGGCGCTACGGGAAGTTTCGAACCCGGGGGTCAAGCCGTTCCGAACCATCCGCGCTACAGCCAACCGGGTAAATTTATAGATTTTCATAAGCCCTCAAATCAATTATAGTGGGACTGCAGCAATGCTGCATTCATTCAAATCCGTTTGGATACGACAAACCAAATGTGCCCTTAATGCCGCCTTTTCTATATACCTCCATTCTGCCTCAATAGTAATGAGTAAATCGGCAATCTTCATTCTGTGATTCTGGAAGATTTGTTCGTTTCTTGCCTTCCATAGGATCCAGCAGCCGATCATAAACATGGTTCTTTGTCCTTTCTGGACTTTGCCTTCCATAGGTTTTCATGTTGTTTTCTAGTAGAGATATAAAATGACATGTGAAGATCAAGATTCGGACACGTAAATTATCTTAAAAGGGAGAATATAAGAAACACCCATTCTCAGGAATCTAGCATCACGTATGTGCCTAGATTGCATAAGGAAAACAAATTACAGAGAGACAAGGTCCTAGAGATGCATACATAGATTACAAAAAGACAATAGAAAGATACAAATCAGAATGATGCTACTCCATGTGATATAATTGCCATGTGACATTCCACGCACACACCACACAAGCAAACGTACTCATCAACTGTTATAAGGCAGGAGGCTAGGATCTGCAACGAAATAAACAACACAACCATAATTCACCAGGTTATAACACACATATGTTAGTGTCCTACTTAAGCTTAGCTGTTTTTGGTAGCAACTTCACCCTGGTTAAGGCTACGTGAGCCTGTTTGGTGGGTGGTAAAATATCCAGTAAACTGAGATTGAGAACACAAACGACCATCAACCGGGATTTAGAACACAGACAATTGTAAATCAGGATTTCGAACCCAATCAATCATAAATCAGGAAAATGAACTGCGATTTCAATGCGTGCAGTTGCTCTTCTAGTGGTTTACCGTTGTACATGAAATTGATGCAGGATGCAAAAGAATTTTGCCCAACCAAAGGCCCCATAGCAACTCTAGGTTGAATATGGCCAGAGCCTACCAGTTTTGAAATTACCGGGGTGGGCTACCTAGTAAAAACTTTGAAAAGGGAAAATTCCAGTTCACATGAAGACGTTGACATCTGAGGATAAGTATTAGCAAGATGCTAATGCTTTGTCTTGATCAGAAAATTTTGACTAGCAGAATGTCCCGAACCAAGCAAATATAATAATACAAAACATTCCAAGCTAACTATCCTATTGCGTTTATGAATATGTTGTCATACACCTTCCTTAATTGCCTAGAGAATGACGTTCCGTAAGAACCCTGTATCGTTCACAGACACTCGTTTGGAGGCTGCACCTGAAAGTGACTCTTCATTACATCGGAGGACAATGGTCTGAAATTTAATAGCCAATAAATGTTCAGACACTTGCATCTAATGTAGTAGGTTTTGCAGTGAACCATGCTAACATTATGATGAGGAACGATGCAATTTATGTATCTTTATGAAATGAATTCACAAATATTTTAAAATGCATCCATCATCAGCAAGCATGAACTGAACCGATCTTCAGTCAATCACAATGCAAATTGTGTTTTGAGTACTGAAAGTTTCAAGGAGGCGGATAACACGATCAGCCATTATGCTAAGAAATTACAAGACACAGACAAAACATACAGTCCAGAAAAGACCAATCCTCGGTGAATATATACATACAGGTCACAAGAAGACCCATGCACAATAGCCATGAGGATATTTCAAGTATGGGAAAGTCCAAATTGGAATTAGACTTGAAGTTTGAGTTATTGTTTCCATTTTTAATTATCTTTCCTATTTGATTTTGAATTGTATCCTCATTATCTTGTACAATTAGAATAGTTGTATCCTCTTGTCCTACTCATAATCTGGGTTGGTCTATCTTTTGGGTCTATAAATAGACTACTACACATATGAAATCGGTGTGTTACAAAAGGGGAAGCCAAAAAGATAGCCAAAGAGCGGAGAGAGAGAGAGAGAGCAAGAGTGGGTTATAAGATTCTATTACGGGCGTAGGATTGTGAGAGAGTGACAATCCTTATAATCTTCTTGAAGTTACTTAATAGAATTTTATGGTCTTCTTCGCCAATATTGTTCTCTCGTTGATTGTTTGTTTGGTAATTATTAGCTCTGTCGACAGGGGTCGTTCCTGTTCTTCTCATGCATGATCGGGCTGTATCTTGCATAACGAGTTTTTCTTGGGCTTGAAGTTTCCGCAAATCTCTTCAAGTGGTATCAGAGCAAGGTCGTTGTAAGATGATCAGTGAGCAACGGTTGCACGTAAAGCATGGCGGTGTCGACAAATACCGTGGGAGGTCATCATATTGAGGAGTTTGATGGAAAAAATAATTTTAGTGTGTGGCAGAGCACGGTGAAAGATGCCCTAGTACAACAAGGGCTAATCAAAGCACTTGAAGGAGAGAAGCCAGAAAAGATGTATGATGGAGACTGGAGGATGATGGAGCGCAAAGCGGTCAGTACAATTCGTCGAAGTCTTTCTCCTGAAGTAAAGTACTCTGTGATCAATGAAGACTCACCGAAGAAATTATGGAAAGTTATAGAAGAATTGTACATGGCAAAGTCATTGAGAACAGATGGGTGCTAAAAAGGCAATTGTACAAGTTGCGCATGGAAGAAGACACACGGTTCGTGGACCATCTCAACGTCTTCAACACGCTCGTCACACAACTGGTTAGCATGGAGGAGGAGATCAGTGAGAGCGATAAGGTAGTTCTCATAGTTTCATCTCTACCACAGTCATGGGAGCAATTGGTGATGAATATTCTTGTCAGGAAAACTACACTCAACTTCAATGAGGCAATTGCATATCTTTTGGAGGCAGAGTCTTTGAAGAAGCCTTCAGAATCTTCCTCAGGTAGTCAAGCTTTGGCTGTTACAGATGACAACAACAAAAGCAAGGGTCATGGGAAGAAGAGTCGAAAGGGCAAGGGTAGACGTACGTGCTATATATGTGAAGAGGAAGGTCCCATATTAAAAGATTAACCAAAGTTGAAGGAATTGAAGGGTGGAGTTTTCTCGTTGGCAGAAGGAAATTCAGAATCCCTGACTATTTTGGAATCAGGTACACGTAATGGTTGGATATTTGATTCAGGTTCTCGCTTTATCATATGTCCAGAGAGGAGAATATTTGATGAGGGTTCTCTACGTCGAGTACATGGAACTGTTCAAATGGCAGATGACAGACTCTACCAAATTGTTGGACTTGGAACAATTACGTTCAAGATGTTTGATGGAGCATGTCACACATTTTTGGGGGTCCGATATGTCCCCAGTCTCAAGAGGAATCTAATATCTGAAAGGGAACTTGAATGTATTGGTTGTAAAATTCTAAAGTAAGGTGGAGTTGTGCAAGTTACTTGTAAAGGACAAGTAATCATGAAGGGTACCTGGTCCAGTGGAACATATCGATTGGTTGGAGATGTTCTAACCAAAATAGGACTAACTGACGAGAATTCTACCAACACTAGATGCGTAGATGAAGCATTGGCATGTGAGGCGGGCGTCATGAACCTAGATAGTGCTATTTGTGAACCACTCTCAAGTGCAATCAAGCGTGAGGCTGCAAGTCCGGCTACAAATTTCAACAGATGTAGAAGTGAAGCTGTCAACTGTTAGAAGAAGAAAGACGTGAGAAGACCAACCACGCAGTACCATTGAGTGGGTGTGGCTCAGAAGAGGTACAAACCTATGTCATGGAGGGCCAAAGGTATGAAGGATGTGATTCTTCCATCTACAGGTGGAGGCAGTGCATTTGATCAAACTATACATCTTGAGGAGCTCTCATGTAATGAGTTCGGGCAATCATGCCCAGACACACACTTCGTATAGGTGTGCATGGTAGAGCGCTTTCGGTGATGAAATCAGCTTCTGAGGGCGGAAGCATAGAAGAAGAATGGGAGAAAAATTCTAGAAGGAGCACACACACTTCAACGGATAAGGTCCAATGTGGAAATTGTTGAGATATTGTCTCTTATCCTATTAGGATAATGGATATTGTCTTAACAATATATGAAAGTCCAAATTTGTAGCATGCCTGACTTGGGTTATGCAATAAACCTAGAAGTTTTACTTAAGTAAGTTATTTATAAACTTGTTTTAATCTTTTAAAAAGTAATTAAGACTCAAGGAAAATTTAATTTTCAAGTTTTGAGGTTATTTGCAAACTTTTTGTGCATTATATGATAGTTTGGGTGAAAATTACAATTTACCCAATATGAGGGGTTATATTGCAATATTTCACATTTAAACATGATTCAAGTGCTTTAGCATCATAAGAGAGAGAATGATGCTAAGGGGTGTCTTGTGGAAAGCCTATGTTCCAAGTTGAAGCTTGTTTGAATAATGCTTGTGCCTTGTGTACCAATTTTGGTGCAAATTGCAATTTACCCAAAATGTAGGGTGGATATGAAAATTACCACCTCTAGAGTGTTTCTACTCTCTCTTGGAATCATCTAGAGGAGATAGAAAGAAAGAGGCACCATGTTTGAAACATTTTTGAGTAGTGGTATTCTTGGTGATGAAAAGACCAAGAAGAGTTGTATAATTGAAACCCTAATTTGAGTTGTATTGAGTTGTATCGAGTTGTAGAGCTTATATGGGGATGCCTATCGTCCAAGGAGCCGAAGAGGAGGTCCCATATCATTTTTTCAACTCTTGGCCTTTGCCATGATGGGTTAATCACCTCAAGGAGGTGATGGATATTGGTTTGCAACTTTCCTTAGAAAAAGTGTATCAGTTTGTGAATAAAGTGATGTGGAGTTGAAATACCTTGCTCAACAAGATAACTAAGGGCCGAAATCTTATCCCTAGATTATCCCCAAGAGTTTTGCATGTCAAGATAAATATGTGTGCATGCATGGACACGTGTCAACCATGCATGGACACGTGGCACCTAGTAGTATAAGGTGTTGACACCTCTTATACACTCTCTCTCATGAACCCCAATTATATATACCAATCATTTCACCTACTAGTGAATCTTTTCGAACCCTATTACTACATTTCTCTTAGATATCATGCAAAGAGTTGAGGAGCAAGGAGGAGCTCGAGCCATTAAGCTTAAAGGTGAATCCATGGTCACCTTCAACCTTGGATAAATCATGATCTCGGGTTGTGATTCTTCCTTTCTTTTCTTCTTCACCAAGTTCTTATCTATGGATTCTTTGCATATGAAGGAGTTGTGAATGAGTCTTGGATCTGTGATAAGTTCATCTTCAACCTTGGGAACGTGAAGCTTTAGAGCTTGGAGCTTTGAAGTTGTTCTTGAGGCGGGTTATATAACTTGAACCCAATTATGTTATTATTCACCTTCAATCTTGCTATACTTGATAATTTACTTTCAATTTCGAGTTTTCTTGTATAATTGATGAATCCATGAGTTCTATTAGTGACATATGACTATTGTCCATGAACTAGAACAATAAGGAACGAACTCTAGAGCTTGATGATGATGACATCATCATGGCTAAATCCGATATAGGGTTGAAGCTCCTCTTTGCCCAATATGGTGTGAAGCATACACACATCTCTTTTCCCGATATGGTGTGAAGAACACACACACCTCTTTGCCCTATCTGGTGTGAAGCACACACACGCACATATTTGCCTAATATGGTGTGAAGCACACACACACCTCTTTGCCCGATATGGTGTGAAGCACACACACACCTCTTTGCCCGATATGGTGTGAAGCACACACACCTCTTTGCCCAATATGGTGTGAAGCATACACACACCTCTTTGCCCGATATGGTGTGAAGCACACACACACCTCATGCCCGATATGGTAGAAGCACCTCAATCCAATATACTTAATTGAGTAACACATGAAGTGTGTTATGTCAAATGATACATTAAGATGTATAGAGTTCAATGCATTTTGATAATTGTGGGCCAATGTACCTTGAGAGAAGGATTGAGCCAACTTAATAAAGTATGATGTAATCATTATCCTAGAAAGGATGAGAGAGAAACTCATACTTTGTGTGATAATCATTCAATGAGCATATATTGATACCCCTATATGTGTAGAGCTATGAATTAGGGCTTTGGTTCTTGATAATATGAATTAGAGTTTTGATTTTTGATAATATGAATTTGAAATGCTAATCGACTAAAGAGGGAAACCCTAACCTTAATTGGTGAAAAGAGAAACCCTAACCCTAATCAGTGAAAAGGAAAACCCTAACCCTATTAATGGGAAGGTTGTGTTTCTCTTATGTTGCATGGTAATGATATGTACTTGATAATTGTTTCTATTATGAAAGACTAACCATGCAGGTATCATGAGATGATGAACATAGTCAGGTATGGGCTATGATGTTTCATATGATACAGATTAAATGGGCCTTGTGAGCCATGTGAAATACTTATGCAACAAGTATTATGAATACTTGGGTCTGAGAACCTAGAGGTAATAGTTATCTGATAAGAGGTAACAATGTTCAGTGATGAACTAAGGCTTTGAATACCCAAATCTAGCAATCATGATGATGATAATGTTAAAGGATGAATTCCCAGTAATGTGATAAGGGATTGAGATCCCGAGTGTTATGTATTCACTGTGTTCCAAAGATTATGAAAGTACTTGATAAATGTATTACACTTTTTTCTTTGTAGCATCTGTTATAATCCATGCTTGTAACTTGATTGATGCTAAAAGATATTGTAATACACTTAATTAATCAAATAAAACCTTATCATGTAGTGCCCAGGCCATAGATCCATTCAATGTCAGGATTTGCTGAATGGTGAAACAAGTTTAACTCGGAGTGCATATTTTTGAATATGTGGGGGTGAAGGATGAACATATTCTTACGTTTAGATGGGGATTGATGTGTTATCTCCCCGATGAATGCTAGGCTTGCCGTGTGATCACCCTAATGAAAATGTATTGGGGATTAATGTGATATCTCCCCGAAGAGAGTGCATGTTGCAGCTGTAGCTCTATAGTGAAGATGTCGCTATACCCCGGCAAGCTAGTTGTAGTTTGACATGTGGTCACTGTCAGTGGTCTCGTATTGACCGAGACGGGTGAGGTCATGGCAGCCAGCTCTTCCATTGACCTTGTATGGTACCGATTTCGACTAAGCGGTGGTCGGTTGGAGTATGAGCATAATACCTCATCTCCTATGAGCATAAGTGTGATTGTGAACATGTAATCAGCCGTGTAGTGTATTTTCTTAAGGTATGAATACAAAAATATTGGTTGATGCTTCATTACTTTTACACATCTTAGATTGATAGATGTTATACATGTTCTTCATATTCCTTATAAAATAAGTAGATTATCTATAGCTCTGTCATGGATAGTTGAACTACTTTAACATTGCTATTGCTTTGCACTGTAATTAAACAATGATTAAACATGCTTATTTACATAAAAGATCTGCTGCTTAGTTTTGTACTGTTTACCTGTGATAATAATATTATTGGCAGAGAGTTATATCTCTCGCTGGGACTTGTGTCTCACCCTGTGGGTTTCACAAATTTTAGGTGGACGTACACGAGGAGGTAGAAGCCGTACTACAGAGGAAGGACAACAACAACAGGAACAACAGTAACAACTCAGGTTGAGTGCACTGTCTATCGTGCCTTGTAGATAGAAGTCATATGTGTCGTCTATGTACTCTCAAGTCCTTGGGAGTTAGTACGTGATCCTTTTATAAATGATCTGAGATTTTGGCTCGTATGCCTTGAGCTTTTATATTGCTTAGGTATATGTTTGGGCAAAGCAACTGGTATATGATATCCTCGGGATGAGATGGTACAATGGATGTACAATGTGAACCATGTTGTATATAAACTTTGGTTCTTTTCTTAAGAGTTTCCGGGAAATGGATCTCTTTTGCAAAATGATTTTAATTTTTTAGTAATTTTCGTTAATCCACTGCTAATGGTTATTCTGCGTAATTACTGACAACGATTTAGCTGCCCGCTCGTCACAAAATTGGTGTTAGACTTGGAGTTTGAGTTATTGTTTCCTTTTCCAATTTCCTTTCCTATTTGGTTTTGAATTGTATCATTATTATCATGTACAATTAGAATAGTTGTATCCTCTTTTCCTACTCCTAATCTGGGTTGGTCTATCTTTTGAGTCTATAAATAGAGTATCACACATATGTTATCAGTGTGCCAAAAAGGGAAAGCCAAAAAGATAGCCAAAGAGGAGAGAGAGCAAGAGTGAGTTACAAGATTCTATTGTGGGCGCATGATTGTGAGAGAGCGACAATCCTTATAATCTTGTTGAAGTTGCTTGGTAGAATTTTATGATCTTCTTCGCCAATATTATTTTCTCGTTGGTTGTTCGTTTGGTAATCATTCGCTCCATCGATAGGGGTCGTTCTTGTTCTTCTCGTGCATGCTCAGGTTGTATCTTGCATAATGGGTTTTTCTTAGACTTTGAAGTTTCCGCAAATCTCTTCAATTACATGTTTAACATAAGTCTTGCAAAACTTGAAAATGAGCTCTCTTAAATTAAAAGGCATGGCTCTACTACTATACTAACAGTAGAATTTATCAAACAAAAAATATGATAGTTTAAGTTTTTCACTTAAAACAACTCTCTGTATTGGTACTGTTAACGATATTTATCTTGTTGACCAAGTGAGTGGCCGTAGCACTGAAACATATTACATAGTGGGACTGGTTTTTTTTTCCCTTATCGGCCTAACTGCACCATCTCTGTCTAGTACATCGCTCAAAGAGGTTTTATGTAGTCTTAATACCTACCTACTTGGAAATTCCATATAGATAAATCCTATATAACCTTTACAAACCCAAGTGCAGCCTGAAACAGGCGGTCACATACAACAACAGAACAATAATTAAACTACAACTCAGTCTAGATAGAGCATACACACGTGCATTTATAAGTAAATAGCTTTACCATCCGGCAGCCTGGACGCAAACAATCACATATGTACATGAAATGTACATGAAATCAACACAGGATCCCTAAGAAATTCATAGTTAAATGTGCTTGGACGAGAGTAGAGTAGTAGTAGGATGGATAACCTCCTGGAAAGTCCTCATGTTGCATCCCCTTTTTATTTAGCCGATCCCAACATAGTTGGGATTGAGGCTTAGATGATGACGATGAGAATGTCCCAGACCAAGCAAAGATAACAAAGAAAAACATCATATGCTAAGTTTCCTGTTGCGTTTATGAATATGTTGCCATCCATGCATCTTCCAGAACTGACTGAAGAATGAATATGCTGCCATACACCTTGAATTGCCTGGTGAAGGACGTCCATTTTATTACACCATTACTGGCCCAACTAGTCGAACCACTCGTTTTTACCGTCCAAATTTATTTGGCAGGAACCTTGCATCATCTAGAAACTCGTTTAGAAGCCACACCAGAAAGTGATACTTCACTACATTGGCTGAAGACGATATGAAAACTGAAGAAGAAAACCCATAAGTTCACCCACTTTAACATTTAATATAATAGGTTTTGCAGAGAGCGATGCTAATATTATGATATAGAACGATCCAATCTATACCACTTCAGATATAAATCCAGAAAACCTTGTAAACGGGAGTGCTCATGAACAAGCAGAAATTGAAAAAAACTTCAGTACAATGCAAGTTGTGTCGAGTACCAAAAGTTAGGCAGATAACACGATTAATCATTATGCTGAGCATTTACACGACACTGACAAAAACATATACAGTAGAAAAAGACACATATCCTCGCTAAATATGTACAGATAACTCTCAAGAAAACCCATATGCATGATTGACATGAGGTTATTTTAACGGGCGCTGACTACCTGCAAACATCATTCGGATAAACTTGAAAATGAGCTCTTCTTTAATTATGGCCACAAAACAACGCACTGTTACCTTTTGAAGTTTCATAAAAACAGCTCTCTGGATTGGTACTATTAAACAGTATTGATCTTGCTTACAAAAAGACTAGCACTGAAACATATTTTTACTTGATTGGATTATTTTTTCAGCATCAACCTAACTTCGCCATCTGTTTCTAGTACATCGGGCAAAGAGGTTTTATTTGATCTTGGTACCTATCTACTTACAAAGTTCAAAAAGATAAGCGACCTATATAACCTGTACAAACCGGAAGTGCAGCCAGAAACAAGCAAGCAGTACATATGATAATACAACAAGAAGTAAATCACAACGCCGTCTGGATAGAGCATATATACATGCATTTATAATAAGCGTATATACCTATCTACTTGCGCTTTCATGTACACATACATGAAACAGCACCAGCAATCTAGAAGTTGAAGCCGCCAAGGTTGCAATTGGGCGAAAAGTTCCGCCTACCCATGGGTCGAGGGATATGCCTGACGGAACCAGGGCCAAAGCCGCCAACATCAGGGAACAGATCATAATCCCCACCGATTACAGGGAACCTCGGAGCGGGAAATGGAACTGGCAATGGCTGTGGCCTAGCGAAAGGCAAAAATGGTACATAAGTTTCCTGTCTCTGCCTACGCGGATCCTTCGCCCTGTTTCTTCCCTTCAAAGAGCTAGCAAACCTGGCCTTCCACCTCATCCACGACACGCCCAGCTCTCCAGCAGTTCCAAACTCCTCTTCAAACTTCTTCCTCCAGAGCTCATCATTGGAGGATAGAAATTTCAGCTCTGAACTGACGCAGGCAACCCGTGCGAGGTCAGTACCAGGGAGTAGCTCCAGCACCATAAGTTTAAGGTCTGTGGGCAGCCGGGTGAAGCAGGGCGGTGGAGCAAGTCCGTTTCTCTCGCAGATATCAATGAGGAGCCGCAGGGCAAGTTCGTCTTTAACCGTCTTCCACAGCTGAAAAACATGTTCTTCGTCCTTCGGGCTGATTTCTCCCAGGGTTGACGCCACTGCAGGAACGAACTTGGGCGCATTCAGGGACACGCAGTACTTGTAGGGGCTACCAGGAATAGAGCCGTAGATCTTCACAAATTTCCCGAGGCGGCAGAGCTTGAGCTTGACAGAGTCCACGGCACCACCATCAGAGGAGGCCATTGTCGGTGTTCCTAGTAGCTCTGGGACTGTGTAGGAGATTAAAAGCGTGGGGGTTCTGGAGGCCCAACCATCAGGCAGACGAGAGGTGTCTCCGGTACCTTGTACCACAAATCCAGCCTCTAGGAATACCGCATGTACGGCGGTAGCCAGCAGCCCTAATTCGCCCAAGGACATCCCGTTTTCCACATCCAGAACACGTTTAAGATATCCCGGAATGGAAAAGGAAGAGGCCTTCTCCGGGCTGGAAGTTCCCTCCTCGGCGTCTTCGCCATCCATATCCATGTCGTCTTGATTACGCTGCCTCTCACCTGATTCGCGCCCCACTACAGTTGTGGCGACGGATGGATCCGTAGCCATATGATCCGGTTTCACGCTAGTGGCTTCTCCAGCGATAATACTGGATTTCTGTGCCGAACTGAACATCTCAGCGTCATTGCTAGCCACCATAAGCGATTTTCCCCCATTAACCAAGGAATTGGTATCTATAGGCGCCGGAGCCACGCCTTCCTCCCTTGCGCCGCCTCCGCTGTCCGCCGAGAAGGAAGATGTCGAGTAGAAGACTAGGTCCCCGGACGCAAGCCCGACGGACTGCAGCATGTCATCTGAGGATGTTGCAACGATCTCGTCCCTGCGGTTGAGGGATAAGCGGAGAGAATCCGGAGGCACCCCGATGCAGTCTCCAATTAGGGTTTTGAGAAGGCCCAGCGTGGACGGCTCCGGAGCCTCTATCCTGATCGTCTCCTTCGAATTCAGGGAGCGGATACGCAGCTTCATTGTTCGCCGAGTTCTCGCCTTCTCCCCGGGCCGCCCCGTCCACCGCCACAACAAAGCGCGTTAGGAGGCTAGTTTCGCCGGTATCGTTCCCGTAGCGGAAGAACTCGCACAAATGGTAACAGAATATAGAATCAGGCACCGCTAACCGATATAAACCGGCACTGTGTTTGCAAAATTATGTATAATTTTTTATATACAAAGGTTGGAAATCTTCGTGGCTTCCTTTGTTAAACTAAAATGTTGTTTGGTAACGACTTAGATAGTGAGAGAGAATTTGTTAAACTAAAATGTTGTTTGGTAACGACGGTGATAGTGATAGAGAATTTTTTCTTCGTGAATTCATGATAAATTTTGTTCTATTTTTGTCTGGTATAGAAAAGTATGGTGAATGATGGTGAAAAAAGTTCTTTTTAAGTCTCTATTACTATAATTTTCCTTCCTCTCTATGCCATTGGTTCCCTCTAAAATTTCTTTCCGCCAATAAATTTTGACTTCCCATCAAAATTTATTTTGTTCTAAATACTATTTATATGTCTTAGTTTTTAACAAATTTATTTTATTTTATTTTATTTGTTAATGTACCCATTACAAACTAAAAATATTATTTATTATTAAAAATCTCCCATCTAACACAAAAATTTCCCACCACAACATTTCTCTCTAAGACGAGTTTTCTCCCTCTAAGACCAAATTTCTCGCCACACTTTTTCCTCCAAAACACATTTTTTCCTCCACGACAACTTTTTCTTCCACACTTTTTTCCCTCCCGGACAACATTTCCCGCCACACCTTTTTCCTATCCCATCACCGTAACCATGTAACAAATAACATTTTTTAAATATTTTTCTCATCCCTTTAACCATCACCATGCAGGTATTACCAAACAACAATTTTTAACATTTCACCCATCACCGTGACTATTTTGTCACCACGTATAACTAAAGATCTTGATATTTTGAGTGCTGCATTTATGTTACTTCCTGAGGCATTGTGGAGTCCTCTACCAGTGTGACATCAAAGTTCAACGTTGTTGCCCAACGCGTATAATGAGAAGGGTGGAATACCAGAGTAAAGAAGTATCGGTATTAGCAAGAAGCTTATGTGCATTTGTAGTTCTATTGTTGACAATGTATCACTTTTCCTTTCGAATGTTTCGAAAACAAAGAAGTAAAAATATACGTCAATTGTTGAATAAATAATTTTAGTGAATGAGCTACTTTTGGAAAATATTAAGTAGGGTATGATATTTCTATTTATCATTAGAGATAAAACAATAGAAGTAAAAAATCTGAAGAAGCCCTAGAACAAATATCCATCTATACCATACATTGGATTCGAGTTTCAAATTTATACTTTATCGTACAAGATCTATCAACGATTCAACTTGAGATTGCAATCATCCTGATCATTCAAACTTGTGCCAGTTGTGATCTTGCCGGACTAGAACTAGAACGACATCTAGACATTTTGATTAATGCCTTGAGAAGCATGTTGCACTCTAATTTATAGAGTGTGGTAATTAAAAAAAAATCACAGCACACACTCTTTGGCCGAATCATCTATTCACGACAGAGAGATGTGGGTCTCGTCATTTTTTCTTTTTAATAATATGTTATTTGTATTGATATAAAGACTTATGCATGTCCGCGATAAGTCTATGGAGAAAAAGACATTAAAAACATAGCAGAGAGTAAAGGGTAACATATCGTCCAAAATGAAACTTAGAGTGGGGCTTGATCACCAATGGTGTATCCTCGGGAGCGTGAGATAGGCGTTAATTACATATTAATAGTCTAGGGAAAGGATTAAAAAAATTAAAATATAGTCCAATTCTCTTGTGAGAGCAACGTTCAACAGAGATTGACTCTAGGTTCCTACTAGCTATAAGACACTTCAATTTTCTCCAGTCTGTTTTCTCCGGTCTGTCTCAGTGTCAGGTTCCTTGGAATGTTGTTTTCATGCATCATGCTGTATGTTTCCTTGTGGATTTTGCTCTCGTTGTCGTTGTTGTGACCTGTTGCACATGAAATCGTGATATGTTGAGTCCACATGTTGAAGTGTATTGTCACGCCTGCATCCCACGATTACCACTAATCATGAGATTTAGGCATAAATTTGAGGATTATACTTAATACAAAGTTCACTCCCAACTTTTTTTTCCCATCTGTTTCAAACTCTTTGTTTTCTCTTAAACAAAGTTTACAAGAAAATTAAACTTTTATTACTCTAATATGATCTCAACATTAATGATACACATCCATACATTCATTCTGTTTCTCACATTTTCATGTACATACGACATGATAGTCAGATACATTCTCTCTTATTAAGGAAATAAAGATACAAAACATCAATTACAACTCTCTCACATCTATACAAGGACCTAGAGTGACAGGGACCGACTGAACTTAACTAATCTCACACTTAACTCATGTGGTAGATCTACTCTGATGCTTTGACCTTCTTTAAGTCCACGTGGTTTCCTTAAAAATTGTGAGTAGAGGGGTGAGCCTACTCGCTCGGTGAATGAGTACTTTAAAGAAACAATCTAAAGCATTAATATAATTACAAATGTACTTTTGAGCAACTAATATCAATTATAACAGTAGTAATCTTTAAAGAGACTAATTTTTCACAAACATAAATATGGCACAATACTCTAGACATTTACAAGAGTGAATCAATATATGAACATGCTTGATTGATTACAAAGAGAACTAATAATTCAGAAACATACAAAGAATAATTGAATAACTGCACACACTTGTTTAACCTCTCATTTTATCTTATTATGCCCTGAACCCACATGAGGTGTACCAAAACATGTGAAAGAATTGTAGCATGCCACGATCTCACTGTACAAGGCTTAGAAGCATGCCCGGGTTCGTAAGCCTATCTCTTAAGTAAGACTCCGTCTGCAGCGGGCCTCGGCACGTCTGCCTCTCGGCGGCTAATGGGAGCGGTCGGATATCTCAGACTCCACCTCTCAACCTGGGTACTCATGCGGTGAGTCAAAGCCCTCAGGCTTATTATGCATCAGTGGACCTACTGACCACTAATCACTCAACATGTAACACAGGTACCACCGGCATCCTCAGTTGGTGTTGGGTACCACACCATTGTAAGGAGTCTGCCCTATTGGTCAAGACCCCCGCACCCTACTGGTGCGCTCCGGCTTACCTCGATCTGGACTACCTCCAATCGGGAAACTGTTTCCTCCTCACAACGCAGGCCTCATCCTGCGAGGATTGTACATTGTTCAGGGTATCTACATGTTTAATTCACTCTTTAAATTCACAATTCAATCATCACATCAACATATCTTTGTTCAGCTTTGTAAACTGTTCATTTCATAAACCATCTCATAACATTTACCACAACTGAATTGTTAAGCATCACCACATCTCAAACTGAGAAACTTTGATATCACAATACTTGTTTCACTGAACACCCTATCATTAGGGTTTCGTTTACCTCATTCACTTATCACATAACTCGCATAAGGATCGAATACATCATAACATCATTCAATAAGAATCGCTCTTAGTAGTTCACATATAATCGAATATATATATATATATGAAACGACACGATTCATAAACCACGATACAAACTCAGCGGAAACATTCGATTAACAGCGGAATACGAAAATTCACGAAAAATTAAAACTTTTCGAGACAAGATCTTGAAGACATGAAACTTCTTTCATAAAAGTAAGGTAACAGTTTACATCTCTGTTAAACCACTTCTCAAGTGATTACATACAACAAAATACAAAATCTCATATTAACAAACTCCAAGGACCTGAGAGTACAGAGATGACATAAGACTATCTAACTACATTACTTAGCAGTCAGTATCTCCACCTGAGATTCACTGTTGCCCCTGGTGCTCTTGCTGCTGATACTGATCACCTGCAGATTGGTTCCTTCGTCCTCAGTGACCACCTAAAAAGTTGAAATCTACGGGGTGAGACAATTTTAAATAATTGTCCCAGTGAGATTTATAACTCTCCGCCAGAAGCTTTATTATAGCAATCACAGATCAACATAAGCAATAAAACTTTAAGGTAATCAACAGCAGATTGTTATCAAGTAGAACAACAACATTTAAGGAATATGAAGAACATGTATACTAAACAGTGTAACCATCAATCATTGTATCTCGTAGTTCAACTTAAGCAGATATGCTACGCGGTTGATTATGTTTTACAAACATTATTATTATGCCCTGCGGAGATGAGGTATACCGCTCATACTCCAACCGATCACTATTAAGTCGCATCGGTATCATACATAGGTCATCAAAAGAGCTAGATTCTTATGACCTCATCTTCCTCAGTCAGTATGAGGATCAACATGCAGGACATCTAGTGTCTCTGCTACTATAGCTTACCAGGGTATTCTGGTACTTCGCTATTAGAGTCACAGTGGCATTCTGTACTCTCTTCGCCATCGAAAGATTTCTTGTTTATCTCTCATCGATGCGGTACAAAAGAATTCCTTGGGAGATTAGTGTTATATCACCCCGGCATAAACACATAGTGAAGGATTGATAGATTAAGATACATCTACATCAATTCCTACACTAGGATGTAAGGGTATTCACATCCATATTCCCCCACATACTCAAAAGTATGTGATCCAGGAGTTCCCTTAGGAAAACCTGTTTCACCATCATTTAACTCCTGACAATGATGGATCTATGATCAGGGCTCTACATGGTATGATTATACTTGATTAGTTAGGTACATTTTAGTATTCTTTTTATCATCATACATGTTCTCAAACATTAATCATTAGAATAGCAGCTATGAAAGTAGAATACTAAATGTATCAAGTCTAACTCTCATCAATTATCATTTCTCAATCATCTCATCACAAGTCATCTCACAAGCATGACCTTGATGATACTCATGGCTCTCACAGCCTATCATTCTCATAAGATGCCACTTACTAGGCATCATCATATGTCATTATTCATAAAGCTAATAACATGCTTTCAATGAATATGAAATCATAATCCTTACCTGGATATGATCATCATCATGTATAAGAACCTGCATGGTTAATTCAACTGATAATAGTAAGCAATTCATATCAAAAGTTGTACCAGTTAGGTTCCCTGATTTTCACCAATTAGGGTTTACCATTCACATTACATGTCATCATCCTAGAATTAGGGTTTACTATTCACCTCATGGTGAATTGATCTCATAATATCACCATGTATGAGGAACATCATCATTAAAGCCCACAGATAAAATTAAGATTCACCCATTATCATATTTAGGGTTTCCATGATCTCACATAAGCGGATCATACCTAATCTTGCATATTCGGGTACATTGAAGGTATTTTACTTGAGTTTTGAACATAAACGGTATTTTCTCTCTCCTCTCACTAGTAGATGGTGATTACACCACTCTAGATAGGTTGGGTAAGTTATCCTTGATTAACATAAACCAAATCATCACTATCAAGTGATTAGGGTTTGATTAGAACAAGGTATCATTCAAATTAACCCCTCAAGGGCATTTTGGTAATTTACCCATTGATCATCATCATGGGTCAATTCATTAGTCACTTAGTCCCTTAATGTCTTAAGTTACCATTAGATTTTAGATTAGATCATCATTGAACCATTTACACCTTCAAGTGATTAAGTATACATAAACTTGAAAGTCTCCAATTGGTTTAGGGTTTAACCTTCAACCTTCAACCCATTTAGGTTTTAAACGACCTTGAACTCATTTAATCTCAAACGACCTTGAACCCATTTGAGCCTTAAACGAGTGTGGACCCACTTGACCTTAAACGGGTGTGAACCCATTTGACCTTAAACGAGTGTGAACCCGTTTGGCCTTAAACGAGTGTGAACCCGTTTGGCCTTAAACGAGTGTCAACCTGTTTGAGCCTAAACGAGTGTCAACCTGTTTGAGCCTAAATGAGTGTCAACCTGTTTGCCCAAAGTTTGACCAAAAACCAAGTCGGTTGGATAAGGGTTGAACCCTAAATAGATCTAAAATCAGCAATTTTATCAATTCATCAACCTATTGAAATTGGACCCTCAAACCATCAAATTTCCTTAACCTTAGACCTCTAAACAATCTTGGGGTGTCACTAAATGAGTGTGAGACCGTTTGGATGAACCCCCAAACGGTTTTGAACCCGTTTGGGTCCTTCAACCCAAAACTCAACAAGATCAATACTTGAAATCAGCAATTTCAACCCGATTAGGGTTAGGGTGTTGAAGTGCCTTCAACTCTCAATTGGTTAGGAATTACTTTATAATTCTTTGTAGAAATGAAATTCAATATATTATCAACAGACCCTCAAATGGTCGTCCCTTGGTCAACCCTATCAAACGGTCTTGAGACCGTTTTGATCCAAACGATCTTGCAAGATCGTTTGACCTTAAACGGTTTGCAACCGTTTGGACCAAAAGGGTCCAAGGTCGTTTGATAAAGTTACCTAGGAATCTACGCCCATCATCCTCAACCTCTGTTCAGGTCGGTTACACCACCGTTTTGCTTGCAAAAGTGCAAGGAAGAAGGGAGGTAGAAGAAGAACTAAGCACAAAAAGTAAGAACAAAGATATGCATAATAAAGCTAGGAGTTTAGAGTTATAAACCCGCCTCAAACATGGTTCCTAGAGCTCCAAGCTTCCAAGATTCAAGCCTTTAATGGCATCTTGAGCTCCACAGGTCATCCAAGGTTGTTTCTTCAAGGAAAAGTTGAGAAGGATCGGCTAGGAAGAGAAAACTAAGTAAGATAACCATGAAACCAACCTTGTAACCTGGTTTCCTCCATGAATTCGAGCAAGATGATGATAAAAGCTTACCTAGATGAACTTGGTCGTCTTCCTCTACTCCTGAGCTCTGTCCTAAGTCGGTCTAAGCAAGGGAATAAGAAGGAAAGAAAGGAAACGTTGCCTTTGGTTGCAAAGGAAAGGATCATATATACTTTGAGGTTATTTTCATCATAAGGACAACTTACTCCTCCTTTTCACAACTAGGTCCTTCCTTTCTTTTAGGCACGTCCCTCCTCTTCATATCTAAGGTAAAACTTATTCTAAGACCAAGGACTAAAGGCAAGGAAGGTCAACTTGTCACTATAGTGCACATATACATATAAGGGTCTCCTTTACTTACAACTTTGGTGGTTTAATTACAAAGGTATTTCTTATAATATGATTATTCAAATGAGGTGCCTCCTTCATTATTATAACTTTAAATGATGTCAAAAGTCATAAAATATTTTCTAGAAAGTGTATATCACAAGTTGCACCCCTCATTTTGGGTAAATTGCACTTTACACCAAAATTAGGGTTTTAAGCACAAGGATTGCTCCACAAGCTGCACCTTGGTGCCCAAACTTGGGAAATCCATCATACCTCATCATATTCATTCATATGATGTCTATTTGTTAGAGGAACATCTTAACCTGTGTAATTTGCAAGTTAACCCCTCTAATTGGGTAATTTGCACATAGGTCCCTGTATTACCAAACAATACTACAATCATTGTTTTTTTTAAAAGGTCAGAATTGAAAATGTATGTTCCTTAGGAACTTAATTACATGCCAAAAGATAATCACAAGAATTTAATTACATATTTAGGCAAAACACCTAGGGTTAATTCATAACCCAGTTCAGGGATGTTACAAATTATCCACCCCTTACAAGGATTTCGTCCCCGAAATCGATAAAACGTATTAAGAGAAAAGAGCAGGGTATTTCCTTCTCATCTCATCCTCTAGTTCCAAGTGGCTTCTTCAACACCACGGTGGTTCCAGAGGACTTTCACAAGGCTTATATCTTTCTTCTTTAGCTTTTTAATTCTGTTATCAAGGATTGACACTGGTCCTTCCTCATAAGTTATATCTTCATTCAATTCTACTTCCATAGGTTGTAGAACTGACTCGGTATCAGGATGACATTTCCTTAACATAGAAATGTGAAACACAGGGTGTAACCTCTGCAACTCAGGTGATAACTCTAGTCTATAGGCTACCTTTCCAACCCGTTCAATGATTGGATAAGGCCCCATAAATCTAGGAGCTAACTTTCCTTTCCTTCCAAATCGAAGGACTCCTCTCCAAGGCGAGACCTTGAGATACACTTTGTCTCCAACCTGGAATTCTAACGGTCTATGACGCTTATCAGCATAAGATTTCTGCCTATCATGTGCAGTCTTAATCTGTTGTTGTATCACTTTAATCTTCTTTGTGGTCTGCTGCACAAGATCAGGATCTAACAACTGATGCTCACCAGTCTCATACCAACACAAGTGTGATCTACAACGTCTACCATACAAAGCTTCATAAGGTGCCATATCAATACTTTGCTGATAGCTATTGTTATAGGCAAACTCTATTAGGCTTAGGTGTAGATCCCAACTCCCGGTAAACTGGAGAACACATGCTCTCAACAGGTCTTCCAAGGTCTGTATAGTCCTTTCCAATTGTCCATCAGTCTGTGGATGAAAGGCTGTACTAAACCTTAACTGGGTGCCTAAAGCTATGTGCAACTGTTCCCAAAAATGACTTGTGAACTGGGGACCTCTGTCAGAAACTATAGTGACAAGAACTCTGTGCAAACGCACTATCTCTTGAACATATAACTGGGATAACCTTTCAGCAGAATAGGTTGTTTTGACAGGTAAGAAATGAGTTGTCTTTGTCAACCTATCAACTATTACCCAGATGGAATCATGTCCTTTGCTTGTCCTAGGTAGGCCAACAACAAAGTCCATGGTCACATGGTCCCACTTCCACTGTGGTATGGGTAAAGGTTGCATTGTCCCTGTAGGCTTCTGGTGTTCAGCTTTAACTTTCTGACACACAGGTTACCTCATCACAAATTCTGCAACATCCTTCTTCATCACGGGCCACCAATACATATCTTTAAAGTTCCGATACATCTTGGTGCTTCCTGGATGCATAGCATACATCGAAGAATGAGCTTCTTCCAGGAGTAGCTTTCTCAAGTTATCCTTATCTGGCACTATCATCCTCCCATGATAGCATACTACTTGATCATCTGAGTCATGGAAACCATCTCACTTCTCATCACCATACTCTGATCTAATCTGCTGAACTGCAGTATCAACCTGTTGTGCCTCTTTGATCTGCTCTCTAAGGGTAGGTTTGATATGCATCTCAACCAACAACCCGGCTAGCAATGACACCTTCAATTGTACATTGTCTTGCCTTAGAGAGATAAGCATATCTCTCTTAGAGCATACTAAAGAGTTTAGTTGTGCTCTATCCATGGTTGATGTTGCTGATTTCCTACTCAAGGCATCTGCAACTACATTGGCCTTTCCTGGATGGTAATCAATTATACAATTGTAGTCCTTGATTAACTCCATCCAGCGACGTTGTCTCATGTTAAGTTCATGCTGAGAAAAGATATACTTTAGGTTCTTGTGATCTGTGAAAATCTGGAATGTCTCTCCGTAGAGATAATGTCTCCAGATCTTCAAGGCATGAACCACCGCAGCTAACTCCAAATCGTGTGTCGGATAATTCTCTTCGTGTTTCTTAAGCTGTCGGGAAGCAAAAGAAATCACTTGTTTCCCCTGCATCAACACGCATCCGAGTCCATTCTTGGAGGCATCACAGAAAACTATGTATCCTTTGCCTTGCTCAGGTAGCACAAGTACAGATGCACTTGTCAACCTCTCTTTTAGTAATTGAAAAGATTGCTGGCACTTATCGCTCCAGTCAAAAGGAACTTCCTTCCGGGTCAACTTAGTCAAGGGTAAGGCGATGGAACTAAAGTTCTTAATGAACCTTCGATAATAGCCGGCCAACCCCAAGAAACTACGAATCTCCATCAGTGTCTTTGGTTGTTCCCATTGTAGAACATATTCTACCTTTTTAGGGTCAACACGAATACCCAAAGCAGATATCACATGTCCAAGAAAAGATACTTCTGGTAGCCAAAACTCACACTTGCTAAACTTAGCATATAGTTTATGTTCCCTTAGCAAAGTTAGAGCCTGACGAAGATGTTGTTCATGCTGCTAAGCATCTTTAATATAGATCAGAATGTCATCTATGAAGACAACAACGCACTGATCAAGGAAAGGTCGGAAGATTCTATTCATGAGTTCCATAAATGCAGCCGGTGCATTAGTTAGTCCAAACGACATAACTGTGAACTCATAGTGACCATACCTTGTTCTGAAAGCAGACTTGGGTATGTCACTGTCCTTAATACGAAGTTGATGATATCCAGACCTCAAATCTATCTTTGAGAAGACGGTTGCACCACGCAACTGGTCAAAGAGATCATCAATCCTCGGCAGAGGGTACTTATTCTTTATTATTACTTTATTTAATTGCCTGTAATCAATGCACAACCGCATTGACCCGTCTTTCTTTTTAACAAACAAAATGGGAGCACCCCAGGGTGAAGTGCTCGGTCGGATAAAACCCTTCTCAAGCAACTCTTGAAGCTGCTTCTTGAGTTCTGCCATCTCAGCAGGCGCCATCCTATACGGTGTCTGGGCTATAGGTTGGGTATCTGGGATCAAATTGATTTCAAAATCAATTTCCCGAGGCGGTGGCACACCTGGAAGTTCTTTAGGAAATACATCTTCGAATTCCCTGACTATAGGAACTTCAACAGGGTTAGGACTCTCCATGGTAGTATCTACCACATGGGCCAAGAATGCATAACATCCTTGCCTCATCAACTTATCAGCAACCATAGCTGACACAAGACAGGTGGGTAGAATCTTTCTCTCTCCTTGAAAGATCCATGTGTTGCTTTCATCAGCAAACACAGCCTGCTTGGATTCACAATCCAAGACAACCCTATACCTTTCCAAGGTATCCATCCCAAGGATTATATCAAATCCTTGCATCTCAAGTGGTATAAGATCCACTTGAATGTGATGATCAGAAAAGAAGAGGATGCAGGGAGAGCATACCTCTTGCAACACAGCAGACCCTCTCAACGGAGTCTCTAGCAACAAGCTATCTTCCCTATGACTAACCGTCATATTGCAGTTACGAATCACTCTTCGGGTGATAAAGGAGTGCGTAGCACCCGGATCAATCAAAACAGATACAATATAGGATTTAGACATATCAGAATATAAAAGTTTCATCTGACCTGCCACAACTCGTGGATTAACCACTGCATCTGGTGGGTTTATAGCATAGAACCTTGTTGTCGCCTGAGGTTGAGTTGGTGCTGAAGACCCGGCTTGGGACGCCTGTTCACGTCCTCTAGCTGCTCCTTGAGACTGCCTTCTCTGTGATTCATGTTGATTCTGTCTCTGAGGCTGTGTCACACTGACAGGCCTAGACCTGCAGTCCTTCATCAAGTGTCCCACCTTCCCACAGTTGTAGCAGCTTCTTTCCAGTTGTTGTGGTCTGGGTGGTCTTGTGACTGACATTGATGCTGAACTGCGAGTCTCTTGTAGTGGTAGGCTTCGTCCTCTACCTCTAATTGGGGACCACTGTGTCTGAGAACTAGATCTGGGTGGTGGAGGTGTAGGTGCAGAGAATCTAGGCTTCTTAAAGTCTCTAGATGAAGAACCCTGGAATTGCGGATATCTCTTATGGGTTTGTCTCTTCTTGACTAGGGATTTCTCTATCCTTCAGACTGACTCAACGAAGGTAGCAAACCTCTCCCGACTCTCTAGGGCAGACACGGGAGTAGTCAAGTCGGCGTTTAAACCCTTCTCGAACCTTCTAATCCTCTCTTCTTCTGTGGCAGCCATGTGCGGACAGAATCGTAGCAACTCCATGAACTTAGCTCCGTACTCGCTAATGTTCATCATGCCTTGTCTCAATCTCTCAAATTGAGAGATCTTCTTGTCCAGGAATGTCTTTGGAAAGTATCTGTTGACAAATCCCCGACGAAAATCTTCCCACGAGATCTCCACTCCAGGCCTCTTCTGCTCTTCCATGGTCCACCAGTGACCAGCACTTCCTTTGAGAAGATAGACAGCATGTCTAACCTTCTCACCTTCAGGGATGTTCAAGATTCTGAAAGCTTTCTCTAACTCAGTTAACCACAGATCGGCATCTGCAGGATCAGCTGTTCCAAAGTACTCAGTTGCTCCGACACAACGAAGTCGCTCGAACGTCTTATCGATACCTTGTCCTCCAGATTGGGCAGGTGCCCTAGGTGCAGGCATGGGCATCCTGTCGGTGATGTGTGTCATGGCATTCATAAACTGCCCGAACATGGTTTGAACAGCTGGGTTTCCCATGTCAGCTGGGTCAAACTGAGGTGGTTCCATAGGTGGCTCAAGTACGGGTTGCTCTATTTCTAGGTTCCTTGCACCTTCTCGAGGTGCAGCAATACTACTTTCTGCCTCGTACTCCTCATGTGGTCCAGACATCCTTAATTATCTTCTTCTCCTGAGGAGCAGAAGACTCTATTAGATAAGAAAGAAGTACTAAGGATAGACTCGACATTCTAAGTCATATGTCTCTGTAGACTCAGCGAACCTAGAGCTCTGATACCACTCTGAAACGACACGATTCATAAACCATGATATAAACTCAGCGGAAGCATTCGATTAACAGTGGAATACGAAAATTCACGAAAAATTAAAACTTTTCGAGACAAGATCTTGAAGACATGAAACTTCTTTCAAAAAAGCAAGGTAACAGTTTACAACTCTGTTAAACCACTTCTCAAGTGATTACATACAACAAAATACAAAATCTCAGATTAACAAACTCCAAGCACCTGAGAGTACAGAGGCGACATAAGACTATCTAACTACATGACTTAGCAGTCAGTATCTCCACCTGAGATTCACTGCTGCCCCTGGTGCTCTTGCTGCTGATACTGATCACCTGTAGACTGGTTCCTTCGTCCTCGGCGACCACCTAAAAAGTTGAAATCTACAGGGTGAGACAATTTTAAATAATTGTCCCAGCAAGAGTTATAACTCTCCGCCAGAAGCTTTATTATAGCAATCACAGATCAACATAAGCAATAAAGCTTTAAGGTAATCAACAACAGATTGTTATCAAGTAGAACAACAACATTTAAGGAATATGAAGAACATGTATACTAAACAGTGTAACCATCAATCATTGTATCTCGTAGTTCAACCTAAGCAGATATGCTACGCGGTTGATTATGTTTTACAAACATTATTATTATGCCCTGCGGAGATGAGGTATACCGCTCATACTCCAACCGATCACTATTAAGTCGCATCGGTATCATACATAGGTCATCAAAAGAGCCGTATTCTTATGACCTCATCTTCCTCAGTCAGTATGAGGATCAACATGCAGGACATCTAGTGTCTCTGCTACTATAGCTTACTAGGGTATTCTGGTACTTCGCTATTAGAGTCACAGTGGCATTCTGTACTCTCTTCGCCATCGAAAGATTTCTTGTTTATCTCTCATCGATGCGGTACAAAAGAATTCCTCGGGAGATTAGTGTTATATCACCCCGGCATAAACACATAGTGAAGGATTGATAGATTAAGATACATCTACATCAATTCCTACACTAGGATGTAAGGGTATTCACATCCATATTCCCCCACATACTCAAAAGTATTTGATCCAGAAGTTCCCTTAGGAAAACCTGTTTCACCATCATTTAACTCCTGACAATGATGGATCTATGATCAGGGCTCTACATGGTATGATTATACTTGATTAGTTAGGTACATTTCAGTATTCTTTTTATCATCATACATGTTCTCAAACATTAATCATTAGAACAGCAGCTATGAAAGTAGAATACTAAATGTATCAAGTCTAACTCTCATCAATTATCATTTCTCAATCATCTCATCACAAGTCATCTGACAAGCATAACCTTGATGATACTCATGGCTCTCACAGCCTATCATTCTCATAAGATGCCACTTACTAGGCATCAGCATATGTCATTATTCATAAAGCTAATAACATGCTTTCAATGAATATGAAATCATAATCCTTACCTGGATATGATCATTATCATGTATAAGAACCTGCATGGTTAATTCAACTGATAATAGTAAGCAATTCATATCAAAAGTTGTACCGGTTAGGTTCCCTGATTTTCACCAATTAGGGTTTACCATTCACATTACATGTCATCATCCTAGAATTAGGGTTTACTATTCACCTCATGGTGAATTGATCTCATAATATCACCATGTATGAGGAACGTCATCATTAAAGCCCTCAGATAAGATTAAGATTCACCAATTATCATATTTAGGGTTTCCATGATCTCACATAAGTGGATCATACCTAATCTTGCATATTCGGGTACATTGAAGGTATTTACTTGAGTTTTGAACATAAACGGTATTTTCTCTCTCCTCTCACTAGTAGATGGTGATTACACTACTCTAGATAGGTTGGGTCAAGTCATCCTTGATTAACATAAACCAAATCATCACTATCAAATGATTAGGGTTTGATTAGAACAAGGTATCATTCAAATTAACCCCTCAAGGGCATTTTGGTAATTTACCCATTGATCATCATCATGGGTCAATTCATTAGTCACTTAGTCCCTTAATGTCTTAAGTTACCATTAGAGTTTAGATTAGATCATCATTGAACCATTTACACCTTCAAGTGATTAAGTATACATAAACTTGAAAGTCTCCAATTGGTTTAGGGTTTAACCTTCAACCTTCAACCCATTTAGGTTTTAAACGACCTTGAACTCATTTAATCTCAAACGACCTTGAACCCATTTGAGCCTTAAACGAGTGTGGACCCACTTGACCTTAAACGGGTGTGAACCCATTTGACCTTAAACGAGTGTGAACCTGTTTGGCCTTAAACGAGTGTGAACCCGTTTGGCCTTAAACGAGTGTCAACCTGTTTGAGCCTAAACGAGTGTCAACCTGTTTGAGCCTAAATGAGTGTCAACCTGTTTGCCCAAAGTTTGACCAAAAACCAAGTCGGTTGGATAAGGGTCGAACCCTAAATAGATCTAAAATCGGCAATTTTATCAATTCATCAACCTATTGAAATTGGACCCTCAAACCATCAAATTTCCTTAACCTTAGACCTCTAAACGTTCTTGGGGTGTCACTAAACGAGTGTGAGACCATTTGGATGAACCCCCAAACGGTTTTGAACCCGTTTGGGTCCTTCAACCCAAAACTCAACAAGATCAATATTTGAAATCAGCAATTTCAACCCGATTAGGGTTAGGGTGTTGAAGTGCCTTCAACTCTCAATTGGTTAGGAATTAGTTTATAATTCTTTGTAGAAATGAAATTAAATATATTATCAACAGACCCTCAAACGGTCGTCCCTTGGTCAACCCTATCAAATGGTCTTGAGACCGTTTTGATCCAAACGATCTTGCAAGATCGTTTGAGATCAAACGGGTTGAACCCGTTTGACCTTAAACGGTTTGCAACCGTTTGGACCAAAAGGGTCCAAGGTCGTTTGATAAAGTTACCTAGGAATCCACGCCCATCATCCTCAACCTCTGTTCAGGTCGGTTACACCACCGTTTTTCTTGCAAAAGTGCAAGGAAGAAGGGAGGTAGAAGAAGAATTAAGCACAAAAAGTAAGAACAAAGATATGCATAATAAAGCTAGGAGTTTAGAGTTATAAAACCCGCCTGAAACGTGGTTCCTAGAGCTCCAAGCTTCCAAGCTTCAAGCCTTTAATGGTGTCTTGAGCTCCACAGGTCATCCAAGGTTGTTTCTTCAAGGAAAAGTTGAGAAGGATCGGCTAGGAAGAGAAAACTAAGTAAGATAACCATGAAACCAACCTTATAACCTGGTTTCCTCCATGAATTCGAGCAAGATGATGATAAAAGCTTACCTAGATGAACTTGGTCGTCTTCCTCTACTCCTGAGTTCTGTCCTAAGTCAGTCTAAGCAAGGGAATAAGAAGGAAAGAAAGGAAACGTTGCCTTTGGTTGCAAAGGAAAGGATCATATATACTTTGAGGTTATTTTCATCATAAGGACAAATTACTCCTCCTTTTCACAACTAGGTCCTTCCTTTATTTTAGGCACGTCCCTCCTCTTCATATCTAAGGTAAAACTTCTTCTAAGACCAAGGACTAAAGGCAAGGAAGGTCAACTTGTCACTATAGTGCACATATACATATAAGGGTCTCCTTTACTTACAACTTTGGTGGTTTAATTACAAAGGTATTTCTTATAATATGATTATTCAAATGAAGTGCCTCCTTCATTATTATAACTTTAAATGATGTCAAAAGTCATAAAAGATTTTCTAGAAAGTGTATATCACAAGTTGCACCCCTCATTTTGGGTAAATTGCACTTTACACCAAAATTAGGGTTTTAAGCACAAGGATTGATCCACAAGCTGCACCTTGGTGCCCAAAGTTGGGAAATCCATCATACCTCATCATATTCATTCATATGATCTCTCTTTGTTAGAGGAACATCTTAACTAGTGTAATTTACAAGTTAACCCCTCTAATTGGGTAATTTGCACATAGGTCCCTGTATTACCAAACAATACTACAATCATTGTTTTTTTTAAAGGTCAGAATTGAAAATGTATGTTCCTTAGGAACTTAATTACATGCCAAAAGATAATCACAAGAATTTAATTACATATTTAGGCAAAACACCTAGGGTTAATTCATAACCCAGGTCAGAGATGTTACAATATATATATATATATATATATATATATATAGAGTCAGGCTAGAATACACTCGAGTGTACGGATCGCACGAATACACTCAAGTGTGTTTGCATATCAAGACTATTTTTTGCAAAATGTATACCATTGATCTTCACCGTCATACTATAACTAGGCTACATACAAATTTTGAGCCCATTTGGATGAGTGTAAGTCACTCATCCAAGGGCAACAAAATCGACGCGTGAAACTAATTTGAAATGCATAATTTTTGCGGTCTTCATAACATGAGCTATACATATCCAAATGTGCTCAAATTTTGCGTATGAGTTGTTCGTGAGATGTTTAATAAGATCAACAGATTAGATTTTCAAAAAAAATATTGCATCATGAAAAACGACTTGAGTGTATTCCGCTCCAGATACACTCGAGTGTATTCTAGCCTGACTCTATATATATATATATATATGAAACCCTGTAATGAACTAAACTAGGGTTTCCACGCCATTTTCGAAAACATCATACATCAAGAATGAATCAAGATGTCTAATTGCAAACCTCCAACTTTCCATTCATTTAGGGTTTCGCCCTCCTTATTGATATATCAAGCAAACATTGATATCATCAATTGAAATCCAAGATGTTATCTGACATATATGTAATACGCATACAAATAAAATAATCATTCGTAAGCAAGGAGATTCAACTAGGCAAACTTCTTTATTCAATTATACAACAATTTTAGTCATAGTCGAAATTCTACATTTCAATATAATCATGTAACCTCTACAATTAATTTAAGAATTCTCATTTAGATGGATTGCGATCATTTCTAATGTGTTTCATAATCTGAAATTCATCACAATAGAGAAATAATCCATATCATATCATATTGCAAAAGCTAGATCAAAAAGGCAACTTAGGGTTTGTACTTGCATACTAAACAATTGAAGATTATTGATAATTTAACTCATTTTCGTGCAATCTACTGTTTAAAAGAAGTACCCACTCACCCTAAGGTGTGAAAACACCTTAAAACGCAGCACATCTCTGAAAGTCTCGAATCTATAGCAAGACCCTAGCAAATTAGTGGTTTCTTCTTCCTTTCAGCCCTAAAGAGGGTATGTTGTAGGTAGAAGATGAAGATCAGAGGTTAACCCAAACATCAAATTTGTTGGATCAGAGATTCCGAGCAAGAAGAAATGAAGAGAAGGAAGAATCAATGGTTAAAACTACTTACCAAGTCGAATATATAGCAACCCTTTTGGATTTATGTCATTCTTCACTCTCTTTCCCAAATAATTGCCCTAGAAATTACCTTCTAGGTTGCCCTCTCATTAAGCAAGGTGTCTGGGATGATAGAGGATCGAATGGTGGTTCCAACGCACTTTGTTTTGTTAAAAACAGATAAGTATTGCTCGAGATATGATCATTTTACGATTGGCTGTCCTGGGCGGTGTCGGTCACGATCATGATGTCGACGCAGCGTCACGGTCGCGGTGCTAGCGTCGCGGGTCGAGGTGTTGGTTATCTTCTAGGGCACGTTACTCACATTATTATTATATTCAACACAACCTTTTCTAAAGAAAAGTTGCAAACCGATACATATGACTTCCTTGAGGTGCTTAGCCCATCATGGGAAAATCCAAGAGTCAACGAACTGATAGGAGACTTCCTCTATGGCTCCATGGCCGATAGGGACTCCTATTTTCAAGTCTTCAACTTGATATGACTCATACAGGGGCTTTAACTTAGTCTTTTCATCACCAAGAATGCTATCTCTTCAGGATGATTCAAACATAGTGTCTCCTTATTTATATCTCCTCTAAATGATACTAGGAAGGAGTAAGGATATTCTAGAATTGGTAATTTGCACATCAACACTACATTAGGATATATGATAATTTGTACCATAATTGATGCACAAAGCACTTAGCATTATTCAAACAAGTTCTCACTTAGAATTTAGGCTTTCCACAAGCCACCACTTAGTATCACTCTCTCTCTCATGATATTAGAACACTTAGGATACATTAAACATGTGACTTTTTGCAATATAACCCCTCATCTTGGGTAAATTGCATTTCACACTCAGACTATCATGTAATGCACAAATAGTTTGCAAATAAGTTCAAACTTGAAAATAAACTTCACAAAGAGTCTTAATTACTTTTCAAAAGATTAGAACAAGTTTATAAATGACTTACGTAAGCAAAACTTCTAGGTTTAGGGCATAACCCAGGTCAAGGATGTTACATAAACTAGCACTGATAGTAATCTAGGGTTTGAAGGTAGCTAATCTGAAAGGTAGATCAACAATATAGAAATGACACTACAAAAAAGAAGCCTTTTAGTGGAGGCAAATTGTGAAGGTCCAAGTTCCTTCAAAAAAAATTCCTATTAGTGAAGGATTGTCCCACACATATAAACAATTATCCTTCAACTGAAATTTCTATATAAAAATTATTTTGTGAAGGATTAAAATCCCCCACGGATAGAATTTTTCCTTCTGGACATTTCCCACCTTTTTTCCCCGCCCCATTGATTCATTATTATGCGATAATCAGTCAACTAGTAACTGCTCTCTCTCCTCGCTCTCTTTCGTTGCGCCTAGTAGAAGGGATGAGTAATGAGCGGCCGCCGGTGATGTTGAACGAACGAGCAGTGTGGGGGCGTGCGGCCGCAGGCACAAGGAAGCAGAACCTGCTACCGCAACACGCAACGGCCAACTGATCCTCTATTTGCCATCATTCCATATCGCTCTTCCTCAGATCGCCCTCCCTAGTGCGCCCAATCGACCGCCCTCCAGTGGGTCGTCCTCCAATCCGCTAGTTGGGTGCCCTCCTGCCAAGCAACCTCCAGTCGATCTTCCTCCAAACATTCATTTTCCCAAAAAAGACTCCTTGGTTGTGAGTGAAGGCATGGTGTTTCCAGTAGATTGGACTCCACATATTGATGCGTCCATCATCGTTTTCTTTCGGACTGTAAGAGGTATGCTATTTCTCTCTGATTTTCTCTTTTATTACAGTTTATAGATATCCTCATTTAGACATGATCATGTTGATTAATGTCGCTACTCCATTGTATGTTTCAAATCCTATTGTAATTAACAACCTTCTATCTCATCCGAAGTTAAATGTCTCTCATGCCTTCTGAAATTGTGCTCCATGATTAGCAGGTGTTACCCTCCGTGCTACCCTGTCCGTCAGGCGCTTTCCTCACCTTGCTTCTTGTACTATACGTATGTCTTGGTGCAGCTGTTGAGGTTGCAGGTCTTACCCTTTTTTCTTTTGCTTTTCTTCCTACGTTTATCAGTGATGTGTTGGTCTCATTGTTGTCTTTGTTGGCGTTTCCTTCTTCTGCCATTTCTGTTTCAGGAATAATAGGTTCTTCGGTTTCTTTGCCTCTGCCTTGGATTACCTCATCACCTTCTGGTATAACCACAGTGTGATTGTTGGCATTGCTACTTTCCCCAGTAGTATTATGGCCTGCTTTAGCTGCGGTTGCTTCTGCTGTTTCCCCATTAGCTGTAGTCTTGTTTCCCGAGCTGTCCTTGATTTCAGTATTATTGTTGTTGCTTATTTTCTATTTTTTCCTCCAGACTTTAGGACCCCTAGTATCTTCCTGGTAGTTCTGTGTCATAGCCACTTGAGTCTCATTAGCTTCTATTTCTTCCACCTCTTCTTCGTCATCCAGAACTTGATATTTGTCTGTAAGTCCTTTCCCTGTCTGTTGTTGCTTCTTGCTTTCTTTATTGCGTGGGGGTCTATGTGTGAGGATTTTCTTCCCGTAGTAGACCTCCCATTTTTCCTCACCTTCAACCCATCGCACCCCAGCCTCGTCAGGGTTGTCAGGTGGTTTAGTGCCTCCCGGATCACCTTCCCCCTTATTGAGATCTTTGAACTCCTTAGCTGCGTGTCCCAGCTTCCCACATTCTAGGCATAGATTGGGAAGTGACTCATACTCAATCTTGTATTCTCTTCCGTTTATGATGATAGCAGGGTGAATAGGTTGCTTGGTGTTGATTTCCACAGCAAGTCTGGAAAACTTGCTTCTTGTGCAGTTAGTAGAGTGATCGTCTACCCTTATGAGTTTCCCCACAGCTTGACCGATACGTGCGAAAATTTCTTTGTGATAATAGTGCAGCAGTAGGCCTACCACTCGGATCCAGGTGACAAAGTGTTCTGGAATGTCATCGGTTGATTCGAAATAGCCGTCCCATGGCCAGACCATGAGACATCCTCCAAACAGGGACCAAGGACCTTTTGTTAGAGCAGTCATGTGGTCACCCTTGTTCAAGAATTGTACAACGTAGAATTGGTTGAGATATCTTCAGTACTACATTGCTAGCGTTTTTCTTCCTTTCTCAGAACAAACTTTATAGTTTGTGTCAGCAACTAAGTAATCATCAATTCTATAGTAGCAGGTAGCTTTTGCAATGAACATTGACATTATTGAGGATTATGATATTCTTCTTGTTTCCCCTATACTGCAGCTCTGTCCTATGTAGATGTATGCCCAATATACTCCTAGTGTATGCATCAAATTACTCCCACGAGTTTGAAGTGAGCCACGGATTTGGCTGGAACTATGAAACTGACCCAAAACATGACTGGAGCACTGTGATTGCTAACAAGAATGTCAAGCTACAAAGGTTGACTGGAATGTAGAAGAATAATTTGAAAATTTCTGATGTTCATCTCATTGAAGGACGTGGAAGGGTCTGATGCTTTATCAATTTTCATTCAACTCTCTAACTACTCCCTTTCTTCTTCGATTAGATCTATCATTGAGTTGTTACTGCTGATCTTTCTAATATTTTGATCATGTGCTCTCGAAGATAGATGATACTAGTACTGCTTGGAAACAATATATATAATTTAATTATTTAATCTCATGTTTTTTACAGATAGTAGATCCACACAATGTTGATGTGAACGGGAAGCTCTACACGGCAAGACATATATCAATCTCAGTTGATGGCAGGCCTAGTATTCCAGATATACCTAGAATAGAATACACCATTGATTCTGATGCTACTCTAGACCTTCTATCCAAACCTGAAAAGGTTGCCATCATTGGAAGTCGCTATATCGCACTAGAATTTGTTGGCATATTCAATGGCCTAAAAAGTGCAATTCATGTATTTACTCGCCAAAAGAAAGTGCTAAGAGGGTTTGATGAGGAAGTTATATGAAATAACAGAATCAAAGAGTAGCTTTGTGTCATCAACCACCAAACACTACTTACATGAGTTCCACTTCCTGCATATCAGAGATTTTGTTTCGAAATAGATGTCTGTTAGGGGTATTGAGTTCCACACTGAAGAAACACCTCAGGCCATCTCTAAAACAGCTGATGGTTTACTCTCACTAAGACAAACAAAGGAACTATTAACGAATTTTCTCACATCATGTTTGCCACACGAAGAAGGCCTAACACAAAGGTGAGGAACATAATGTGGATTCCTATTTTATCACAGAAGCACTCATCCCTGTGATGGGGGGTGTTATTCTATCTATCATGTTGTTTGGTACTCAATACTTAATACATAAATATCTATTAAGTAATTACAATAGATTTATTTTGGTATTTTCTCTGAGTGTTTTACTATCCAATTCATGTTCAGCCTTGCAATAAAGCTACTGGAGTACATATCCAGAAGTGGTAGAAGTGAATTAAGTTGATAGCACATGTTTGAGAGATTACAGAGTTTGGATGATGTAGCAATTGAGGCATATGAGGCTTGCAGACAGCTTATAATCGGGTAATGACCTATATTTTTGGTATTTTCCATGTTTGTAATCTACTATTTTACTCTTCTAAACACCACCACTCGTCTCCATCCATTTTATTCCCACTAAATGTTGGGCTCTTCATTTCCGTAATCTATGTTCTCACATGCTTCTGTTAATCCTATTCCCTCGGAAAGCTGGAGTCTTCACTTCTATCATTTGGTATTGGAAAATAACTAGATATCGTTGTTCCATTAGCATCATGTTATTAATATTATTTCCATCATTTGGTACTGGAAAATAACTAGATATCATTGTTCCATTAGCATCATGTTATTAATTTTATTTCCATCATTTGTTCGTATTCCTATATAAATCCCATTAGAACGCCTGTTCTCTGGATGCAAGTTGCAGTCGCAGCCGATCCCTAGGTTACTCGTCTGTGTGAGGGAGAAGTTGCAGGAACTACTATCATCTACTCCTACTGTTGAATATACAGGGACTAACAGAGATGATGTGCTTTTGTAATATACAGGGATTAACAGAGATGATATGCTTCTATAATATGTTGCTCGATGCCTTCATTGCTGATGTTGTGTTCCGTATATCATCTCCGATCAACAAGGTGACGTCCAAGCTTATCCATGCAAGCTGTCGCAAAATCTAGACTGTCAATCTAATATTATACTCTACTAAACACCACTGATGGAAAACTCAACTTCAATTCCGTGTAAGAGTGGGGCTTTTTATTACTCTATTCGATCATTTCTATAAAACAGATGAAGAGTTCGGCTTTTTGTGGGATCTCATCAAGAATTTGCCTTCTGTGCTCTCATCTTCTTCGCTATTTGGAAGTGGTTAAAGAAGAGAGGTTTTATTAGTGAGAAGGAATCCTGCCCTGAATCGAAGCACCTCCAAAAATCAGACATCATAATTAGAAGCACCAGAAACCTTCAAGAAACTAGCCCGGTATGTAAATACTGTATCGACATCCTCGCACTTACATGTTCATTGTCTCCCATCGCCAGATTCCTTACAGGGTACAGTAAGGTACCCTTGGAGGAATGTTGACCGCAGAAGGACTATTGCTGCAATATCATTTGTCTTCCCCTCTAGCTATCTCTTGTGTCAACATATAGTAAATTAGTAATGTTATTTCAGGCAATCCAGATACCCTGCTCCATAAACACGTTGTTCTATTTTTACATTTTTCTGTTTCTAGCATCTTGTCGTAGCAGTCAGATTCGGTCATCTATCTCAACTTGTATTTATTGAAGTTGGATTATTAATTTTCTATCCACAATAAGCAATTACAAAGTGAGATATATATGATTGTCTAAATATGTGGCTTATAAACTTTATCCTTTTCATCATTGGGTGTCGTTCTTGTAATAGAGCATAATTATGACAACAGAAGGATAAAAAGATCAAGGCATATGTTTATAGAATGTGAGTTTCCATTTATTCATTATACTTACAACATTGAAATTCTAAGAAAATAATATTTAATGTGAATTATTAACATATATATGTATTCATGTCACGTGCAAAGCACGTGCAATTACTAGTATCATCTAAACATCAATTTTGTGGTAGTCAAATTATCATGTGTGACTACTCACTGCCCAAAATGAGGTTTACCTTATTGTCTCTAATGTCTTATTTTTTAATAATTGGAAGTTGATTGTGGCTTTTTCCTTGTTACAGTAAAGGTGATAATGACTTTGATATTGATTTTGTCAAAGGAGTTGATCCCCTCAATGAGGTATGTATTTGAGATTTAGTGGCTATTGCGTTCAGAAGTTATTGTATCCGTTTACCCACTGGAAAAGATCCCCTGTATTTTTATCTTATTCAGACCGCATGTAGTTTATCAATATCAAGTAATGTGAAATACCTTTTCATGTGAATTTCAAGACGCATGCTACATTCTGGGAAAAAGAAAGAGAAAGATATGTTCAGCGATGCATGACATTCAAATGGCGAGAAGAAGGTATATTCAAGTGCACATGTGGTGATCTTCATAGTGTCTTTGCAAAATTGGAGAGATATTTAGGTAGGCTATCTAAATATATTTTATCTTTGAATCATTTGTTGCTTTATGTTAATAAAGATGTGCATATGAATGATAAATCTATTTTTTCATTGAATTGCAATCTATAGTGCAGTGAAGTTGGATCCAACGCATTCTTTGATTGCTATTACTGGAATCATTACCTAAGAAAATTGTTGGATATGACAACGATTACCTTCTCATTGAAGATTATTGGAGGAAATTTGTGAAGAATCACCAAGCCTCATCTCAACATTCTCAAAGATGGTCATTGGCTAAATGAGTGATAAATGATGAAATATATATATTTATTTATATTGAAATTTGTATCGATTAAGGGGAAAAGGTCCATGTCCTCCCCTATGTGATGAACAATTTTTTTATGTGAAATAAAAAGGAATGTTTCAAAAGAGTGACTTGTTGTGGTTGTTGTGTCTTATTAACTCAATCAATTTATTAAAATATCATTTGTGCCTAATAGAAGACACCAATGTATTGTTTCATTTAATACAAGATTTTTTAAGGTTAAAACCTCATTGACAAACAAAAATATGTACATCACGATTGTAATTCATGGGGAAGTAAGAATATTTGTGAAGGCCCCAGAACCTCATTGAAAGTTGTGAAATTAGCCTTCACAAATGTATTTGGGAGGCTTGGGAAGTCTATTTGTGAAGGTCAAATAGTCCTTCAAAAAAGTAATTGTGAAGGCCACAGTCTCTCATCAAAGTATTTGTGAAGAGACTTTTAGAGTAGGACCTTTTGTGAACGAACGACCCTCAACCGAATTTGTTTTTGAAGGAATTAATGTACATTTGTGAAGGATTCATCCTTCACAAATAGCCAGTTTTCTTGTAGTGTGATTTAGTGCAAAGGGTAAGAAATAAATTTGAAATGTAACAAGTGTGTTTTGAAAAAAAGGAGAAATACAAAATGAGTAAAGTGTGATAAGAAATAAATTCTTGCAGCGATGTCAAGAATGATGAATAATCAATTCTTACCTTGTATGTTTCAATTTTAGGGATGTTTATTTTACATGATCAAAATGAGTAGGATAAGTAGCAAAAAGTAAGTAGTAATGAATGAGGAGAGAAATAAGAGAAAACAATGGCTTTCAGTAATATGTGAATTTGTTTTTTTAGAAGTGTAATTTGTTGAAGGTCTATTAATGGATGTAAATTGGTTCTACGTATAATTTCAGTGTACATGTGCAAGCAATATGTTAATTAAAGGTTTCTGATAGTTGTAGTCATTCATACCAGTAATTCATCTTAGTATCATACAATTGTGGTATGGTATTATGGGTTTAATGATGATGGAACAAATGGAGGGTTACCCTGAATAAGGTAGTCTTACCTATTCACTCATATGAATAGAAGGGATGATAACCATATTGTATTGATATGTAACCCTAATGAGGTATAGCTTGTTATACCTAGCTTTAATATAACTAAGTGATGGTAATTGGGTATGAATAGTCCTTGAATGACTAATACAATCATGGAGTACTCTCTTACTGTTGTTGAAACACTAGCATGCTATAACCTGATGGTTACACCTTGATTTATGTGTGGGTTCATACTTGAGAATAGTATGAAATGTGATGGTGATGCTTCACCTTATGCATCCATTATCCAACTGGGGATGTCGTGAGTAAGGGTTTGGGTATAAGTGTTGATTAGTAATTAACATTAATATAATTTATCTTGTTGAACCTAACTCTAATACAAATAGATAAAGACGAGTATTCATGTTTAACCTTCTTATATGATGGCATGATGGTGAAATAACCTCCTTAATATGATCATAACCTTAATATGTTAATTGGTGGTTATCATAGCCACATGGTTGATACTTTCTTGTGTTAAACATTTGTATTATGAATATGATGAGGGTTAATCATATCTATATTCCTTGCATGTTGATGTAATAAAGGAATGTTCTTCATGTTAATATAATCCTACTATGATTGTTTATGAATATCTACTAGCTCATTGATGCAATATTGTGTTGATCCAGTGTATTATATGTAAGTGATGTTGTTGAGCCTTTTTATAAGGCATGCAAAGATAACAATGATCTTACAGGGAATAGTATGATGTTCTTAATGACCTTTGGGCATGGTTGAGCCCCATATGAGGTGTAATCCTCTTGTGTTGATAAGGGTTGATACCCTATGATGTTGTGAAAATGATTTATATCTTGTAATAGTATGATGACTAGTGTGGTCTCATGAATGGAAAATGAATAGTACCATGTGATGATGAGATGAGTAATTATGTTTCACACATTTTATATCTTTTAAAAGTTGTTATTTGAATAGGAACAAATGACTCAATGTTGAAAATAAAATTATAGACTGTAGTATTTGAAAGCTTAAGGAGAGAGATACCCCCTAGTAAAGGTTCTTTGGAGGAATCATGTATAGAAAAAGTTACTTGGAAGTTAGAATCAGAGATGTTTAACAAGTATCTTTTCCTCTTTTAGAAATTTTGAGATTAAATTTTTATTAGAGGGGGGGATTGTTACAACCCGTTCCTAGCTTTGTTGGTAATCTTAGAGATTTAAGATAATCTTAAATATTGTCATAAGATTTTGTTAGTAATATTCTATTTGGTGCTTTATCTTAGCTTTGGTAACCTTAAATACTTGTTTGGGCAATTCATAATCATGACTTAAGCATACTATAAAGATCCGGGTTGGAGTTAATATAACATTAACCCATACATGTCTGCAATAAGAGAATTAATGACATTGGATGAAATAATTAATAAATAATTTATTATTTTAGAATATTCTCAAAATAAAATTGTAATATTGTATATAATTTAATTATGAATCCAACAAAAAAAGAATGAACCAAATCAGAGTTAAAATGAGAGAGTTATGCCCTTTTTAGTAAACATGTATTGAGCACCGCGACCGACACTGTGTCGACACCGCAACCCGTGATGCCGACATGTTGATTTCAAGACATGTCATCTATGAATCCACTGACATGACGTGTGAAGGAAGACACGGCGTGTCGCCACCACTAGTAGTACAAAAGCCTAATGAGGACATGATGTGTTGAATGGATGACATGTCGCGTTTGCCTCTTCTAGGGTAGAAGAAACCCTAGTGCCAACACGATGCGTGGGATGACTGACATTATATGATGCCCCACTATAATAATCATATGATTGGATCTATGGGCATACATACCAACAAGAATGACATGTGAACTCCCCTGAACTTTGATATATCATGCATATCACCTTAGTATCGTGCATAAGTGAAGGAGTGTCGACTTTTAGAGCTTGGTATCAGCCATAGAAAGGGATATCGGCCAAGCAAGGTAATATCAACCTAGCAAGGTAATATCAGCCACAAGGATCGAAGATATCATGCAAGTGCTAAGGAGCTCAAGTCTTGGATCTTGGAGAAGCTCATCTTCAACCTTGGGAATGTGAAGAGTTGGAGCTTGAAGCTTGGAAGTTGCTTTATATGTGGGTTATATAACTTGAACCCAACTATGTTATTATTCATCTTCGATATTGTTGAACTTCTTGAACTACTTTCAATTTCAAATTCCTTTTATTAATTGATGTTCCTTTGAGTTTCAATAAGTTGTTAGGACTGTTTTCCATGAACTAGAATAGCAAGACAAAGTTCTTGAGTTTGATGATGATGACATCATCAAGGTACAATCTGATAAGGGGTTGAAGTACCTTAAACCTGATATGGAATCCATGATGATAAGTAATCTGATATAGAGGTGGGTGATACCTTATGAACGATATGAGGCATACCTTATGAATGATATGCTATGTACCTACTTACACATTATACATGATAAAAGGTTAAGATCATACCTCATGCACGATATAGTGCCAATTGAACACTCTAACTGATATAGAGTTGAAACCCTAGATGATAGATTGAAACCCGATATACCCCTATCCTTTGTGTAACGGATTGTTGTGAAAGAATTCAACCAGATATCTAGTTTTTCATGCAATTATATGATATAACTAATTTTTGAAGGCATAAAAGGTTATGAGCCTAATGGTCTACCCAATATGGTAACCCGATATTTTACCCAATATGCCAACCCGATACACCAACCCAGTATGGGAACTCGATATGGCTACTAAAACGATACCATGATGAGACATATATACTACATGCACGATATGGTGCACACCTTGTGCACGATATGGTACCAAATACACCCATATACCCGATATGAGGTCAAGCATCTAGCTCATACACGACATGAGGTTAACTTGAGATGGTACGAACTAAGTGATAGCCAACCCAAGATGGATACATGTTATGTTGTTGGGGGATACACCCTAAATGATATGATGATGTGGCTAAACCACAAGCCCGATATGGATACAAAATATGATGTGAAGGTTGTATCTCAAACACAATATGATAGCATATATACACTATATGCCTGATATGGATGCATGATATGATGTGAAGGTTGTATCTCAAGCACAATATGATAGCACATATACACCATGATACCCGATATGGTAGGTATGCTTCAATCCAATGTATTTAACTAAGTGATATATGTTGTGTGTTATAATGCAATTTCATAATTATGAACTAACGTACCTTAAAAGATGAATGGAGCCAACTTATTAAAAGTATGGTGGAATCAACATCCTAGTAAGGTTGAGAGAGAAAATAATATTTGGATGTTAAACATGTAACAAGTATATGTGATACTCCTAGTATGAATGGAGTATGAATGGAGTATGAATTAGGATTTAATCCTTATGATGTGATCTTGAAAATCCTAAGTGGTTAATGAAAGTAAATCTTAAAATGATAAGTGATGAATGGGAAGAATGTGTTTCTTTTGCATTACATCACTACTGCAGAAATGGCTTATAATGTCACATTTACAGGCGTCGGTTGTTAACAAAAACTGACGCCTAAAACCTAGAGTGTCGGTTGACAACAAAAACTGACATATATATGTGGGGAGTGGCCAAACATGGGTATCTCTTTTTAATTAGTGTCGGTTCCTCAATAAGAAACCGACGCCCAAAATGGACCGCCAAATCCACAATTTCCAATGAAAAAAAATTACCTCCAAAATTTAACATACGACATAGGTTGTTAACAAACCAACTGACGACTAAAGGTTTTTCACGAGACAGAAATTGGGCCCATTTTTATCGTCATTTTTCTTGCAATAACCGATGCCTATGTGTTTTTGCGCATTGTCCCCGTGAAAATTTTCACCCCCTTTGGCATCCAGTTTTCTACGGCAACCGACGACTTTGGTCAGAATTCGAGAACATTTTTTTTATCGGCATATGTATATAGATGTCGGTTTTTCATTTTGAAACCGACGACTATCATTGAGAAGTGGTGTCAGTTTTTTATGGTAATTGACGCCTGTTGTAATAAGCGTCGATGTTTTTAATAACCGACGCTGATGGTTAACTTAATAGCACTCGCGCGAAGCTGACTCTTCCCCTTTCTCTATTTCATCCTCACGAGAATAGGTCTGGCAATTCCTTGTGCACCGCCGCCCGCCGCTCCCTACTGCTCTGTGCTCGCCGCTGCCACACCGCTCCTTCTCCTGGCTTGTCACCACTGCCGCTCTTCTCCCTTCTCTGTGACCTGCTCGTCCTCCTCCACCTACTCCCTACCCTCCACCGCTTAAGGTCAACCCCCCCACTCCCTACCCTTCACCTGCTCCTAATGCTTTGAGTTTACTTATTTAGATGTTGCTATTGTAAACCAACCTAGGATATGAACAAATCTTGTGCTTGCATATATTTGTGCTTCTAATCCTCATGCTTGACCTAATTCAGTAAATTTTGATGCATGTTGAAATAAGATTCAAACTCGTCCATTCTAGCATCCTAATTTGATTTGATTATGTGCTTTGAACCTTGAAACATGTGTATTAAAGATACATTAATGTCTCAAACTTAACTCACATGTGGGTCTTCTATTTCTAAAATGATTATATCTTCAATCTGCTTTTTTCACCTTTGTACTATATGTATTGCCTCTAAAATAGAAGATCTATTTGGTAGAACTGTCGACCTTTGTCCAGACCCTAAAGTGGACTCTATGAACACAGCCAATTAAAGTATCATATTAATATATAATAGTTTATTTATGGAAGTTACATAGAGACATGCAATATTTAGTAACAAAATGATCAAAATAACCCCTATTATATTTTTCTACTGTAAAAAAGTAGACCCTAGGAATTTATAGTATAAATGCATCTAAACATTCATAAGCTATTAATGTGTCACTTTGAGAGAAATGGACACATTCCTATTTAAGTAAAAATTACATAGGACATCATATGAAGTAATGATTAGTAACATAATGCGGTGGTTATCTATATGAAATTGATTATATATGCAATTCAAGTAGAAATACTAGAAAGAAAGATAATGAAACAAGCATGAAATTGCAAATAACCTTAGATGGGAAAGAAAACTTCAAATCAATGCATGGTGTTTCATGGTCTCTCTTCCTAATGAGTTATGTTACAAATATCTGTATATTAGGTTAAGGACATGTTTCTATTGTGACATGTTGAGTTTTTTGCTATGTTATACCCACCAGATTTGTGCTATATATACAATAATACATTGATTAATTTAGGAAGCATTGATATGTTGTTATGGATGTCCACAAGTGTTTTTATAAGAAAATTGTGTGTTGAATGGGGTTGTGAACAAGGGACTGGTGTTATATTTTGTTGGCCTAGAAACCCATCCAAGATTTACTCATTAGGAGTAAATCTTGGATAGTCCCCAGTTTGGGACTGTACTTGAACACCTAATCTCATTTAGGATGTAAGTGTATAATGTGTATTGGGTTTTCAAGAAAATTTCAATTGAATTTCCCCGTTTGTTCTCTAAGTACATATGTACTTGGAGAACAGTGGGGAAATGCTGCCGAAATTTTCTTGAAAACACAATACACATTATACACTTACTAGTGAGATTAGGTGTTCAAGAATGGGATAGGCGGTACACATTTATTATATATAAGAATGACAGCACATGTATTTGTTGGCCTAGAAACTCGTCCAAGATTTACCCATTAGGAGTAAATCTTGGATAGTCCTCGGTTTGGGATTGTTCTTGAACACCTAATCTCACTTAGGATGTAAGTGTATAATGTGTATTGGGTTTTCAAGAAAATTTCGGTAGCATTTTCTCATTTGTTCTCTAAGTACATATGTACTTGGAGAACAACGGGGAAATGTTGTCGAAATTTTCTTGAAAACCCAATACACATTATACACTTACTAGTGAGATTAGGTGTTCATGAATGGGATAGGTGGTACACATTTATTATATATAAGAATGACAACACATGTATTTGTTGGCCTAGAAACCCGTCCAAGATTTACTCATTAGGAGTAAATCTTGGATAGTCCCCGATTTGGGACTGTTCTTGAACACCTAGTCTCACTTAGGATGTTTTAACCATTAATTATATATAAGTCCTTAGACCCTAAAGTTTTAACCATAAACTCTAATATGTTAACCCTATACCCTAATATTGTTCTAATATATACTTGTTTTCTCTTTGATCATAGAATGGATAGATCATGGATGTCCATTCCAAATCACTGCACCCCAGAGTTTATTTTTGGTCTTGATCAGTTTATTAGATTTGTCGAGGAACATAGGAAACAACCTGGAGATAGGTTCTACTGTCCATGTAGGCACTGCGGTAACCACTTGAAAGTCAACATCGGTGACGAAATCAAAAGTCATGTAATGTGCAACGGGATTGTACAAGGCTATACAAAATGGCACTGGCATGGAGAGATTTCAAACCTAAAATCAGTGGATGTCCATAGCAGTGCTTGTGTGGAAGAAGAAATTGCCTCCGATGATGTAGATGTGAACGAACCAGTTCCAGTAGACATCGTTGATGCGAAGCTGCATAGTTTTGGGGTAGAGCACACTAATCCGCCTCCCATGTTTAGAAACATTGTGCATGATACTGAGATATCGTTATACACAGGTTGTAAGTTTACGAAGCTTAGCGTTGTGTTGAGATTGTATAAGCTGAAAGCTAACAATAGATAGAGCGACAAAAGCTTCACGTCATTGTTGTCTTTGTTGAAAGAAATTCTTCCTGAAGGAAACGAGCTGCCAATCTCAACATACCAGTTAAAGAAATTGTTGTGCCCAATGCAAATGGAGGCCAAGAAGATACACGCATGCCCAAATGATTGTGTATTATTTCAAAAGGACTATGTGTATTTGAAAGATTGTCCAAAATGTGGTGCGTCTAGGTATAAATTGACGACTTCGGGGGAGTCCAAAAATGGTTCTCCTGCCAAGGTGATGTGGTATCTACCTATAATACCACGGTTTCAACGCTTGTTTGCCAATCCGATAGATGCGAAGAATTTGAGGTGGCATGTAAATGTTAAGAAAAATAATGATGGGATCCTACGACATGTGTCGGATTCCCCACAATGGAAGAAGATTGATTTATTGTACCCTGCATTCGGTGAAGAAGTCAGGAATCTAAGACTTGGGCTTTGTACATATGGGATGAATTTGTACGGGACATTGAGCAGCCAACATAGCACTTGGCCAGTTATGCTTGTTATATACAATCTTCCCCCTGGTTATGTGTGAAAAATAAGTACGTTATGTTGTCGTTGTTGATATCGGGCCCTAAATAACCTAAAAATGATATCGACGTTTATCTTGAACCTCTGATTGATGACTTGAAAAAGCTCTGGGGTGAAGGTGTGATGACCTATGATGCTTCACAAAGAGAGACATTTTGTTTGCACGTTGTGTTGTTTTGCACTGTGAATGACTTTCCAGCATATGGGAATTTGTCTGGATATAGTGTCAAAGGTTCTAAAGCATGTCCTATATGTGAAGAGAACACTGATTCAATATGACTAAAACACGACGGCAAGACTGTATATCTTGGTCATCAAAGGTTTCTTCCAAAATTCCATCTGTATTGTAGGTTGCACAAAGCATTCAATGGATGGAATGAGGAACAGAGTGAACCTAGACCTATACCAGGGGAGGATGTTTATGAAAGAGTAAAAGACATTGCCAATGAATTTGGTAAGAGATCACAATGTAAGATGGCCACACAGAGTGACGAATCTTTATTCAAGAAGAAGTCAATATTTTGGGATCTTCCTTATTAGAGTTCTTTGGCAGTCAGGCATTGTATCGATGTCATGCACGTTGAGAAAAATGTCTGTGATAGCATCATCGGTACTCTGTTGAATATAGCAGGTAAGACTAAAGATGGGATAAAATCCAGATTGGACCTACATGAAATGGGAATAAGGACAGAATTAACAGAAGTAGTTAGTAGTGATAAGAGAACATACTTACCTCCCGCTTGTTACACGTTGTCTAGAAATGAGAAGAAAGATTTTTGTGAATGAATGGTAAATGTTAAGGTACCATAGGGTTACTCATCCAACATCTGTAGATTGGTATCAATGAAAGATCTGAAGTTGTTAGGTCTTAAATCTCATTATTGTTACACTCTAATGCAACAAATATTGCCCATGGCAATTCGATCTATATTGCCGAAGCATGTAAGGTTTGCAATCACCATACTTTGTTTCTTTTTCAATAGTCTGTGCAGCAAAGTTATTGACCCTGATACTCTCGATAAATTGCAAAGAGAAGTGGTTGTTACCCTATGTCATCTTGAGATGTATTTTTCTCCTTCGTTCTTTGATATCATGGTACATCTTGTTGTCCACTTGACTAGGGAGGTGAAAATGTTGGGACCAGTTTTCTTGCATTGGATGTATCCCTTTGACCGATACATGAACATTTTTAAAGGTGATGTTCAAAACTGTTATCAGCCTGAAGGGAGTATTATTGAGGGTTATGTGGTAAGAGAGGTTATGGATTTTTGCAATGACTTTCTTAGTGCTAATGACGCTCATGTTAATGACAAGAATATTGAGGAGCATTTTGGCAAAGGAATTTTGGGATCACGGATGAAAGTAATCAGCCATGAGAAGTTGGAACAAGGTCACTTGTATATTTTACACAACATCGACAAAGTGAGTGTTTATATCGAGGAACATACCAATTCCATCAAGAGATAATATCCTAGAGCCAATTCAATGTGGCTTGCTAGAGAGCATAACAATACATATATTAAGTGGTTTGAAGATAAAGTCTTACATCAACTATCTCAAACACCAGATAATCTTACTAAAACTATCAAATGCCTCACCTTTAAACCAAAATTGAATGTTATGTCTTATGAAGGGTTTGACATAAATGGATTCTCATATTACACAAAGTGTCAAGATGATAAGAGTGTCATCCAAAATAGTGGGGTCACCCTTCAAGCATCTTCATTGTTTTTTGCAAGTGCAAAGGATAAGAGTCCATGTGAAGCTAAAATGTCATATTACAATGTCATTGAAGACATATGGGAGTTTGACTACGTAGATTTTAGAGTTCCGCTCTTTAAATGTAATTGGGTTGATAACACCAAAGGAGTTATAGTGGATGAATTGGGTTTCACATTAGTGAACTTTGAAAAGATTGGTGAGAAGGGTGAACCATTCATATTGACATCATAGTATAAACAAGTATTTTATATCGATGATCCTGCAAATGATAAATGGTCGGTTGTTCTTCATGGTAAAAGAGAGTTCATTGAAGATCCTATAGATGAAGAACAATACTATGATAAGTATGATGACTCCAGTCCATTCTCAGTTGGGTTGCCAACACCACCAAATATTGAAGCTAATGATGACGTGTATGTGCGCAGAGATCACAATGAAGGATTGTTAATTGATAAAAGATCGCAATATTAGAGGCATGCATGTTTATATTTTTTATATGTTTTATTTTTTTGAATGTGAACTTTACAATATGTGAACTTTACAATGTGAATTACTTTACAATGTGAATGTGAACTTTACAATGTGAACTTTACAATGTGAATTACTTTACAATGTGAACTTTACAATATGAATGTGAACTTTCAGATGGTTGAGCATTCAAATGATGACCATGTTGATGATTACCATGAGGGTGAGGACATCAATGTGCCACCTCACAATGTAAGTTTTAAAAATATATCCCACCTCACATTTATAGTTATATCTTGTAAGTGTGTTTTTTTTTCAAATTTTAGGTTGGTGATGTACCCCCCGTAGAAATTGGGGCACTTGATGAGCAGCAAAAAAAATTGAGAAAGTGAGGGGCATCACAATGATGAACAAGTTACTACAACAAAGGGGCAATGGACCCAAACTGGTTGTGGATTTCGATCGTCTAGGAAATCCAGTTGGAGTGAACCACAACTCATTTATTTCATATCTTGGGGTTCTTACTCGCAGCCATTGTAGTCCTATTTTTGAATCCTGGAATAAAGTTCCTAAGGGGAAGAAAGACTTAATCTGGAAGGAACTATGTGTGAGTTATCATTATTTGCAATTCTATTTTTGTAGATTACTATTTTTTAGGATACTAGTTAATAGCAATTCTATTTTGTAGAGTATATTTGATCTGGATGAAAAGTTGCATCATAAATGTGTGATGCAATGCTGTGGGAGGGTCCTAAGGAACTATAGGACAAATCTCACCCGAGATTACATACGTGATGCTGAGAAGAGGTTCTTGATCGATTTCCAATTCTAGACATTGATCACCTTTTGACTAACTCTACACTAATAATTTTTGTTTGTATTATCTTTAAAAAATAAATTTAGGAAGAAGGAAGCTCCTGATCAATGGAACTACCTGGACCACAAAGACTGGGAGGAATTTGTTACCCAAAGAAAAATAGATGAATTCAAGGTATTAAGCGCCACTCCCAATTTAATTAAAATACGTTCTTATGTATTCACCTATTCAAGATTAACCTTTAGTGTTACTAACCAAATCAATGTGCTTACTAACAAGGCTATCAGCGATTCTCAAAGAGAAAGGTGTGCACTGAATGTGCATGACCACACAATGGGTCCAAGAGGCTATGCAAGCGTTCGCCAAAGACTACAGGTTGAGTATACTGCTCAGTCTATTGTTACTCAGGAGTCCTCTACTATTGGTCCCGCACCTCTGCCTCGCCATGCTATGTGGATAGCTGGGAAGCAAAATAAGAAGGGAGATATAACGAAGCCCACAACTACTGAGGCGACTACAAAAATGGTAAAATTCAACTCTTAGAGCTACACGAGCAGGGGAAGGAAGGCAAGTTCATCCCTAAGGGCACAAGGGATGAATTGATAGTTGCTCTGGGTAACTCAAAGCATCATGGACGTGTTAGGGTTGCAGGCGCTGGTGTGGGCATCAAAGCGTTCTTTGGGCCATCCCAACGCAAACCTGTCCCAAAAGCGGGACTTTCACAAGTTGAGGTAACCTATTCTTTTTTAGAATGTTATTGCGAAAGGGAATTCAATAATCGATAGCTAGTGTTTCTTTTATCCATGTATGGGTAGATGAATTAATTGATAGGAAAGTCCAATAAGCAATGGTGAAGTGGCAGCCGTCTTAGACGACTACTCAGATGGTACTTGTGACGTGCCGCACTTCTATTACTCCTACTGCAAAGGTTGGGAGTAATCCTGTAGACCCATCACATAGCACATCCTCTGTAAGTATTTTTATGACATAATAGCTAGTCTTTTCAAGATGATATGTTTGTGTATATATGCATATAACATTCTTTATGTAAATTTATAGGGGTTGAAGCCATGCCGTCTAAAAAGTCAGAATATATCATTGCAGAGGCGTCGGCTTACCCACCCCTTCTAGGGGAAATGTTTCATGGGACTCCAGTACCAAATGGTACAGTTCATGTGAGCCCAATAAGTGTAGCCCCCAAATGGAGGGATCTTACATTGCCATATGCCCACCCAGATTCTGAAACGCTTGGTGAGGCAGAAGGCGGAGTGATATTGTGGCCCAAAGTGGATGTGGTCTATACTAATATTGTATGGTAAATTTAGATTACGTTAATTTGTTAGTGTGTACGTATATATGAGTCAATTGATCTGAAATTATATATACAGGTCAAAAGGAAGACACCTGCTACATCTCGGCCTCCACCTCCACCTCCTGAAATATCCAAGGGACCTACATGCCTCGTGAGGTCCTAATTGTATGGGTATGGCAGATTGGATAGGCGAACATGATCCAAATTGTCCTATAAATGTTACTATTATGGAGGAAGCTATAGGTCAATCATACAATAACAAGCTATTTATACAAGATATTTTGGAAATGTTTTGTTATGCTTGGCTGAATACATCTATGATAGAGCTATGGATATGGTGAGATCTTGTTTATATATCCATATACCTTGTTTTATATATGGTGATCTGGTTTCTTATATATTAATGCATATGTAATACATGTTTTGCAGCCACTTACACACGATATGTACAGATTTTTCATTTCTCCATGTGGGATTTTTGGTTCCATCTTTGATTAGTCTTGTAGGTAAAAACCCTAGGTCAGTTACTTCATACTACTGTGATGTTTTTAAATATTTTGGTAAAAACAAGAAGACGGTGATAATAGCTCCATTCAATGTCAGGTAAGTTTACTTTGCTTATAATTTGGACTTAAAAAAATTACATTTTTATTGTGACTTTTGAGTTATTAATTTTTAACTTTCTTACCTCTAGTGGTAAGCATTGAGATTTACTAGTTATTGTCCCCGAGACGTTCACTGTCTATTATCTAGATCCTGTGGGGAAGGAATTGAATATATATGGACACGCAATGAAAAGGCCATTATTTCCGTGAGAAATATTTCATATTTTTATATCTGTTAACATCTGTTATTACATTACTATTTAATTATGCACTTTAATGTGTTACATTAACATGTAGGGCTTTACAAGAGTACGCCAAAGCTGGAGGAAAGGTCCCCAAGAAAAAGAACCAACTACTAACTTGGCAGAATGTGAAAGTAATTTCCCGAATCCAATGTATATATTATATATGTGAACTGTGCTTATTTGTATTTTTGAATATTTTGTATGTTTCAATTTATAGTGTGCTACACAAGACAATGGTTGGTCATGTGGATACTATGTGATGCAATTTATGAGCATAATTATCGAACATGCCGTAATGGAAATCGATACCATACAGCATGTATTATATGTAGTCTCATTAGATAATATGAAATATATCAATCTTATTATATATTATTAATTATATATATACATCATTCTCTTTGCAGGTGTTTAAACTGACTTCACTATAGGTGAAAAGTTATTAGATGTACATACTCCCTATACGATGGATGATTTAAATGATGTAAGAGAACAATGGGCAGAAGCCCTACAAGTAGTGGGAATTTTTAAATATAATTGGGATAATGATGATGATGAATAAAGAATGATATTTCTAAACTTTGTTGTCATAATTATTTTTTTGTGAATGTGAATGACTTTTTATGAATTTCCATATGTGTGAATGTGAAGATGATTAATACATGAATGTTTCTACATTTGTCTGAATGTGAAAAGAGATGAAATGAATGGAACTGCGGGTTGCTAAATGTGTGTGAAAATGGAGGAAATTTGAAATAGAACTATTGGTTTCTACATGTGTATGATGAAAAATAATATGAATTAAATGTTCTTATACATGTGTGTGAATCACATGATAAATATATAATATTGTCTATCTTGTTAATTTTGTAGGTTTGTGGCCTGTTGTTGGCTGATATCAATGGATGATGTAAACCTAAAGTTCAGAACTGAACTGTAGGTTCTGCATCCTGCTGACCAGCCATACATCAAGCCTGCAAATTGATAAGAAAAAAAAATATGAACATAGGCGTCGGCTATTTGTGTAAAACTGACAACAAAACACATAGGCATCGATTGTTGTGTAGAACATAGGCGTCGATTATCTATAAAACTGACACCTATTGCGTCCAGGTACCACGGTCGTGCTGGGTAGCATGGCCGTGGTGGCAGGGGATATGGCATCGGTTATTGGTATAGAAACTGACGTCGATGATGCCCTTGTTAGTGCCTTTTTGGTAGCAGGAAGGGGTATGATGTCGGGTGTTAATTAATAACTAATGTTTTTAATCAGATTATAGTATCAGTTTTCTTTAAGAACCGACGCATATAGTCCCCTTGCTGGCGCATTTTTGGTGGCGGGAAGGTTTATGGCGTCGGTTGGGGGATCGACGCTGAAGGTGTCGACTTTTAGCGGCGCCCACTTGGGTGTCACTTGGAAATCGATGCCTTAGGCCTTAAATAATCGACACCAAAGGCCATTTCTATAGTAGTGCATGGTAATGGCATGTATGTGATATTCTAACCATGCATGTATCATGAGGTAATGAGCATAGCTAAGTAAGAGCTATGATGTTTATATGATACGAATTTAATGAGCTTTGTGAACTATGTGAATTAATACCCTGGTTTGATGACCTAGAGGTAATGGTTATCTGCTAAGTGGTGATAGTACTTAGTGATGAGCTAAGGGTGTGAATACCCAAGCATGATGATAATAAGATATTGAGATCCTAAGTGATATATGTGTTCCAAAGATCATGAAAGTACTTGATAAACACATTATATATTTCTTTGTAGCATCTGATATAATTCTTGCTTGCAACTTGATTGATGCTAAAAGATACTTTAATACACTTAATTAATCAAGTTAAATGTTATCATGTAGTTGCCCAGACCATAGATCCATTTAGTGTTAGGATTTGCTGAATGGTGAAACGAGTTTAACTCGGTGTAAATATTTTTGAATATGTAATTATTTTACCGGGGTGCTCAGTGGACTCCCCAACTAAACATGGGTGCTCAGTGGACTCCCCAACTACATCAGGTTGCTCAGTGGACTTCCTGATGAAACTAAACCAAGAACGCTCATTGGACTTCCTGATGACAAATAATCTGGGAAAGCTTAGTGGTCTTCTCCCAAAGAGAGTACATGTTGCGGCTATAACTCTATAGCAAAGATGCCACTATACCCCGACAAAGCTAATTGCAGTTGATACAAGATGTCCTACCAAGTTATCTCATATTGACCAAGACATGTGAGGTCTTAACATCTGGCTCTGACACTGACTTTGTATGGTACCGATTTGAACTTAGTAGTGGTCGGTTGTAGTATGAGCAGTATACCTCATCTCCTCTGGGCATAAGTATGAATGTGAACATGTAATCAGTCATGTAGCATATTATGCTTAAGGATCGAATATGAAAAATATTGGTTGATGCTTCATTACTTTCATACATCCTAAATGTTATACATGTTCTTCATATTCCTTATAAAGAAAATAGATGATTTATAATTCTGTTATGAATAGCTGAACTATCGTATCAATATTATTGTCTTGCATTGTAAATGAACCTGCTTAATTGTATAAAGTTTCCTCTGCTAAGTTTTATACTATTTCCTGAGATAATAATATGGTCGGTAGAGATTTATATCTCTCACTGGGACAATAGTCTCACCCCGTGGGATCCACAATTTTTAGGTGGATGCAGATGAGGAAGTACAAACTGGACTGCAGAAGAAGGACCATATTAATAGGGGTAGTAGTAGTAGCTCAGGTCGAGTATACTGTCTGTCATGTTTTGTAGATATAAGTCCTATGTGTCATCTCTGTACTCTCAGGTCCTTGGGAGATAGTTCTTAGTGGTTTTTTTGTACAACTTGAGATTTTGGTTTGTTTTCCCCAAGATTTTATGTTGTTGTTGTATACATCTGGGTAAAACAACTGGTACTTGTTATCCTCGAGCTGAGACGGTACATTGTATGTACGATATGAAGAACATGTATATAAAGTTTTGGTTCTTTCTGCAATACATTTCCTAGAAGAGGATCTATGTGCAAAATGGTTTTAATTCTTAGTGATTTTTATTAATTCCACTGCTTATGGTTATTCCGTGATTAAATACTGGTGATGGCTTGATTTGTTATCGGGTCATCACAAAGTTTTGGCATCATAGCCTAAGGTTCGCTAAGTCTACAGAGACATAGGATTAAGGTAGTTGAGTCTATTCTAGTGTCCTCCAATTTATCTTATAGTGACTTCTCCCCATACATAAGAAGAAGAAAAACTAAAAGATGGCTGGAGCGCATGAAGAACATGCTGTTGAGAGCAGTGTTGCTGCAACAGGAGGTGGTGCAAGGGATCAGGCTAGAGAAGAACCAGTGCCTGAGAATCCCCAGCTTGACCAAGCCACATTATAAAACCCAGCCTTGCATGCTCTCTTTGGGTAGTTCTTGACCAAAATGATGCATATGACAGATCAGATGCCAGCACTAGCACCTAGGGTACCAGTTCCCAATGAGGGACATGGATCTGGTAAGACCTTTGAACGGTTGTGCCGGGTAGAGAAAGCCTTTAGGAACCTTGATATTCTAGAGGCTGATAACGTTAAGCATGATGTATACCTTCTGAAAGGAAGCACTGGACATTGGTGGGCCATCGAAGAAGAGAAAAGACCTGGTGTTGAGGTCGGATGGTAGGAATTCCGATGAGAGTTCATCAGTAGATACTTTCTCAAGACTTATCTAGATGAGAAGATCTCGCAGTTTGAGCGGATTAGACAAGGACCGATGAAGGTTAGCGAGTGTGAAGCTAAGTTTATGGAGCTTCTGTGGTTCTGTCCACATATGGATACCACAGATGAGGAGAGAATTCAACATTTTGAGAAAGGTTTGAACACTGAATTAACCACACCTGTATCTGCTTTAGAGAATAGAGAGAGGTTTGCCACCTTTATGGAGTCAGTTAGGCGGATAGAGAGGTCCGTGAATGAGAAATAAGAGGTGAACAATAGGAAAGTACCTACACAGTTCCAGGGTCAGAAGTCTGGAAATTTTAAGAAACCAAGGTTTACTGCACCAGTAGAACCACATAGGTTCAATGCTCAGACACAGTGGATGTCTAGCAGAGGTACAAGTCATAGTTTTCTTCCAAGTGGATCCCATAGCTCAGCATCATTGTCAGTGACAGGACCACCTAGGTCGCAATGGGAAGACAGAGTCTGCTACAGGTGTAGGTAGACAAGACATATGATAAAGGATTGTCCAGTTAGAGATGTGGAAGTAACCCAACCACCGAGACAGAGTCAACAAGGCTCACAGAGACAACAGTTCAGTAGTGGCACATGAGGACATGGACAAGCGTCCCAAGTAGGATCATCTGCACCAACCAACAAAGCACAAGGTTGGCAACAGGCAATGATGAGATTCTATGCTATGAATCAGTCGGAGGCAGTGGTTAATCTACAAGTTGTGATAGGTCAGATGGAATTATTTCATTCGAATATGTCTTCATCTTGCTTTGTATCTATTTTGATTGATCTGGGTGCTACACATTCCTTTATCACTCGAGAAGTGATTCATGACTGCAATATGACTATCAGTCATAGAATGGATAATATGTTATTAGAAACCTCATTAGTCGGATCTATAGTGTTACGGGAGGTATTCTCTCCCTGTGTTCTTTCTTTCTCAGAACATAGCATTTAGGTGGATCTTATACCACTTGAAATTCACAGGGTTGATGTAATTCTCGGGATGGATACCCTAGAGAAGTATAAGGTTGTCTTGGATTGTGGTTCCAAGCAAGCTATGTTTACACACAATGATAAGACATGGGTCTTTAAGAGGGACAACAAGATTCTTCCAACTTGTCTAGTGTCAGTAATGGTAGTAGAGAGGTTGATGCAACAAGGATGCTTCACATTCTTAGCACATGTGGTAGATACCAGAGCAGAGAGTCCTAGTCTTTATGAAGTTCCTATTATCAGGGAATTCAAGGATGTGTTTCCTGAGGAATTTCCAGATATATCTCCACCCTGAGAGATTGATTTTGAGATTAATCTTATTCTGGGTGTGCAACCTATAGCCCAAACACCTTATAGGATGGCGCCAGCTGAGATGGAAGAACTCGAGAAATAGTTACATGAATTGCTTGAGAAAGGTTTCATTCGACTGAGTACTTCACCATGGGGTGCTCCAGTTCTTTTTGTTAAAAAGAAAGATGGTTCTATGAGATTATGCATAGATTATAGATAGCTTAACAAGGTGACTATTAAGAACAAATATCCTCTACCAAGGATAGATGATATGTTTGACCAGTTGCAAGGTGCAACAATGTTCTCTAAAATAGATTTAAGGTCAGGATATCATTAGTTATGTATCAAGGAGAGTGACATATCTAAGTCAGCCTTTAGGACGAGGTATGGTCATTATGAGTTTTTAGTTATGTCATTTGGACTAACTAATGCACCAACTGCATTCATGGAGCTAATGAATAGAATATTTCGACCATTCCTTGATCAGTATGTAGTAGTTTTCATAGACGAAATCCTGATTTATAGTAGAGATGGGCAACAACATGAACAACACCTTCGTCAAGCCTTGACTTTTTTGAGACAACATAAGTTGTATGCTAAGTTTAGCAAGTGAGAATTCTGGTTGTCAGAAGTGTCTTTTCTTGGACACGTTATATTTTCTTTAGGTATTCGTGTTGATCCAAATAAAGTAGAGTCTGTTGTGGAGTGGGAACAACCCAAGACACCGACTGAGATTCACAGTTTCCTAGGTTTGGCAGGTTACTATAGAATGTTTATCAGAGACTTCAGTTCTGTAGCATTACCCCTAACCAGGTTGACCAAGAAGGAAGTTCATTTTTTTCTGGAATGATAAGTGTCAACATTCTTTCTAGTTGTTGAAAGAAAGGTTGACTAGTGCACCTTTGTTGATTCTTCCTGAGCAGGGAAAGGGATACGTTGTTTTCTGTGACCCTTCTAAGAATGGTCTAGGATGTTTGCTGATGCAGAATGATCATGTAGTTTCTTTTGCTTCTTGACATCTTAAGAAACACGAGGAGAATTATCCGACGCATGATCTAGAATTAGTTGTAGTGGTCCACGTGTTGAAAATCTGGAGGCATTATCTCTATGGAGAAATATGTCAGATTTTCATAGATCCCTCTTCACAAGTTTTCTATAGTACACCCCCCATGCAAGTACATCCCATTCACTCCTTCCAAGGCTACCCCAGCCTTACACTCCTCCACCACCTTTACCACCTCAATTTTCCCAAAACTTCACTTTCCAACCCCAATTTTCTCCTCCCCCTCAATTCTCTTCTCCACCTCAATTTCAACCCCAAGTGCCACCTCCACCTCCTCCACAGTCACAACATGCTCCCCCACCCCATCATGAGAAAGGTAGTGATGTGACAGTTCTAAGGAGTGGGAAAACTCTTGAGTAGCCCGCAAGTCAAAGAAAGGTCGATAAAGCAAAGCAAAGGCAGCCAAGTGGTGATACTGTGATTGATATTGCTGAAGATGATGTTGTGATACCGCATGCTAAGTTTGGGATTCCATGTGATCCACCACATATCCCTTTTGCAGGTCCTACCATCCCTAGTGTTCCGCCTCATGTTCATGTAAGTGCGACAAAAACTAGTGATCCTCCATTTGTAGAAGCACTAGATGAGCCACCGGAATTGAAAAGGAGGCAAAAGCACAATGTTGATATTCTTGAGGTGTTTCGCCAAGTGAAGGTGAACATTCCACTAATGGATGCTATCAAGCAAATCCCATCATATGCCAAGTTCCTCAAGAACCTATGCACTGTGAAAAGAAGGTCAACGGGGAGGATTCCAAAGAAGGTAAGATTGACTGAACAAGTGAGCTCCATCAAACAACACTCACTTCCCGTGAAGAGAAAGGACCCAGGAGCCCCACTCATACCTAGTTACATAGGGGGACATCGCATAGACAGGTCCTTACTTGATTTGGGATCTAGTGTGAATTTGATGTCATATCATGTCTATGTTGAGTTGGGCTTAGGCAAGTTGAAGTCGGCACATTGCACTCTCCAGTTGGCGGATAGATCCATAAAACTGCCTAGAGGTAGAGTGGATGATGTATTGGTGATGATAGATAAGGAAAAAGGCGTGGTGTTCCCAGCGGATTTCATTGTACTTGATATGGAGCTGGAGGATAGGAAGATTTCCATCATCTTGGGGAGGTCGTTCTTATCTATAGATGATTCCGACATTCATGTACGCAGCGGCACCATGACAGTCTCATTTATAGACATGAAGATCAACATCAACATGTACAAGACCCCAACCCAGTGAGTTCGAGATAGGGATATTGGACATGATCACTTCACAAGTCCAAATGGGCATTTGAGAGAAGGAAATCAAGGTGAAGAAGTTAATGATGATTATTGTGATCAAAGGGATGAGGAAAACAAATTGAGTGCAAAGGAAGGATGCATGTTTTGCAAGAATGGACACATGAGAATGCCAAATGGGTGAATTTTGAAGAATCACCAAGAAGCATGGCTGAAGCCAAGAAACTCAGCTCTTGTGGGAGGCAACCCACTTAGGTTCGGGAATTTTTGACCCAACCTCAAATTTTTGATACTTTTGCTTTATTTTACACAAACACACACGCACACATGTGTCTGATATTTTTCTTTGAGTTTTTGATAAAATGGCAGATGATACGCACTAAGGAGAGAAATATCGAAGAAAAAAATGAAATGTTGCTGAGTTGAGGCTGTCCAAGAGCCCAACACGGCCGTGGCACAAGGCCACGGCCGTAATGTTTATTGGTCAAAAGTTACAGGAGCCAACAAGAATTTTAGACATTTGGCCCACGACCGTGGCCATCTGCCACGACCGTGGCACACTTAGAGAAATACGACCGTGGCCTTCGGCCACGGCCGTGCTGAGGATAGAAGAGGCTCCTTCAGCGACAACACGCCCATTCTTTGAGGGAATTACCAGGACCGTGGCCACCAACCACGACTGTGTCTGAACTGGGTTCAGAAAAAGTTTATATAAGCTCTCCGAACCACTCTTCTTCTTTTCTTCTTCTTCCCCGCGTAGAGCCACGGCTGTGACGTCGTCAGCACCACCGTGGGCACTCGTCCTCCACCTCCAGCCCTCCAAAACACCCCCAATCACCCTCCTTTCTCCACCAAATCTCTCCCCATCCATCCTCCTCCCTTTTCCACCACAAATCCACCCCCCAATCCACTCCCATACCACTCCCTACTCATTTTCAAAATTCCAACCTAAACCATGAAGAAGGCAAGGAAGATGGTGAAGAGTGGGGCGAAGGCAACCCTCAACGTCATCACTGGAGGGCGGCGTTCCAAAAATGCCTCCACCGATGTCACTGCACCATCCCACACACCATCTCCACTCACCTCCGCATCCCACTCATCCGACAGGCGTCGACCCTCCTCCAGATCACCCCCAGGGGCCGGACCAGTCCTCGCAACAGCACTGACACTTCCCCTATCTACCCTAAGCTATAGTTTCATGCTGAGGACAATATGATTCTAAAGTTTGGGGTGGGTAGGGTGGTACGCACCTCCCTTCTCTCTATCTAGTGATTTTGTTCTACATCTTGCCATTTAGTTTAGTTTTCATTTTATTGCTTTTTCTGTCATATCCATGCATGTCATGTAGTTTTCATTCTCATCATTTTTGCATAATTTTTCAAAATTTCAACCATGCATTGCATCTCATGTAGGTTTTTGCTAATTTTTGCATGTTTTAGCTAGGATTTACTTGCTTTTTACCTAAAATTGTGTTTGAATGTGATTTAGTGCAATTTGGCACCTTTTTGGCCAATTTTTCCCAGATTTGATGTTTCTTTTCCAAAAAGTGTGTTTTGACTCAATCTTTACCATATTGAATGAAATCGCTTATCTTTGACAAATACAAGATGATATGTTGTGATGAATTACTATGTGGTATCAACGAGCGGCTTCTTACATGCTTGTTGCCTCCCTTGGGAATTTGTTGGTTTGATTGAATTATGATCCGAGCAAGCATAGAGCGTTTAATGTTTGTGGAGTTACTTAATTGATATATGGATTTCATTTGATTCATTCATGTGATGTGATATCTATGGTGAAGTGTCGGACTAGTTTTCATGCAGGAGACCTTATGTGGAAGATCATGCCAAGTGACCCCTCTTTGACCCAACCACTCTTTCATCATCTTCATACCTCTCCGCCTCATCAAAAGATGCCAAAGTGCACACCGCAGCTGTGGCCACCCCCAAAAGTTTGGGGTGGCCACATCTCTTCCCCCCGCTTCACTCTATCCATCATTTGCCCAACAAAATCCATGGGCAAAGAAAAAGAAAAAAATAATAAAATAAAAGGATGCTCTTGTTTAAGAGCATTCAAATAAAGAAAAGATGAGTGCTCTATGTAATAGCACTCCAAATCTTACCGCAACCCTTTCTTCATTCTTTCATACCCATGGAGCTGGGAAACATTAAACCTAGCTCACTTTATCCCTTTCCATAGCCATGTGGGTCATTTGGCATGACTTAAAGCATAAGGTTGAATGCATGAAGGTGAAACAACACTCCTAGTCATCGGCGATTAACATCATCATGAAACGGTCTACCCGGAACCTTATGGATGAGATATTGATAACTTGTGCACCCCATGCATTATATGCAAAGTTCATGTGCTTTATGCTCTCTTCATGGTTGGTTTCTAAAAGTAGAAGACGAGGGAAGTGATTTACATGTACCTAGTCACCATTGATCCCATTTAGCATTTGTCATCCATCATATTGCAATTTTCATATCTTTTGATTGTGGAAAATGGAAAAGAGATTGAGTTGGAGCATACTTGAGGACAAGTATGTTTCAAGTTTGGGGTGGTGATCCAACCCTATTCTAGGGTTGTATCTTGTGTCATTTTGTACATTTATCACATTCAAATGTAATAGAATTACATGTTATCCCCCCTAATATGAATATCAATGCAATTTGTGCTTATGGATGTTCTTTGCACTATTTTGAGGTATTTGGACCACAATGGATGGACGAATGTGATGGAGGGTCCCAAAGAAGGCCCCAAAGCTCCCCAACCTACCCTAGTGGCCAAAGAGTCATCACCAAGCAAGGACATCCGAAATTGAGAAATTTTGAAGTTCATCAACCTGCTCAAGCCTTCACCACGGCCGTGGCCAAGTCCCACGGTCATTATGTTTACTGCCAAGGAGCAGCAATTCCAATAGTAGAAATAGCCAGAATCACCACGAGCATGGCCCTCGGCCACAACCATGACAATCCAGAGTCACCACGGTCATGGCCACTGCCCACGACCGTAATGTGTATTGCCAAAAATCAACAGGATAATGTTCGCCAGAACGCCACGCCCGTGGCCACACACCACGCCCGTGGCCCAGCCTCTTCACCACGGCCGTGGCTCCTTGCCACGGTCGTGTTGATCCACTTCATTCATTTCTAGCTTCCCTTCACCATGACCGTACCACCTGACCACGGCCATGTTATACCATCTTCACCACGGCCATGGCCCTTCACCACGGTCGTGGTGGCCCTCTTTCCAGCAGACTTTTCTACTATTTTTCCTATTATACCCCCACTTAGCCCTAGCTCCTATATAAGCACTAGTTGCTTCTAGGGCTCAAAAGAGAGAACCTCTTGGCCGCTCCCCAGCTACTCCCTCACTACTCCTTGCATCCATTACTCCCATCCACCCACTTTCCTTACATTTAATCCCATTTCCACCCACTTTCCACTCATTTCCACCATAGAAACCTAGTTTCTCTAGGTTTCTATCCATCCATTCCCCTTTTTCCATGCTCATGGGCACCATTGGAGGAGGAGGCTCGTGGCTGGAAGCAAGGAGGTGAAGAAGTCAAGCTTCACCAAGCATCCATGGTGTTTCCTATTCTCTTTCCCTTCTCCTTTGTTTCTATTTTTATCATGTATAGCTAAGCCCCCTGTGGGTGGGCTGTTTGGGGGAAATTATGTTACTTTGATACCATGTTGGGGGAAAATGACATGTAAACATTGTAATTCCATTGTTTAATGATTATATTCTATTTGCATCTCATTCTCCATGGATTGCTTGTTGGGTTGTGTGTGAAATCACCTAGGAATTTAGGCAAATTGCTTATATGTGTGAATTTTGGGATTTGCCCCTAGGTCCAATTCTTGGATCCCTAGGTTGCCTCCCATCTTCCTACATCCTAATCAATCTCCCTAAACCTAAGTGAGAGATCTAAGTAGCTAGATTGGATAATTCTAGTGCAATTATCATGGAGCCTTCTCAAGGCTAGAATGTGAGGGAATTAGGGTCCAAAACCCTAATCTCACCTCCCCATTACTACCCTCGGCCCCTAATTTCCCTAGGAATGTCTAATCTAGAAACCTAGACTTGATTAGACTCTAATTGGATTGAACCTAATCCCTAACCCAATTGAGCCTCGTAAGGGTAGTAGGGGGTGTTAGGGACTAGTTCCCCTATACACAACCTAGCATATCCATGGCCAATTAGTAGCTTAGGTTAATCCATTAGACTCTAACTTGTTGTTTGGTTTGGATAATCGAAATGGAATCATAATGTTCATATGTCACCCCAACTTAAGTGATAAGTTCATACCCCTAAACAGCCCACACATCTCTTTACTACTTAAAACCCTAGTTTTGTGCTTACTTAGCTTAATTATTTCTTTTCTTTCTTAGTTAGCTTCTTTCCTTACTCTTGCCTTGTTAATGCTAGATTAGCTCTTTAATTTCTCTTTTACTTCTCTCTTGCTTGCCTTAGTGTAATTTGCCTTTTCATATCTAGCTTAATCCTTTCTTGCATGTTTAGCCTTAATCTAGTCTAGGGTTAACGTACATTTCATTATTGCCTTTAATTCCTCATTTTTTCATAGTAGTTTAACAATCAAATCAACCTTTAAACCCTTAACCCTAGTCTCCGCAGTAGGAACCTAGCCAAACTAACCTAGCTCTAATTCCCCCTCTTTTCCCTGTGGATCGACCCTTTACTTGTGACATTCCTATACTACGACAAAACTAACTAGCTAGGCAGAGCGCCTCTAATCCCCGGCAACAGTGCCAGAAAGCTTGGTGTGATTCCTCTAGAGGTGCAACACACTAGCCGATTTGACCCGACTAGATGCGCCCCACGAGGTCGTAACACACGTGATGGGTTCTTGCTTTCAAAATTTATAAACCTAAACTAGCTACCTACGTCTACTAAAACACTACACCCACAAGCGCACGGGGTCGTGTCATAGTATAGGAAGGTGGCAAGTAAAGGGTTGATCCACAGGGAAAAGAGGGGGCACTAGAGCCAGGTTAGTTTGGCTAGGTTCCTACTGCGAAGACTAGGGTTAAGGGTTTAAAGGTTGATTTGATTGTTAAACTACTATGAAAAAATGAGGAATTAAAGGCAATAATGAAATCTACGTTAACCCTAGACTAGATTAAGGCTAAACATGCAAGAAAGGATTAAGCTAGATATGAAAAGGCAAATTACACTAAGGCAAGCAAGAGAGAAGTAAAAGACCTAAGCTAGCATTAATAAGGCAAGAGCAAGGAAAGAAGCTAACTAAGCAAGAAAAGAACTAATTAAGCTAAGCAAGCACAAAACTAGGGTTTTAAGTAGTAAAGAGATGTGTGGGCTGTTTAGGGGTATGAACTTATCACTTAAGTTGGGGGGTGACATATGAACATTATGATTCCATTTAGATTATCCAAACCAAACAACAAGTTAGAGTCTAATGGATTAACCTAAGCTACTAACTGGCCATGGATATGCTAGGTTGTGTATAGGGGAACTAGTCCCTAACACCCCCTACTACCCTTACGAGGCTCAATTGGGTTAGGGATTAGGTTCAATCCAATTAGAGTCTAATCAAGTCTAGGTTTCTAGATTAGACATTCCTAGGGAAATTAGGGGCCGAGGGTAGTAATGGGGAGGTGAGATTAGGGTTTTGGACCCCAATTCCCCCACATTCTAGCCTTGAGAAGGCTCCATGCTAATTGCACTAGAATTATCCAACCTAACTACTTAGATCTCTCACTTAGGTTTAGGGAGATTGATTAGGATGTAGGAAGATGGGAGGCAGCCTAGGGATCCAAAAATTAGACCTAGGGGGAAATCCCAAAATTCACACATATAAGCAATTTGCCTAAATTCCTAGGTGATTTCACACACAAACCAACAAGAAATCCATGGAGAAAGAGATGCAAATATAATATAATCATTAACAAATGGAATTACAACATTTACATGTCATTTCCCCCCCCCCAACATGGTATCAAAGTAACATATTTTCCCCCAAATAGCCCACCCTAGGGACCTAGCTACTCATAACAAAGCAAAATACAAAAAGAGAGAAGAAAGAGGTAGAAGAAGCTATGGAGCTTGGAGTAGTGGCTGAAATCCTTCTCTCCAGCAGTTGTAGGGTTGTCCTCCTCCTTCTTCTTGGATGGAAAGGTGTAGAATGGTGGTGGGAAGCGGATAGAAGGCTTAGATATGGGGGGTTATGTGGTGGAAATGGTGAAATGGAGTGGATTTGAGGTGGAGGTGAAGTGGAATGGAGTGGAGGTGACAAGGGGGTGAAGATGAGGTTCTAAGCAGCCAACCCCCCGACCCTCAACCGCCACTAGGGCTTATATAGGGATCTAGGGGGTCTAGGGTTAAGTTAGGGGCAAAATGGGGAAAGTAGTGAAAACTAGGTGGATTTTGTGAGTAGCACGGCCGTGGTGGGTCACCACAGTCGTGGTGGGTCACCACGGTCGTGGTGGGTAGGGTAGACCACGACCGTGGTGGATGGGCATGGTTGTGGGTTTATTAGAATGTGGAGATCACAGGGAGGTGTGCATGGATGGCCACGGTCGTGGGGGGTCACCACGGTCGTGGTGGACACCTATGGCCACGGGCATGTTGATCACCTAATTTGTTGTACTTGGGGCATGTCGACCACGGCCGTGGGGGCTCACCACGGTCGTGTTGGTGTCTCTCCCATGCATTTGAGCCTTGAACTTGATCATCCATGGAGGGTATTGCTTCAAAACTTTCTTTGACCACTTGGGGTAGGTTGGAAGTGGTTTTGGCCTCATTTTGAGCTCCTCCAAGCCTGAGGAAACCCTAGACTGGACCATCCTCTTTCCATGCCATCAAGTAGTGGACAAAGTACCTATAAAACATGCAAAAAGCCTCCATAAGTGCATTTGATATAAATAAGCATATTGGGAGGAATGACATGCAATCTAACATGTATATATGTGATTGAAGAGCAAAAAGACACAAGATTAAGCCCTAAAATAGGGTTGAATCACCACCCCAAACTTGAAACATACTTGTCCTCAAGTATGCTCCAACTCAATCTCTCTACAAACTTTTCGCATTCAATACATGACAAATGCAATGTAAAAGGTGATTATTGCTGAATGGGCTCAAAGATGACTAAGTACATGCATTCCACCTCTCTCCTATCCTACTTTCACAAACCAATCATGAAAAGAGCACAAAGCATATGAACTTCAAATATAGCGCATAGAATACACAAGTTATCCATATTTCTTCCATAAAGTTCCAGGTAAACCGTTTCATGGTGGCGTTAATCAAGAATGACTAGGAGTGTTGTTTCACATTCATGCATTCAATCTTATATTTCAAATCACGCCAAATGACCCACGTGGCTGCGGAAAAGGGCAAAATGAGCTAAGTTTGATGCTTCTTAGCTCAATAGGTATGAAAGTGGAAGAAAGGGTTGCAGTAAGATTTTTGGAGTGTTTTTACACACTCATCTTTTCTTTATTTGAATGTTCTTAAACATGAGCATCCTTTTATTTTCTTTTTGCATTTTGCATTTTTTTCTTTTCTTTCTTGCCCTTGGTGTAGATAGGGAATATGGTGGATAAAGTGAAGTGGGGAGATAGATATGTGGTCACCCCAAACTTTTGGAGGTGGCCACGGCTAATATGTGCACTTTGGCATCCTTTCATGAGGCGGAGGGGTAAGAAGATGGTGAGTGAATAGTCGGGTCAAAGAGGGGTCATTGGCGTGATTCTTAACATAAGGTCTCCTGTATGAAAATTAATCCAATACTTCATCCTAGATATCACACCACATGAATGAACAAGATGAAATTGATATATCAATCAAGTGATTCTATAAACACTAAGCGTTCAAAGCTTGCTCAACTTCACAATTCAGCCAAATCAATCACAACCATAAGAGAGGTGATGCACATGTAAAAAGTCAAACATTGATACCACTTAGCAATAAACAATGATAAGTCACTTGCATTTGTCAAAGGTCATCATTTTTAATCCAAAAAGTAGAGATTGAGTTGAAACAAACTTTTAGACAAGAAATTCCAAATTTGGGCAAAATTGGCCAAAACGGTGCCAATTTGCCTACAATCACATCTAAACCCTATAATATTGAACTTAAAACAGTAAACAAGCAAATACTAGCTATAACATGCAAGAATTACAAAAATCTACATGAAATGCAATGCATGGCAAAAAGGGCAAATTTTTTGAAAATTATGCAAAAATAGCAAGGAAGCAAACTACATGGCATGCAAGTATGCAAAGTAGTAAAGATGACTAAGATAGATAGCAAAAACAATAAAACAAAAGTGGATGTGGCAGGTGAAATGTAAAGTGAAACTAGGGCATACCTGCCCTACCACCCCAAACTTTTGAATCAAGATGTCCTCAACATGATCCTAGAGTTTAGGATGATAGGGTAGACGATCATGGCTCTCTCGAGGCTCTGACGGTGTTCCTCCCTATGGTGGAGGATATGCATAGTAGCTGCCGCACTAATCTACCTTTTGTGGCTGAAATTGGTCTACAACACGGCCGTGCTGCGTAGCACGGCCGTGGTGGCTTCAAGGTGCACGGCCGTGCTACCTGGCACGACTGTGGTGCAGTCCTTTGGCATCTTTTCTCAATTTTGCTTCTAAATCCAGGGACTTGTGTGTTTTTCATGGAAATGACCACGGTCGTATTGATGTGCCACAGCTGTGGTGGTCGTTGTAGCTGCTACTCTCAAAATGAGGAACATCAAACACTCAAAAACTTGACCCAAAGCGATTTTTTTTAATCCTTCTCTCAATTGTACTCAAATTTCCTTCATTTCACCCTGTTACCACCTGCACATCTTAAAACTAGACAAAAACTATTAAATACAAGTGTGTGTGTGTGTGTTTTCTTGGAAAGTGTAAAAACAAAGCAATTATATCAAAAAGTGAAGGTTGGGTCAAAATTTCCCAAACCTATGTGGGTTGCCTCCCACAAGCGCTAAGTTTCATGCCTTCAGCCAGGCTTGTTGTTCTTTCACCATCAACCATGGTCCAAAAACAAAATGTTTGCACCCCCATCATAGGCAATCCTCTCAAATTCTTTCCTTGATTGATCTTCCTCCCAAGGGTCATACAAGCTTCTTTAGTGCTTCTCAACAATTTCCTCTCCTTGGGGATCATCATCATAGATCTTAATCAGCCTTGAGACCTTCAGTAATCTCATGCCATAGTTTCTCTCTCTCTTGAGAAATGGGTCTTGATAGGCATCAAAGAGGGGGGTCTCAATCATATCCATTTTCTCATGGGAAGTAGGGGGAGCATGTGATAGTTGTGGTGGTGGCATCGGTGTTGATGGCCGTTGGACTTTAGGTGGAGGAGGGCATTGAGCTGGTTGGAAGGTGAATTGGTGGGAGGGTTGTGGTGATGGAGGTGGTAGAATGAATTGAGGTTGGAAGGTGAACTGGTAGGAGGGTTGTGGCAATGGAGGTGGCAGTAGTGTGTAAGGCTTAGGATAGCCTTGGAGGTAGGGTGGTGGATGAGGGAATTGAGGTTGGAAAGTGAAGTGGTTGGAAGGTTGCGACAATGGAGGTGGTGGAGGTGTGTAAGGCTTAGGATAGACTTTGAGTTAGGGTGGTGGAGGAAATGGATGGGTTTGTTCATTTTGACCCCTCACGGTCGTGGTGGACACCTATGGCCACAGGCATGTTGATCACCACCGTCGTTTTGGCCATTTTCATCGATTTCTGGGAGTTTTACTGATTTTTTGTACTTGGGGCATGTCCACCACGGCCGTGGGGACTCACCACGGTCATGGTGGTGTCTCTCCCATGCATTTGATCCTTGAACTTGATCATCCATGGAGGGTATTGCTTAAAAACTTTCTTTGACCACTTGGGGTAGGTTGGAAGTGGTTTTGGCCTCATTTTGAGCTCCTCCAAGCCTGAGGAAACCCTAGACTGGATCATCCTCTTTCCATGCCATCAAGTAGTGGACAAAGTACCTATAAAACATGCAAAAAGCCTCCATAAGTGCATTTGATATAAATAAGCATATTGAGAGGAATGACATGCAATCTAATAGGTATATATGTGATTGAAGAGCAAAAAGACACAAGATTAAGCCCTAAAATAGGGCTGAATCATGGTGCTCATTGTAAATCAGTTTTAATTTCCTGTGATTTTTGGTAATTCGTTGATTATCATGTAATCGTGTTTTGTTGAGGATGGGGTGTCACAAGTGTTTGGTATCAGAGCTCTAGGTTTGTCGAGTCTACAGGGATACTAGGACTAGGATTAGGATGGTGTCTAAGGTTGAACCGTGACGTAAAATATGGTGCATACTACCTAATATCAGTACTTGATGCCCTGGCCAGGCATTCAAATATTGAATACATAGGTAAGTGTGGAGCCTTAGATTGTTTCCTCCTTGATTACTCTGATCAAGTAGTCATTGTGGAGCAATCCAAAGAGCATAGCAAATCAGGATAATGATGCTAATACCTTCATCTTGTTATAATGGGAGTAAATAAATGCAACATAACTCTTTAAAACATGGATGCTTGGTAATCCAAAGAGGAAGTAATGATTCTATGAAGCCTAAAATCCATATAAGAATATGATGAGATAAGTTCTTGAAACCATAATCTTAAGAGATATATCAAGTAAAAGACAGATTAATCTGTGATAACAAGGAGAGTTAAAACATAAAAATTACTCAAGATAAAGAAAATGCTTGAAAGAATGCAAAAGGTTGGAAGAAAGAGAAGAACAAGTAATGAATAAATAAGTTGGAACCTGAGATAATCTCAGACCAACCAATGAACATAAGCAAAAATGAGAGAGTATAAAGTGCAAATTCGTAATAAGAAAAAGGGAACAAGGGAGATGATCCTTGTTCAATATAGAATGTGTGAAGAGTAACGATCTTTTTCACAAAAAGGAAACAAAAAGTTGATATAATTAAGAAATAATCATGATTACGATGAACAACGACAAGAGAAAAAGAATAATAACATGTAATGGTCTTGATGCTTCCTGTGCTGAGTGTAAGGAAACTAAGAAGAAACAAGATAAAACCAGATGGAACAAGGTTTAATGATGCACAAACAGTTGAAATCTCATGTAAGGATCAAAGAAAGTGATAATATCCTCCCCTTTGATATGAAACCATAGGTGTTGTTCGGGTGTTTGGAGAAGTTTGTTCCTTCCTTCCGAGGGAGTGGCAGTCAAGTGGACCCTGTGTCACTTGATATGTGTGCCTTTGGAGTGATCTATGGTTGGATACTTAGAAAAGTATCAGTTGATCTTGGAATTTAGTTTCCAAGATAGAGATATATGTGCAGATGATGACGGTAGGATCCTCTTGACATATTTTGAACCAGTGACAGTGGTATACTATGAAGGAGAGACTGGAAGTGATGTGTTTTGACTCAAGAGATGGATACCAAGGTAAGGAAAACTAGTATATGAGAAGTGCCAATCGTAGGGGATCATGAGAACATGCCTTCTGGTAAAGGGTTGAGAATCAAGATGCCTGGATCGTGAAGGCACGGTGGTGAACCATCTTGACAGATCATCCTTGACCTGGAACCCATAAGCTTGAAGCTTGTTTTGGAGTCTGGAACTATGTGGTGACCCTCAAGGCAGCATTTCAACAACATAGAGGAATGCTAATAAGGATAAGCAAGTGAGGACCGAATGGTTTGACCAAGAAGCAGAGGGCAACATGCAACAAATAGATCTCGTGGTATGAGCTGGCCAGAAATGGTGAGATGACCAGGGTATGCTGGCAAGTCAGAAGGAATTAATCCATTCTGCTTCCGTTGATCTAGTTTAGGATGTACCCTCCTCTGAATGCTTATAGTGTGTTTGGAAAATGTTTCCTTCTTGTTAGCTAGAAGAGAGATAACCTGTTGACGAGCACCTTGATGGATGACCTGGTTGTGTTGGATGAAGTATATTCTTCCCATATCCTTTCTTTTCCTAGACATGAAAGTCAAGCAAATCTCTTTCCTCTTGACATATCGAGGATTGAGATAACCCTGGAAATGGATATCCTTGGAAAGGATGAAGTGGTCTCAGATGGAGAAGTTGGCTGTGGCTCAACCTGGCTAAGTCCCTATAGTATGACTATCACCTGTTAGGGGTTTATGCTCTGCATAAACATGACATCTGAAGATATGCACCCAAGGAAAAGAACTGCGGTAAGATCATCTTGGGAAAAGTTCATCAAGTAAAGCCTAGTTTCTTGGAATACTCCTAGCTAAGTCTCGAGTAAAGGAAGGTCCATGCAGGATGTGCATCGATTAGAGACAGATGAACAAGGTTCGTAATCCCTATCCAAACCAGTTGAGAATAATGCATACATGTTACAACCGTGTTGACACGAGTTGTGCCCTTGGGAACCAATATGAAGTTGTGGCAGCCTTGCATCCAAGATGATGTGGTGTATCTTGCTCTATTGTTGCTAATCAAGATGTTTAGTTCCTTGGATGTTCGATAACTCGTTTTGTGTTAAGCCTTAAGCAGTACATAGTAGTGCCTTATGAGCCCTATCATGTGCATACATTTGTTTTGTAGAGTAGGTATCTTGTGAAAACCCCTTCTTAGAAAGATCTTCCTTGGACTAAGACATCATTTATGGAAGGATAAGAAATAGTTGGAACATATATAGCAGATGGATAGTGATATGAGTTATGTAAAGCTTAAGTGTCGAGCCTGTGAGATCAAAATAGCATAGTGGAAACATAACGAGGAATGTGATATATTAGTAAAGGAATTGATACCTTAGTAATATGAGTTGCGTGTGATGTTCCAGTATCTAAGAGTGTTACCAGACAAAGGATGGTAAGATAGAGGTTTGAGTCTATAACCAGTACAAGGAAACCCTGTGTTGGCTTTGGAGGAAGATCCAATATGTTGATCATGGATCTGTGACACCTAGGAGCTTTATGAAGATGTATGATGCGACGGGTAAGAAACACCCGTCTTCTTTCTACTTGGGATTTCAGGGATGAAATCCTTGTTAGGGGTTTATGACATGTAAGGACCCTGACCCAAGTTTTGGGCTAACCCTCTTTGATTTGCTTATGAAAGGTGCTTAGAACCTTAATCTAATGTCTTAAGATGTTTTGTTATCATGTGACAAGCTCATGTTTCCAGTTTGGTCCCGTTTGGATGTTGTTTGAGCAATGTTTTCTTGTTTTGGACCAAAGTGCAATTTACCCAAAGTAAGCCATTATATTGCAATATGTCACATGTAAAGCATAACTTCAGTTCTCCAGAATCATTAGAAAGATAATGAGGTGGGGCACCTTGTGGAGGACCTATGTTCTAGGTTTGAGCTTAGTTGGATGATGTTTGTGCCCTATGTGCTAGTTTTGGTGCAATTTGCAAATTACCCAAAGTGGAGGGGTCAGTATGCAATTTATCAGATCTAGAGTCACCTCCCTTCTATTTGGCATCATCTAGGACGTGGATGGAAGTTGGGGTGCCTTGTTTGGTTGATAGTTGGGGAGTAACATCTTTATATGGTCTTTATATCATATATGTGTCACATGCTACCTTGTCTTTTAGTGTATCAGGTAGAAGCTTGTGAGTGTGTCGCCCATGAGGGTGTGTCGCCCATGGGAGGTACCTAGCTGCATGATACACATCCTAGAGTGTATCACCATGCCGTGCATGTGAATCTTGGGTGGCAACAAGTGGCGTCAAGTGCATGAGCAAGTGGCATCTTGGGTTATGTGGTTATGACACCTCTCCTTTGCTACCTCTCTCTTCCTTGGTGTATATAGCCCCCTTCCTCCTTAACCAAGTGCTCCTTTCCTGCCACCTTCTTTCCCCTTCCTATTTGGGATGAGCATGGGATCTTGGGAGCTCAAGGAAACTCCCATGGAGCTTGAGAGGGCGAGCTCTTTGGCCATGGAGACTCCTTGCTCAAGATTCGACCTTGGTGAGTCATGCTTCCTTGCTAGCTTTTCCTTATGCCTTCTTCTTCATCTCCTTCTCCTCCTCTCAGCCATGGATAGGCCCTTGATGTGAGTAGGTAAGGCCGTGGTTATCTCCCCCTCTTTTCTTCTTCTTGAGCTATACATAACCATGGTATCTTCTTCTTCTTCTCTTATTCCTTGAGGTGATGATGATGGAGCCGAAGACAAGCTTAGAGCTTCGGATGGATGGTTTCCATGGGAAGGAATGTGGGTTTTCTGCTTGGATCAAGAAGCTTTATGCCTTTAATGGAGATTCTCTTAAGGCGGGTTACATATCTCTTAACCATCTCTATTATGTTCACTCTCCATATGTGCATGTGATGATTCTTGTCTTTAAATTGATACCCTTCTCCATGTTATCCGTGCATGTAGAACTTGAGATCTGTTTTAATGGAAATGGTCACGTTTTACTACTATCCTTATCTTGTTCTTCCTACGTTAGATGGTAACGGGTGGCTAGAGGTTGAAGATGGCTTGCCCGATAGGGTGTTTTACCTGATATGGGGGCTTGCCCGATACTATGCTTTTCCCGACATAGTACCTTACTCAATAGGTTATTCTTCGGTTGTTGGTTTGTGGAAATACCCCTTTATCTCCTATAGACTTGAAAGGTGATCCTATGGCCTAGATGTTTGGGGTGATATGATGTGGTGACCGATATCTCTTTCCTACCCTAGGGTTAGGGTTTGGACGTTATGGATGGTGGCCTTGAGGTTGTTGCTCGATACCCTCTTCTAGAGTTGAGCCTTGGATGATATGCTAAGTGAACCCTTGGTTGACCTCGTGACCGATATGCACCTCTACCCAAGATGATGATGGTGGGTGATATGTTGCTTTGGCTGATGGGATGGTCCTAACCCTAGAGTGCCCGACATGTTGTCATGGGCAATGAGATGCCTTGGCCGATAGGCTAGCTCTAACCCTATTTGCCCGATATAGTATCCTGGAGGTCATGGAGTTTTGAGTGTTGGGGGTTGCCCTAACCCTAGCTGACTGATAGGGGTGCCCTTGTCGTAATGATCCCTTGGGCGATATGTTGGGTGCCCAAGATGGTGCTCCATGAATGACAAAGGATGAGAGGATGGGCGTTATGGACAGTCCCTTGATATGTTGCCTGATATCATCAACCCTAGAACATTATAAGCGTGTATGTGTGCATAGCTTGGGTGACATCAGGGTTAAGTGCATGGCCGATACCCCCACAAGGAGATATGTTGCTTTGGCCGATATGCCTTGCCCGATACATGCTCTCTCTTGGTTGGTTACCCGGCATGTGTATGGGCTTGATAGCTTGGATGGTCCTAGGGTTGAAGGTTTGGATGATTCATGTGGTGAGTTTGGAGAGTATAAGGTCTTAGATGATATAAGTTGAGGGTTGGATGATATAGTACTTTGACCATTATAGGGTCCCAAACCCTAGTTGGACGATAGGCTACCTTGGGCTCCATGGCAACATTTTATGGATGATAGCATTGTACCTTGGGCAGTATGAGAGTTCCTTGGACATCATGATGTGCTGACCAAGTGGGTGTCTGTTGGGCGATATAGTGGTGGCTTTGGGTGACATGGCTTGATGGTTGCCCGGTATGAACCCTAACCCTAGAAGGGCTATAAGGGGGTCTTGGCCGAAAAGGGTTGTCGTGATGATCATATGTTGACTGATATACTCTTGGTCTATGGCTGCACGACACATCATTAGGTCTAAGTCTGGCCATTTTTCCCTTTGTGCATGGGTGCATGTCATGCTTGAGGCCGACAGCTTTGGGTAAGGGTTAGTACCCTACCTGATACACCTTTAGTGAGGGTTTGTGGTCGCTTCCTAGTATTGGTGAGGATAGGCGACACTTCTAGTGAAGATTGTGCCCTAACCCGATAACCTTAAAAGTTATCTTGAGCCTTATATGATAGTGTGCTATCTTGCTATCTTGAGCCTGTATCTTTGATCATGATGATAAAACAAGACGAATATGTTGTGAACGTTAGTATTGGGATTACCTATGGTTGATGATAGGTGAACCTTTGATAATGCTTTATGGTTGATCATGATTGTATGATCCCTAAAGATGAATCCTGAGGGATGACATGCATGATGATACACGATATAGGGTATAGTGGATACCCATGGTATGGTAACAGTAATGAGTATTGTTTAATACACCATCTATGACTTTATGCTCCATGTGTTCATGATAATGGATGATGTACAAATCCTAATGATGTGATAATCATGTTATGTTTTTGGTGACTAAGCTATCTCTATTGATGTGCAATCTAACCATGTACGTGTTACTAAATGAAATACATAGCCAGGAAAGGGCTATGATGCTTATGTGAATATGTGTCTGGTGTGGCACCTGGTATATGTGAAATATCTAAGAAAATATAATGTTCCTTGTACAAGTATCATTGTTCCTTTGTGATTTCACTAACCATGCAAGAGACATTTGTACGATGAGGCCATGGTAATGGCATAATAGTGATATGATGTTAAACATTAAAGGGTTATGATGAACCCAGTGATATATTATGGGTGTTACTCATGGAATGCCAATGTGTGTCTTGATGATGGGATTGAGTCCCAATGATGTTGATCCTTGAGATGGATCTTGATGATTGGCAAGAGGCCAAGTGGTAACATGTAATGTTGGCTTTGAAAATAAGAGTGACAATGTAACACCTGATAATGAGATCTATGTTGTTTACTTGTGTTTTAAGTTTACATGTTACATAGCTTGGTTGAATCTTGCAATCCGCTTAAAATGTACTAATTAATGACAAGTGGAACCGTACATGTAGTTTTCCCTAGCCATAGATCCATCATCGTCAGTAACTGGTGATGGTGAAATAGGTTTATCCTGCGGGATTGCCTGGAGCGCATATTGTTGAATATGTGGGGTTTCTCCTAGCCGAAAATAGGAGGATTAGAGTGCAACTGCGGTTGTGGACTCAAGATATGTATAAGAGCATGGTGATCAGGCCCATGGCTCAGTGTGAAGGAGCATGAATGCGTTCATGGCTCAGGAGCATGGTGAATAGGCCCTTGGCTCATGATAAAAAGGGGTAGACTGTGTGAGCTAACCCTATGGCTGAGGCCACTCAAGCAAGAGACGGTGGTCCTTCTTTGGTTATCGTGCACTGACCACGAAGAGGTGAGGTCGTGGAGTCCAGCTCTTCCATTGACCTTGTATGGCACCGGTTTTGGGCTTCACAAATGAAGGTTGGATTTGAGTGGGATGGCTCACTTCCTCAAGGCATAATAAATCATAATCCAGCCGTATAGAATATATTGCTCAAGGCAAAACACAGAACATTGGTTGAGGCCTTGTGTGTGTAGTTGATCTAGTTATACCTTGTAGTTTATCATACGTTCCTCATATCATGTGATAAGTTCTTATAAAGCTTATCTTGTCAATCATGTCCCATAAAGAATGCCTATTATATGCCTCCTGGATATTTTGGTAAGATTGTTAATAAAGTTAGCTTTGCTCAGTATGTTGCTCATATAATCTACTTATACCAGTTATCTGGGATCATAATAAAGTTGATAGAGGGTTATGTTTCTCGCTGGGACTGTGTGTCTCACCCCGCTGGTTAATAACCTTTTTAGGTGGACGTGCCTGGCGAGATGAAGATCATGTGGCTGAGATGATATGCAGAGGTATCGTACCTGGTGGAATAGATAGTGTCTAGCAGTAGAGTCCTATGTGTCGTCCATGTACACTCAGGTCTTGGGGAAGCTTTCCAATGTTTCTTGTATTACGATCGATGTATGGTTTTTTGTTTATGTATCTTGATGTAAATCAGCGTGTGGAACAGTTATTTCATGTAATGAGATGATGGGGAACTATGTTGTAGCACCTTGGAAATATGTTATGAAAGAAAGGTCTTGGCTCTAATATTATATGTCTCATCTTGTGGTGCTCATTGTAAATCGGTTTTAATTTCCCGTGATTTTCGATAATCCGCTGTTTAGCATGTAATCATGTTTTGTTGAGGATAGCGTGTCACAGTCAGGTGTTTCCTCATGATGTCCTTTAGGTGCATCCTCTTGTTATGCATCTGGCGTTGCCTCATCTGCATCATCTATCAATAACTTTCGTTGTGCTCTCAGCTATGGTTGTGGCTACGGTGTCGTAGACGTCAAAGGTCGTACAACTGTAAAAGATGGCCGAGCTGCCGAAACTGAATGGAGGGCTTCTGAGACTGATGGTCGAGCTACTTCTCTACCTCTACTGGGTAGTCTGAATGACTCCTCTATCATAGGATCCACCATCACAGCCACATGGGGTGATTTCCCTTCTGAACCAGAGGCTGTTGATGGCACCGGAAGAGCAAGAGGAGTCGTCAGAGCTGAAGAGGATGCATTATTGGGTCGGCGTATGTAGGAGATCACATCCTTGGTCTTTGCTACAACTTTCTTAGCCATTTACTTCATTTTGGGTTGAAATTGGTGGAGAAAATGGGATTTTAGGTTTTCTCCGAAGAACGGGGTTGTTGGGGCGGATTACAGGGAAATCAGGTGTTTTGTGGATGAAAATTGGAGAAATTTAGAGATTAAGGTAGTGGAAATGGTGGGGGATTGATTGGAGATGGATTGGGGGTGATACTGTTGGAGATTCGAAGGTGGTGGAGTGGCTAGGAGGTATTGTGTGGCCGCCGTTTGCAAGGAAGGGTTGTGGTGTTTGCGGAGTTGGAAATAGAAATGATTTATGATTTTTACAAAACATTGACTTATGTGTTGGAGTCGGGATGCAACACGACCGTGCTATGCGGCATAGCCATGGTGGCTTGCTCGCTGCATGTCTATGGTACTCCACATAGTCGTTCTAAGTAGATAGCTACACAGTCGTGCTGCCTTGCACGACCATGGTAGGTCTATTCTTCAATTCGATTTCTTTGATTTTTCTCGATTCCCCTGTTTATTATGAATGCACCACCACGGCCGTTCCATGTCACCATGGCCATGGTTAGTATTGTGACTGTTGTTTTACACTTGAATCTCACCAAAACATCAAATCTTTGATTCAAAATGATTTTTCATGGATTCCTTGTCAAAATTTCATCAAATTTCCCTCATTTCACCCTATTTTCACATGCACATCTTAAAACTAAACAAAAAATATTAAAAACAAGTGTGTGTGCATTTTCTCAGAAATTGTAAAAATAAAGCAAAAGTATCAAAAATTGAAGGTTGGGTGAAAATTCTCAAACCTAAGTGGCTTGCCTCCCACAAGCGTTGAGTTTCATGCCTTCAGCTAGGCTTCTTGGAGATTCTTCAATCTTAATCCATTAGACATCCTCATGTGCCCATTTTTGCAATAGATACATCTCTCATTTGCATTCAACCTATGTTCTTCATCCCTTTGATCACCAAAGTTGTCATCAAGTCCTTCATCTAGATCTCCTCTTCTCGAATGATCAATAGGACTCTTGAGGTGACCATATCCAATATCCTCATTATAAGGCCCCTAAACTTACTTAATGAGTTGAATAAGCTTAATTACCATAATTGAATGCTTATAACCCTAATATAACATTGTGATATGCTTTGAAATCATAATACAAGTTTAAGTTTCAAATTTGGTCCAATTTGGACATTGTTTGAGCAAGTTATGCAATTTTATGCACATTTTGGACTTTTCTGTAATTTACCAAATTGAGAGGTTTTCTTTGCAATTTATCACTTTCATTATGTTCCTTGGATATTCTATCATCATTATTGAGCTTTTTGATACATGGGGCATGTAATGACCACATTTGTGCTTAATTGGTAAACTAGGGTTTACCTGAATGATTACATGCTTGACTAGATTGAACATCGTTTAGACTTGATTAATGATAGTAGATCAATTGTTATGTTTCAAACCTAATAAGAAACTATAACTATGATTTTAGTTTGAAGAATTAGGGTTTTATAAATGTAAACCCTAATCGGCAAAAATTAGGGTTTTGATAGTACATGAATATGGAATTTGATCAGGATAGCAATGTGGTAAATGATTTTTCATATTTTCTACAAATTTTTTATTTAATTAAATTTTGTATATGATATGGATAACTCAATCATTCATATTGGAGAAAAATTTCAGAATATTTGAGTGTTCTTTGAATGTGGTTCTCGGTCGAACTATACTTCGACCAAAATGCTTACAGAGTGCTTTTCAGTAGTGTAGTGTTTTATTTTTATTCATTTATTGGTAACTCCAAATGATCTGAAATTTTAACCGGAGATCTAAAACCCAATCATAAACAACATGTAAAATTTTCTAATTTTTGGATGCATTTAGACCTTATCAGTAGATGAATTGCAGTAATATTTTTATGATAGAAAATTCAGCTAAAATAAGAGAAAGTATAGTGAGGGGTCAATGTGCAATTGACCCAAGCAACTCAATTGCTATGTATGGTCAACCTAACACACAAGGAGCTCTCATAAATTTTGATTCAATCCAGAAAAACTAAATCCTAGAGAGAGAGGGAGAGTTAGGGTTTGAGAGGAGAAAGTGATGGAGATGTTGACCTAGGGTTTTGCGGTCCGAGGAATGATGAAATCATGTAAGTTTAGCTTCTTTGCATAGACTTTAATGGTGAATCTTCTCTCACATGTCAAAATTCCATCCCTCCTCTGATTTTATCCAAAATGGTATCAAAACTTCCCCTTTTCTCACTCTTTCTTCATAATCCCTCATTTTTAGGGTTTCCTAGTTGAAAGGAAGAAGAATCAGGTGAATTGCTAGGGATTTGATATGAGATCGAGATTTTCAGGGATGAGCTGCATTTTTAAGTTGTTTTACAGCTTAGTGTGAGTGGGTAAAAGAATATTTTAGTCAATTGTACTCAATTAGATGGTTTTAATTTATATTCTCAATTTCTCTCTAGATGACAATAAATGAAAAGAATTGTTCTTGAATTCAGTTTATAGAATACTTCAATTCATGTTCCAACTATGATCTGAAAATGTTTATATGATGACATGGATATAGATATCCATGTATCTTGAATACTACAGAATTAAGAAGTTTATTGAGAATCTTCTGAAGATCTGAATTTTAAAGTTATTCGGGTGCTTGAATAACATTATAGCTTAAATTCATATTTATGCTTATATGATCTTACTTATGTTCCTAGTGCATATAATTCTACATGTTTGATCTCTTTGATTTGATATATGGACAGATACATTTTTTTATTTTCACAATTCATATCCTGTGAATAGCAAGTAATCAAGTATGGAAACCCAATCTAGTATGCTTTTACAAGTATACATATCTAACTTAGTAATAAATGGCCGATTGAAATGATTTATGTGATATTGTGGGATTTTATCTGAATATTATCTTATATGCATATATGCTTTGTTTATGAGATTTGTATTTTCTAACTCAAATACTTGTCATGAAATGCATATGTTGTTATGATATTGCAAGTGGAGAGATATGACATGCCCCAGATAGGTATGTTATTGATTCCTTTCATAAATGTGAGAAATGTTGAATGAGAATATTTATATTAGTAGACATGATATATGTTTGAATACATGAGAAGTGCTATTTGTGCATGAGTATGGAGAAACCCTAAGAAAGGGGTAAACAATATGTTAAGCATTCAGTTCAGTATTATCAGTGTATTAAGAAGTTCCATTGCATGATTCTAATGCATAAAGTGCCAAGTTGACATGTATTCTGTTATTTAAGAATTTTAGTCTGCCTGTAGGAATAAAATGTTGATTTCTCAGTATATTACAGTGTTTTGAGTATATTTCTCTGCCAAGTTTAAAATGATATACATGTTGTGTTATAAACTTCAAATAAATAGACACGGTACCATAGAGATACCAGAGTCAAGTATAAGTAAGGGAAAAGATACAATATAGTAAGAGCTTTCCAAGAATAATAAAATAATAGACTTAGGATCCCTGAACACCGTAGATTCCCTATGAGAGGTCTGCGTCGTAGGGATGAAACGACCAAACCCTGGAAGTGTCCAGTATACGGGGGTCGGAACGTACTAAGAGGTGGTAAGGGGGATGAAGCCCTAGTGGAAGTCTCCTTAAAAATACAGTATGTAGTGTCCAACATCAACCAGAGATCATCGTGGCACTAGAGTACAGAAAATCCAATAGGTGGCTTGACTCTCCACCTGTGTGCTCAGGTTAGAGGAGGAGTCCATTTTTTACAGCATAATAGGTGTGCTGAGGCCAGAGAGCCATTTTCCTGTTGCAGACCAGCGACGTAGTCAGGCTTAGCATTCCCGGGTATGTCAGCTAAGTCTTGTACGATGAGATCGTAGTTTGCTATGAGTCTTCATATGTAGAGTACATTGCATATGATTAGGGCATAAACTAAAATATGATAATATAAGTTTTAAAGAGTTTCTTATAAGTAAGAAAGGCTAAGAAAGATTCGAGTATAGTTTCACAGTAGTTGTTCTTTAAATGTAATATTGAATATAGTGAGGATTATATTTTCATACTTGTTTATTTCTAATGATGTAGGCTTCAATTTTATTAGTAAGTTTTTGAATATCTAGTCTTTTAATTTAAATTACTATCTTGTTTTATTTAAATTATCCAAGAATGATAAATGTATGATTCAGTACTTTAGACTGCATTATTGTTTTACTCATTCACTGAGCGAGTAGGCTCACCCCTCTACTCAAAAAAAATTTAGGGAAACCATGGGGATTGAAGATATCATTGCATCAGAGTAGACATACCACAAGAGTTAAGTCTGTGTATAGTTAAGTTCAGTCGGTCCCTATCACTCTAGGTCCTTGTATAGATGTGAGAGAGTTGTAAATGATGTTTTTATCTTTGTTTCCTTAATAAGAGAGAATGCATTTGATTATCATGTCGTATGTACATGGAAGTGTGAGAAACATAATGAATGTATGGATGTGTATCATTAATGTTGAGATCATATTAGAGTAATCAAGGTTTAATTCTCTTGTAAAGTTTGTTTATTTGATTCAATGTGAGAAATCAAAGAGTTTGAAAAAGAAGAAAAAGTTAAGGGTGATCTTTGTATTACGATAAATCCTCAATTTTATACCCTAATCTCATGATTAATGGTAATTTTGAGATCGGGGTGTAACAGGGAACCTATTTAAACCTTGATTTGAAGGTGTTTTCTCCAAGGGTATTTTAGGGTTTACCTCTTCATGGATGAGCTACCTTTAGTAGCTATCAACTAATGAGTTATTTGTTTTGCTTAGAAATTCAAGAAACGAGGGATAAGCATGTCTCTATGGACGGTGGGGGAGTTGCTTGTGTGTGTGCTTGTATATTCTTAATAACTTAAGGCCATGGACACTTGGATAGATACTAGAACTTCAACTTTTTCTTTTTCTTTATCTTAAATTTTCATATACTAATCCCCAAGCACCAAAATGAGCCATTTTCTCTCCAGCACTTCCCTCTTTCTTCCAACCTTTTTCTCCCTTTGTGCTGCTGTGAATTTTTCTGTCCAAGGAAGAAGAAAGTGGGGATCTTCTTGTAAAAAGGATCTAGGGTTTCAATTGACTTCATTTTAGGGTTGAAAAAGCTTCCTTTTAGTGATCTTGACCTAAAAGAGTAAGAATTCCCTTCTTTTCTCCATTTATTTATTTGTTATACTTCCTCCTAGATTTCTCCAGGTCAAAACCTTGTTATTCCATGGTATAAATTGCTCTAAAGCTCTAAAACCCTACCTTTCTTGCTCCTTATGCTTAGGGTTTGCTCATTTGATGAAGAAAGGTGCTAGATGGACGAATGCATAGCTTATTCTTGGATTTTCTACCCTACCGGCTCGAGATTTCTTCTTTGTGGGATTTCATCTTCTCATTAGAGGCAAGTTTTATAACTTGCTCCACGTTTATTGCTTACCATAAGCTTGCTATCTCATGTTCTTGCTTGAGAATGATGATTCATGCACTAAAACGCTATGCTTGACTTGGATTTCAATTTTTATAATGTTCCCTATTCTGATTTCAGTTCTAGATGAACCTGTGATCATGTGTATGTTATTCCTAAGGTATAATATGACTTGGATCAGGTTGGTTTGACAACCTATGGTGCTAAGAACCTATCAACCAGTGGTCAATTTTAGGGTTTTAAGTTGATTTCTTCTATAAACACATGACCCATTGGCGGTACCATTGCAACAAACAATGGTGTTGTCTTCATGACAACTGATTATGGTGACCAAGGGTGTCAACTGATGTTCACCCCTTAGGTTAGGTTTTGGATCAATTAGAAGTTTAATGATCAACCATTAAGTACCCTATTGATGTTATCAATCAATGATGACATTAGCTTAATATTTGATGCTTATTAATGAATATAATGTTGATCTAACAACCTATGGTGATTTAATGGTCACTAATAATGGTGGATCAGGTCTCTACAACCTATGTTGAGTTAAGCATTGTAGTTGTAGCATCAATTAAGCCATAGACAAATGGTTTCTTGGGTCACTTGATGCAATGGTCAAACCTATACCGTAATTGATGGTTTTAACATATGAGCTTGACCCAATGGTCAAGATCTAATGTTTATTCCTTCAATAAAGTGGAATGATGGATAATGTAATATGTTGGTCGTAATAATGTGATTTAGATGGTTTCCTTTATGTTATCGACTTAAGGAGCTTACTTGTTGACAATGGATGGCTTGTTTTAAATGAATAGTCGATTGTGAGTTTTACCCTACTCTCAATGGAACTTTTTGTGTGTTGTTAATCAAGGGATGTATAGGGTTAGAGGGTGACTCTTTATAGAGAACAAATCAAGGACTTCATACGTGGTTTATCCAAGGTGTTTACTTATGTAAACAACCGATGGTTTTACCTTTTAAACATCCAATGGTTCTGGGTGACATTGTGATATAGTGATATGGGTTGAATGATGATGGAACAAATGGAGGGTTACCCTTAATAAGGTAGTCTTACCTATTCAATCATATGAATAGAAGGGATGATAACCATATTGTGTTGATATGTAACCCTAATGAGGTATAGCTTGTTATACCTAGCTTTAATATAACTAAATGATGGTAATGGGTATGAATAGTCCTTGAATGACGAATACAATCATGGAGTACTCTATTGTTGTTGTTGAAACCCTAGCATGCTATAACCTAATAGTTACACCTTGATTTATGTGTTGGTTGATACTTGAGAATAGTATGGAATGTGATGGTGATGCTTCACCTTTTGCATCCATCATCCAATGGGGATGTCGTGAGTTAGGGTTTGGGTATAAGTGTTGATTAGTAACATTGATATAATTTATCATGTTGAACCTAACTCTAATGCAAATAGATAAATATGAGTATTCATGTTCAACATTCTTATACGATGGAATGATGGTGGTATAACCTCCTTAACATGATCATAACCTGAATGTGTTAATTGGTGGTTATCATAGCCACATGGTTGATACTTTCTTATGCTAAACATGTGCATTATGAATATGATGAGTGTTAATCATATCTAGATTCCTTGCATGTTGATGTAATAAAGCAATGTTCCTAATGTTATTATAACCCTTCTATGATTGTTTATGAATATCTCCTAGCTCATTAATGCAATATTGTGTTGATCTGGTGTATTATATGTAAGTGATGTTGTTGAGCCTTGTTATATGGCATGAAAAGATAATGGTGATCTTATAGGGAATAGTATGATGGTCTTAATGACCTTTCAGAATGGTTGAGCCCTGAATGAGGTGTAATCCTCTTATTTTGATAAGGGTTGATACCCTATGATATTGTGAAAAGGATTTATATCCTGTGATAGTATGATGACTAGTGTGGTCTCATGAATGGCAAGTGAATAGTACCATGTGATGATGAGATGAGAAATTATGTTTCACACATTTTATATCTTTTGAAGTTGTGATATTTATGTGCTTGTTAGAAGTGAATTAGGGTTTGTATGTACACTTGTTTGATGCAACCTTAATTCACCCAATTGGCATAACTAATCAAGTGAAACTTGAATCATGTAGTGCCCTGTGACATTTTTTTTTTGAGAAAGGATGGGAAACCCTATGATGGGGGTTCCCTGACAACTATAAATTATGTAAAACAAGATTTACAAGGTCACGACACTAGTGAAATGAGTTATTCACCATCTGACAGCATTCTCTTCGCTAGAGCCACCACTGTAGAATGCCTGAAGGTAGCTGAAATATCAGCCAATATGAACAGCCAATAATTATCAAGTACCCTATGACATAGATCCATTTGAGTGTCAGAATCTGCCAGATGGTGAAATGAGTATTCCTAAGGGAAACTCGAAGATCATATTGTTGAGTATGTGGGGGTGGCAAGTTGAGGATATATCCTTGTCATCCACAATGCAGATTTTGGAGGTTGGCTATGGTCATGCCTCATACATCTGATGTGATGGAGAACGGTTGTGGTCGTGTCTCGATGATTATATATGTGACAAGATTGGAGGACGACTGCGGTTGTACCTCTGATGGTAGGGTATGCGTACCCACCTCCTTTCACTAGTGTCGTGACCTGTACCAAGGAGGGACTAGGTTATTAGCAGCTTGACCTTATGTGTCACTGTGGCATACCTGTATTGACCGGGGGCGGAGAAGATCTTAGGAGTCTGGCACTTCCTAGATATTTTATGGCACTAATTTCGACTTAGCAGTGGTCAGTTGGATTTTGAGTGGTATCCTCAAATTCCTCAGGGCATAATAAAAGATGTAATACAACCGTATAACATATCTGTTTAGGGTTATACACGACGCTTCACATTAGATTATAACCCTTATTTGTTCTATTTACATAAAGATGATGCTTAGCGCAATTAAGAGATAATAGATATACTTATGTTGTGGATATGCTTAATATTGTAGAGGTGTACATACAGTAGCCATGATTATGTTAATAACTATATTTCTACTACTGATTATAATCATGATGCTAGCTATCTCATGTTGTTAGTTATGTTTAGCATGCTAGCCATGCCTTTGTAACTAGAGATGCATATACTGCTAATCATGCTTATCCAAATAGATATGCTTATGTTGTTTGCTCTTCTTATGATGTTGATATGTTCAACCAATTAGACATGATCATGTTGTTTGCTATGCTATGTTACTAGACTTGCTCATGATGCTAGATATGCATATGATATTGAATTGCTTATATTGTCAACAAGATCAAGGATGATAGTTATTATTTGCTCCTTTATGTATTTTATTAATCATCAGTACTGCTAAGCTTATTTTTTATATCTGATTAAACTGCTTAACTATTAATTACTTAAAAATGTTGTAATCAATAAACGTTGTTGGAGGTTATATCTCTTGCTGGGACATGGGTCTCACCCTTGTGGTTTGCCACATTTTTTTAAGTAATTGGAAGTGACGAAAATAAACATGTGGCAGCAAAGAGGATCTATATTAATGAATCTTTGAGAAAGTTGATTATATGTCTAGTGTGTCCTAGAGTCGTCCATGTACTCTCAGGTCCGGGCAGGAAAAGTTTGTATATGGTGTTTCAAACAAATTACACTTTTGTTAGCATATTAATTCTTGTTTGTGTGGCATATATGATTATTTTTCTCCTATGTATATATGTTGTAGCTAAGGCAATAGAACAATTTGTATCAAATTCTTGGCATAGTATGGATATAAGAAAGATGTCGGGCCCTTATGCAAATGTTTCTTAGCGGGTTCTGACGTTAAAATCGGTTTTAATTGACCCATATTTTTGGGTATGTGGTTAATTGGTGATTGATTGTGTTTTATGTTTTGAGTAATCTCATTTAGTGTAATGGGTTCTCACACTCATTTTGAACTCATTGGATTGAGGACTTGTATATGTTGATCTTTATCTTCATGTCCATGAAAGAGACTGTCATTATGCTGATGTAAACATGTATCTCAGCATCAGTTTTAGATAAGAATGGTCTCCCCAAGATGATGGGGATCTTCCTATCATCTGGTTCCATGTCAAGAATAATGAAATCCTTCGGGAACACTGCTCTTCTATCCTTGTCAATCATCACCAAGACATCATCCACTCGTCCTCTAGGCACTTTGATGGAGCGATCTGCCAATTGGAGATTTCAATGTGTCAGTTTCAACTTGCCTAAACCCAGCTCAACATAGACACTATATGGCATCAAATTCACACTGGATCCCAAATCAAGTAGGTATTGGCCTATGTGATGTCCCCCAATGTAGCTTGGTATGATTGGGGCTCCTGAGTCTTTCCTATTCACAAGGAGTGAGTATTGGAGGATAGAGCTCACTTGTTCAATCAACTTCACTTTCTTTGGTATCCTCCCCATTGACCTTCTTTTCGTAGTGCATAAATTCTTCATACTTGGCATATGAAGGTATTTTGTTAATAGCATCTAATAATGGGATATTGACCTTCACTTGGTAAAACATCTCAAGAATGTCAACATTGTGCTTTTATTTCCTCCTTACTTCCAGTGGCTGATCTAATGCTTCACTGAATGGTGGCTCACTTAATTTGTCCATACTTGCATCAATGTGAGATGGAACACTAGGGATGGTGGAATCCATAAATGGAGTATCAAGTGGAGCAAATGGTATCCTAAAATCAACAGGATGTATCACATAATCATCTTCAGCAATCTCAATCACAATATCACCACTTGGCTGCCTTTACTTTACTCTATCAACTTTTCATTAACTTGCGAGCTTCTCAAGAGACTTTCCACTCCTTAGAACTATCACAACACTTCCTTGCTCATGATGGAGAGGGGGAGATAGTTTTGGCTATGGAGGAGGTGGAGGTGACACTTGGTGTTCAAATTGAGGTGGAGGGGAGAATTGAGGTTGGAAGGTGAATTGTTGAGAAATTTGTGGTAGTGGAGGTGGAGGTGGAGTATAAGGCAGGGGATCACCTTGGTAGTGGTATATGGGCTACATTTGCATGGGAGGTGGACTATAGAAATTTTTTGAAGAGGGCATTGGTCCACTTGTTTCATTGAAGCTCAAGATGGGTTTCGAAGACAATTTTTCTTCTTGGAGAGTAATTATAGAAGATAGTTGCTCCATCCTCTCCTCTAGCCTTGTCACATTCATTTGTATGTCATCAAGACTCTTCAACCTAGAGAGGTCCTCTTCCTCAAACCTTGAGATGTATCTTGGACTTTGTGGCTCTTGGTAGCTATAGAAGTGAGGTGTCTTCTTTTCTTTACCATAGAACTCAATAGAATTGATTGGGTGGCAAGGAACATTTGTCACCTGGTTCTTCATGAAGCTCACCATGTCACCAAGAATCTTCATCACTTATGGGCTTGAGTCATTATGAGTAGGAGGTGTAACACCAAAGGCATAACCCCCATCATTCATCATGCTAGAAGCTCGAATTCATGATCCTTTAGCCAGCTGCTCAAACAAAGGCCATATTTCCATTGGTGGACTAGCCATGAAAACTCCCCCACAAGAAGAGTATATTGTATCTTGGTCCTTTAGAGATAGACTGGAGTATAATGATTGAACTAGCTATCACAAAGGGATCTCATGGTGCAGGCACTCTCTTAAGATCTTCTTAAATCTCTCTCATGCATTGTGAAAATGTTCATTGCCCATTTGACTAAAACTTGTCAAGGCACGCCACATTTGTGTTAACCTTGCTATATAGTAGAATTTCCTTAAGAAGGCATTCTTCATTGTTTCCCAACTCATGATGTCTCTCCTTGAGTCATACCAATCATTGACTTTATCTTTGAGGGAAAATGAGAACAAGGTCAACCATATTGTGTCATTGCTATCCGTCAGTATCCTGAAGGTAGAGCATACTTCAAAAAAGGAGTCCAAGTGCTTATAGAGGTTCTCCCTCTCTGAGTCATAGAAGATGGGAAGGAGCCCAAGAAGACCTAGAGGGATGGAGAATTGCTCCCTTCTGGCATTTGATCAACCTTGCTAGCAATTGGCAATTTGTAGTTACTAAGCATGAAGTAATCTTGAAGCGGCTTGTGGGGTGCATTTTGGCCTTCCATCTTGTCTTCTTACAAGTGGCTTGTCACATGCACAAAGAACAACCAAACAAAAGAGGGCAAGTTAGCAAACCAATATGCACAAAGCATACAAAGAATAAAGAACAAAAAATATAAATGATGAGGGTAGTAGGAAAAGTCAAAGCAAAACTAACTAGCTAGACCGAATGCCTTTAATCTCTAGCAACGACGCCAGAAAGCTTGTTGTGCTCCCACCAATGGTGTTACACACTACTCAGTTGGAGTTTTGAATAGATTCAACCACGTGGATAGAATCACACGATGGATTCACTTTCAAATTTATAATGACCTAAACTCAACACACTCGCACAAACTAAAACACTACACCCGCAAGTGCACGGGGTCGTATCGTAGTATAGGAGGGTGGCAAGTATAGGGTCAATCCATAGGGAGAAAAGGGGGCACTAGAGCTAGGTTAGCTTTTTGGGCTAGGTTCCTAGTACAGAGACTAGGGCTAAGGGTTTGAAGGTTTATTTGATGATTAAACTAAGGGTTTGGCAAGAAAGCAAGTAAAGGAAGACAAGAGAGAACAAAACCAAAGTTAACCCTAGATAGTTAATTCTACTAAGCAGAAAAAGGCAAGGAAAGGTAAGAAAAGAACATTCTACACTAAGGCAAGAAAGGAAGAGTCTACACTACACTAAGCTACCAAAAAGGGCAAAAGAGCAAGTAAAGACCTAAACTAGCAAGAATAGGGCAAGAAGCTATCTAAGCAAGAAAAGAGCTAACTAATTTAACACTAGCTAAGCAATATGGAAATTAGGGTTTTAAAGCAATAAAGGGAGACGTGGGCTGTTTAGGGGATGCACTTATCAATTAAGTTGGGGGTGACATATGAACATTATGATTCCATTTAGATTATCAAACCAAACAACAAGCTAGAGTCTAATAAATTAGCCTAAGCTACTAACTGGCCATGGATATGCTAGGTTGTGTATAGGGGAACTAGTCCCTAACACTCCCTACTAACCTTGTGAGGATCAATTGGGTTAGGTCTTAGGTGTAATTCAATTAGAGTCTAAACAAGCCTAGGTTTCTAGGTTAGATGATCTTAGGATGATTATGGGATGAGATTAGTAATGGAGTGGAAGTGAGGTTGTAGGCCTCCCATCACCCACATTCTAACCTTGAGAAAACTCCATGCTAAACACACCAAATTCACCTAAACAAGCTACTTATATATCTCAACTAGGATTAGGAGAATTGATTAGGATGTAGGAGGATGGGTATCTAGTAGGGATCCAAGAATTAGACCCAGAAGTAAATCTCAAATTCAAACATATAATCAATTTCCCTAAATTCACCTTTGGTTTCAAGCACAGACCAACAAGCAATTTATGAAGAGTTAGATAGAAATAGAACATAATCATTAGCAAATGAAATTACAATGTTTACATATTATTTTCCCCCAACATGGTATCAAAGTAACATTTTACACCCCAAACATCCCACCCAAGGGGCCTAGCTACTCATAACAATGCAAAGTGCAAAAAGAAGGGAGAAATAGGTAGAAGAAGCCATGGAGTTCGTTGTAGATGAAGAATTCCTCCACTTCAACTATTTTAGGGCATCCTCCTCTCTTCTCCAAGGTTCAATGGCATGGGATGATGGTGGGAATGGGTGGAAACAAGGAGAAACTAGGGTTTTGGTGGTGGAAATGGTGAAATGGAGTGGAATGGAGGTGGAAATGGTGTGGAATGGATAAGGGGTGAAAATGGGGAGCTAAGAGGTGGTAGAAGGTATCTAATATCATGTTCCAACTGTCATCTAGGTATATATAGGTGTGGGGGAAGCAATAGGTCAAGTAGGGGTAGTATGAGAAATGCAATGCAAAAGTAGCTAGGTTTTTGTGAGTAGCACGGCCGTGGTGGGGAGGGGTGAGAATGGTCGTTGTGGATGGGAACGACCGTGGTTAGAAATGGGGAAAAATCATAGGGAATTGGTCAATTTTGTAATGAAGGTGGCACGGTCATGGTGCTCACCACGGCCATGGTGGGGCTAGGGTAGCACGGCTGTGGTGGCTCAAAATGCACAACCTATGTCTGCTCCATGGCCATTCTGCCTCTGCTGTCACACGGCTGTGCAAGGTGGCACGGCCGTTCTAGGTCAGTTCATCACGGCCATTCTATGTGGCACGACTGTGGTGATTCTAGCTTTACTCCAAGGTGACTCTATTGATTTGCAAGTTCTCTAACATGACCTTTCTATGGTACCACGGTCGTGCTAGCCTCTAGATCAGCACTTTGACTTGCTTCTTTGGATTTTCTTGGACATCTTTGCTTCAATGAATCTTTGGCCACTAGGGGTAGGTTGAGGGAGCATCAGACTTCACTTTAGGACTCTCCAAGGGAAGAGAAACCCTAGGACTACTCCTTCTCTCTCTCTTCCATAAAGCATGGTTAAATGCCTAAAAAACATGCAAATAATGTCCATAAGTGCATTTTATACAAATATGCATATTGAGGGAAATAACATGTAATCTAACATGTATAGATGTGATTGAAATGCAATATGACACAAGATGAAGCCCTAAAATAGGGATGAATCATAGGGTATGGCATGTAACCAATCCTGATTGTATATTGAGTCACAATCTACAACCGCACTCTTATTAGGATATGGCCCGAAACCAATCTTAATATTCATACCATGGCTCGTAGCCAATACTATGAGGTATGGATACAAGGGGATACCTCAACTTGCACCCCTCATATTTAACAATATGCGCTCCGATTTTCCCGCACGAATTGCTCATTTCACCATTCAGTAAGTTCTAACACTGAATGGATCTATGGCCAGGACAAACTACATTTTTAGATTCACTTGATAAGTGCATTACAAAATATTTTAGCATCAAGAAATTGCAAGCATAAATTATAGATAAATGCTACAAAGAAAGGTGTGATACATTTTCCAAGGAATCTTGTATCAATTGGAACACATCTTGTTACACCCATCCTGGGATCTCAATCCCTTAATCACATTACTTGGAATCTCATCCCTTCAATATTTCATTATCATGATCACATGTTTTGGGTATCAAACCCTCAGTTCATCATTGAATAGTGTCACCTCTTTACCAGGCACAATCATCTCTAGGTCATCAGACCTATATATGTTATACTTGTTGTACAAGTATTTCACATGTCTCACAAGGCCTATTTATTCTGTATCATTCTAAATCATCATAGCCCGTACCTGACTATGCTCATCATCTCATAATTAGGTTTAGGGTTTCCCCTTGTAGCCGATTAGGGTTTTCAAGCTCATATATAACAACCAAACCCTAATTCACATCATAAGAGCTGATATTATTGCCATAAGTACCCAAGCATACTTAATTACTCTCATCAATTATCATCAATTGATTATCAACATGAAGTATTACCTTTCTCATATGAGTAGTATAAGTTCCTTTCTCATCCTTAATAGGATATTGATTTCAACATACTTATTACATTGGCTTGACCCTCTCTAGGGTTCATCATCCTACATTTATCAAAGTGTATCCATGTCATTACTTCATAGTGTATCAATTGATTATATTCATAATGTATCAACCTACACTCATCATGATGTATCGATCTACCTCATCAAGGTGTATTGGCCTACATACTAACCCTTGTGTCGGTCTAGACACATGCACTTGTGTCGGCCATGTAACATCAAGGTGATATTGGTTTAGAGGTGCTTAGGGTGATATCTATTTTGAGGTGCTTATGGTGATATCGGTTTTGAGGTGCTTAAGGTGATATCGGTCATGAATCATTTCTTGGTGTATCACCTTCACCATACCTTGGTACATCACCTTCTTCACACTTTAGCAAAATATGTTCACCTCACTTAAGCATAACATCTTGACCTTGCTTTAGGGTATCGGCCACCCTATCACTTTGTGAATCAGCCACCCTATCACTTCGTGTGTCGACCACCCTATCTGTGACGTCCCAAGATTTAAGACCTCGGATACGATGATCTTAAAAGGAATGATTGGACTACCCATATCACCAAGGTGCACCTCCTTTTTAGGGTGCCCAGCACTATAGAACTCCATAGTTAAGCGTGCTCAGCTTGGAGTAGTACTAGGATGGGTGACCAGTTGAGAAGTTGATTTTGGCTTGCGTGTCAGTGAGGACAAAGTGTGCAGTTAAGGCTAGTGGTGGTTTGTGGGGCCAATCGTCATTCCTGAAACTCTACTAGAGCCTTGGGCAGTGGGCCCAAGTGTTACAAATGGTATCAGAGCCATAACCCCTCTAGTAGGTGGGGCCCACATGGCATGTGGCATGCCAGTCTTGAGCCGTACGGTCCAGACATGTAGGAAAGGGCTATCCATGGTGATTTAGCCACCCTTGTGCTGGTATTCCGTGATCGGGAGCTAGGTTTTCATGGGCCATGTTGGGTCTACACTGAAATGGGGAAATGTTATGAGGCCATATGGCTGAGCCTTGATGAGGATGTTAAGAGTCTAAGTGGGGGAGATTGTAACGTCCCAGGATTTGAGGCCTCAGATATGATGATCTTAAAAGGAATGATTGGACTACCCATATCACCAAGGTGTACCTCCTTTTCAGGGAACCCATCACTAAAGAAATCCATAGTTAAGCGTGCTCAGCTTGGACTAGTAATAGGATGGGTGACAAGTCGGGAAGTTGATTCTGGCTTGCGCGTCAGTGAGGACAAAGTGTCTAGTTAAGGCTAGTGGTGGTTTGTGGGGCCAGTCGTCATTCCTAAAACTCTACTAGAGCCTTGTGCAGTGGGCCCGAGTGTTACACTATCACTTTGTGTGTCAGCCACCCTATCACTTTCTGTGTGGGCCATCCTATCACTTAGTGTGTCGACCATAGCATACTCTATGGTATTGGCCACACTATCATCTAGTGTATCAGCCATAGCATACTCTAGGGTATTGGCTACATTGTCATCTAGTGTATCAGCCATATCATCATCTATTGTGTCGCCCTAGCTATCAGCAAGTGATATCGGTCTCTAGGGATTTTATAGTATCGGATTATCCATCATCAAAACCCTTACATTCGTTCTCCTATTAAGGTATCGGCCTCACCAATACTTGGTGTGTCAGTCATGGCATATTCCTTTGTGTCTCCCTAAGGCATCTCACTTTTATCACCATATGTATATACACTTGTGCTGGGCTAAAGGTGTGTCAGGTTACTAGAGTTAAGGCATGTTGGGTTAGCCCTATTGACTTCATATCTTCAGTCACTTTCAAGATATGGGTCTGCCATAATCCTTAGCCTTAGGTGACAAGCTAAAAAATTGTAATAACAATAGTCCTTCACACGTAAAAAATCGATAATAGGTTAGGACCTCATGTGTATCGGTTTCCCCTCACATAACCTTGTATCGGGTTAAGGTTTCTCAAACCAATATCATTTTGTGCATGGGAGATTCCATCATCTTCAAGCTTCAATCATTCGTCGACTAACACTTAAGTTCATGGAAAACAACCCCATATATCCATCAGATCTCATAGAATCATCATTCAATCAAGTAAAGTCAAAATTGAAAAGGAATCATCAAGTATTGCATGATTGAAGGTGAATAATAATAGAGTTGAGTTCAAGTTATATAACTCATCTAAAAATCACAACTAGAGTTTCAAGTTTCAAAGCTCCACGCTCCCAAGGTTGAATATGACCTATCCATGTTGATAGCTAGGGCAACACAATAGATGATGATATGGTCGATACACTAGATGATAGTGTGGCCAATACCCTAGAGTATGATATGGTTGATACACTACATGATAGTGTGGCCAATACCCTAGAGTATGCTATGGCTACACACAAAGTGATAGGGCGGCCCACACAGAATACCAGATTATACATCATCAAAACCCTTACATTCTTTCTCCTATTAAGGTATCGGCCTCACCACTACTTGGTGTGTCGGTCATGGCATATTCCTTTGTGTCTACCTAAGGCATCTCACTTGTATCACCTTATGTATATACACTTATGTCGGGCTAGAGGTGTGTCGGGTTACTAGGGTTAAGTCATGTTGGGTTAGCCCGATTGACTTCATATCTTCACCCACTTTCAAGATATAGGTATGCCCTAATCCTTAGCCTTAGGTGATAGGCTAAAAAATTGTAATAACAATAGTCCTTCACATGTAACAAATCGGTAATAGGTTATGACCTCATGTGCATCGGTTTCCCCTCATATAACCTTGTATCAGGTTAGGGTTTCTCAAACCAATATCATTTTGTGCATGGGAGATTCCATCATCTTCAAACTTCAACCCTTCATACACTAACACTTAAGTTCATGGAAAACAACCCCATATATCCATTAGATCTCATAGAATCATCATTCAATCAAGTAAAGTCAAAATTGAAAAGGAATCATCAAGTATTGCATGATTGAAGGTGAATAATAATAGAGTTGAGTTCAAGTTATATAACCTGCCTAAAAATCACCACTAGAGCTTCAAACTTCAAAGATCCACGTTCCCAAGGTTGAATATGACCTATCAAAGGTCCAAGATTTGTATATAGCTTCATCTCCATCAAGAAGAATGTATCATAGTTATAAACTTGGTGAAGAAGAAAAGAAAGAAAGAATTATGATCTGAGATACATAATTCTCCAAGTTTGAAGATGGTCATGGAATCACCTTAGACAATATGATCGACCTTCCTCTTGATCCTTGAGCTCCTAGGGTCATCCACCAAGAAGGAGGTGGTAAAAGAGTCAAAAGGTTTACCTATTTGTAAAATGAGGGGCTTATATAGTTGAGTTTCAAGAGAGAGAGAGAGAGTATATGTGAGGTGTCATCACCATATGTAACTAGGAAAAACGTGTCCATGCATGGTGAATCCATGCATCCATAATTATCTCATCATGCAAAACTAATGAGGATAATCCAAAGATGAGATATTGGCCATTGGGTATCTTGCTTGACAAGATATCACAACCCAATATCACTTTATTTGCAAGCCGATACAACTTTTTCAAGGAACATCTAAACTGATAGGCTTCACCTACTTGAGGTTCTTAGACTGATATGAATACTTCCAAAAAGTTACTAAACCTATATGGTACCTCCTTTATGGTTTCTAGATAGATAGGCATTCCCATATACTCTTCATAACTCGACACAACCTTATTTAGGGTTCAAGATACTTAACATTCTTTGGTTCTTTCACCACCAAGATGCTATCACTCAACCAAGACTCAAACAAGATGCCCACTCCTTTCTATCTCTTCTATATGATTCTAAGAGAGAGAAGGGACACTCTAGAGATATTAATTTGCACATCAACCCCATAATTTGGGTCAATTGCAATTTGTACCAAAGCTATCATATAAAGCACAAACAATCTTCAAACAGGCTCAAACTTGAAACTTGAGTTCTCTTTAAGTCTTAATTACTTTTCAAAAGATTATTACAAGGTTCTAATTATCTTAATTAGGCAAAACATATAGGGTTACCTCATAACCCTTATAAGTTATCAACCCCTAACAAGGATTTTGTCCCTAAAATCTCAAGAGAAAAGAGAAAGGTACTTCCTCTTTTAGCTGTTCATTAAACTTTTATGAAACTAACCAAAGGAATCTCAAATAGTAAACTTACTTATGACTAAGCAAGTTTCTTATATGAAACGTCTTCTATATCACAATGATGTTATGGAACTTTATCCAAGATTAACACAAGATTTATCACATAGGATACACCCTTAGTTAATTCTACCACTTCTTTCTTGTAGAGTTTAACACTATGTCAATTCATACTTTCTCAACATACAAACACTATATGTACTTTGTACAACTCAGATGGCAACCCTAACTTTTAAGCCACCTTCACAACATGTAACATTACAAGAAGAGGTTCACAAACCTAGGAGTTATTATATTTATTTAAGGGCAAAGGTAAAACCACAATTTCAAGGATATTAACCATCGAATTCTCCTTATGAAACCTTTTCTTGATCTCACATACCACTGGAACCTCTCAGATACTAGGACTCCTTACATTGGTATCCATTACATATGCCAAAATGCATCACATTCATGTTCATTCAGCTTTTCAGCTATTGATATTGATTCCAAACATGTTAGAAGAATCTTTCTATTATCTTGGTGGATCCACAAAACATCATTATTCATAGATGTCACAATCTTGGAACCAAAGTCCAAGCCCCAACTGATACTTTTCAAGTATCCTTCTCAAGGTCACCTCAAAACCATGCATATCAAGTGATATGAGACTCACTTGAACATCACATCCCTAGTAGGGAAGTACATAAAGAAAACATACTTTCCCTTATCACCACAGCACCATCCAGGGATTGCTAATTAGGGAGAAGGAGATTACCAACTTTCTTTGGTTATTATGTGAGTTTTTACTGCTCATGTGGCATTCAATCCGGTTTCATCTTGGTTTCCTTTCCTTTTGCATAGGAACTGTAAAGATGATTACATGTCATTACTCCTTCTTTTATTTTTTTCTCTTCATGTTCATGAACATTTCCTTGTTTTACTACATTTTTCATATTTACATCATAGAAATGATCATTATTATTTACATATTCTTTATTGAGCAGGGATCATCTTCCTTGTTCCCTTTCACATATCATGAGAATTACACTTTATACTTTCTTATACTCATAGGTTGATCTAAGATTAACTCAGGTTCCACTTCATTACAATTAGGATGTGGTAGGAATATCTATGCCACATCTCCCATTTCATTATGCTCATTAGATTGTCTCAAAATGACTACTTGATCAGAGTAATCATAAAGATAACAATTTAAGAGTTACATACTTCCTTTTTTCTTTAGTAATTGAATACCTATACAAGGTATTCAAGCACTGAGATTAGGTAGTATGCACTTTATTTTATATCATGTTTCTTACCTTAAACACATCTTTTAAGTTCTAAGATTTAGTATCTCTGGTTTTCTCCAGGCATCTCTTTTACACCTCTTTCTCTTTTATATGAACATAAGAAATCACAAAACATTTTAGAGAATACTGGATAGAATATAAATTCTTGTACTCTTCATCTCTTCCTCATGTCCCAAAGGACTAACTAAAGGAAACATAACAACAACTATCCTTCTTATGATTAACAGGCAAAATAAAGAGAGATAAGTCAGATGGAAAAGTTCTAACCTGTTACCTATTACGGGTTATCTGGTATCTCAAGTTTTCTCAACACATAGAGTCTAGCCGTCGCCTATTGTCGCCCTCATTCTCTACTACATGAAGTAGATGGACCAATTTGTGATGCATGTCCATGTCTACATTCTCCTTTTCCACTGAACTGTGGTCCTTGTGAAACTTGTTGATTCTGCCTTGGTTTTTGTGTCACCTCATTGTGCCTTTATGGACAAAATAGTCTGGTATGCCCAACCTATCCACACCTATAACATGACTTACTCTCATACCATGGTCTTACCGGTCCCATCACTATCTTAGAAATTGAGATTCAGTCTCCAAGTGGAGGTAAACTCCATCCTCTTCCCTTACTTGGTGACCACCGTGTTGGTATACTAGATACTTGTTGAATAGTTGGTATTGAAAACTTTGGTTGTTTCAAATCACCAAACAATTGTTCATGTGACTGTGTAGACCCCTTTTTGAGGTTTGCATCATGGTTCTCTGTTAAATACCTTTCTATTCTCTGTACAGATTCCACAAATGTGGCAAATCTCTCTCTACTTTCCAAATCAACTGCCGAGGTAGACATCTCAGCATTTAATCATTTTTTAAAATGTTAGATCCTCTCAAACTGCGAGATCTTTTCATCTAAGTATGTCTATGGAAAGTACTTATTGATGAATTCTCGACGAAATTCCTTCCAACCAACTTCTTCATAATTCCTTTTTACCTATTCTATGGCTCACCAGTGTCCAATACTAAAAGGTACATGGCATGCTTGACTTTGTCAACATCTAGGATACTAAGGATCTTGAAAGCCTTTTCTAACTCAGTGAGCCACATATCAACATCTTCTGGGTCATCTCTATAGCTCCTACATGGCATAGACATTCAAAGGTCTTACTAGAACCCAAAAATTCTGTATTGGGGATTCATGCCCTAGGTTGTGTTGCTAGTTTTCGATCCACTATATGCATCACTGTTGTCATAACCTGCCCAATGAGATCATGAAAAGTAGGGTTCTCTATCATGACTGGATCAGGTTAGGGATTCTTAGGCACTCATTTTTCTCTTTCCTAATCCCTCATACCTTCTCTTGGTCCAACAATATTTTTCAGTGATATGTTCATCATGTTCTCTGGACATCTTTAAGCTTTACTTATTCTTTTATATAAGCAAAATTCACTATTAGATATACTGGAGGACACTAGAACAGACTCAACAACCTTAGTCCTATGTCCCTGTAGACTCGGTGAACCTATAGCTCTAACACCAAAAATTGTGACGACCGCTATCAAATCGACAATGACATCCTGAGGCAAACCTTCCATTTTAATTATGGTGAAATGACCCTATTTCCTAGTGAGTTCACAATGACTGGACTTATTTTCCATGGGACTGAGCTACCATCATCTTTGGTATGTGGTTTCATAGAGGACTTCTATCATGATTATGGGGAAGTTCCTCCTAAATATGCATTGTAAAGTCATGGGACTTGAAAGTCATGTTGTCGGAAGCTCTTTAGTTCAACAAGGATTTGGACCAGTAAAGAGGGTCTAGTACTCAATTGTTCACATAATGTCGAGTTACAACTCGTGTGTTTATCTTGGTGACTCCCTTCTCTTTTTCTACTTTTATGGGTAGCCATGGGCATAATGCTTGGATTCATATTTTGGTTCATCTAGAGTTGACACTCACTTATTCTTGGGGAAGTGCAACGTATGGATTCCCAATGCATGGTCTTAGGAATGTTTCATAGGGAACCTAGTCATTGATGCAATCACCAGTGAGTCCTGAAACATATTCCTCTCCATTTTCAATAACAAGTTTTCATTAACATCTAACTTCAGGCATTACAAGTGATGAATTTACTTGGATTCATTGCAACATTAGGTATATGAGAACTTTCAATTCAGTCATCCCCGGTTGATGAGTGATGTCAACTTTTACACTTATCATATATCGACATGCAATGTGGTGCCATGTTTACTACTTAGGTAATTTCTATCATAATTTTTTAACATGAGGTGTTGTTTTGACGAGTGTAATCCCAGTGTGGTAAATGTTTGCATGAATCTTCTTTTTAGCAAATCAATCTTATAGTATGTTTGAATTATATGCCTAGTAATTTATTCTTATCGGTACCATCTCTGATGAGTGAGACCAAAGAAGGGATTCACTCCTTACTCAATCGAATGCAAGGAATAATCCCAATTCCAAACACCAACATAAAAATGTTCAAAGGTCAATAATGTAATTTATACAATTAGTATGTCCACAAAACAAAAAGTAGCATCAAAAGAAACCATTCTCACTATTATAGGTTTACAGGATAACATGCTCATCACCTGAATGGGTGAATGTATGAGGTGGAAATTATAACTATAGTAATGGAGCTAAGGTTAATATGTCTACTTCAACTCTATCTTGTAAGGAACATTAGATACACATATGTAGGTCATGGCCATCCTTCTAAGGTCCTCTTTACCTAAAGGGTTGGAAGCAAACTCCAAAAAACAAGGTAGATATTTATTAGCAAACACTAGTTTGTGCTTATAATAGGGAATCTGGAAACATAAAAGGAAAGGGTCAAGAGAAAGGGAAACCATTATAATGGATGTCAAGAAAAACATTTCAATAGATGGAATTCAGAATATATTTTCTATTTAACAAAATCAAGTATGCCAAGGAGAGGCAGTTCATTTAAAAAGATAATCAATATGGATGAATTTATTTCCTTATATAAATTCCATAATCATAATAGAAAAACAATTAATGTTGATTATAACAAGGCCTAGCATGGCAAGAGGACTAAAATCTCAATGCCCAAAAGGAGGAATAAAATATCAGTGATTAATGCATCATATGTGGTAGGGGAACAAAACCCTAGTGTCTGGAAGGTGGAATAAACCCTAGTGCCTAAAAATATGGTGTATTTACTTTTAGATATGACTAGTAAAAACCATATATGCATAATAGAGAAAGAATGAAGCAACCTTCTATCCTTTCTAAAATATGTGTATCATACCAAGATGGGATCAAAGATCCCATAAGAAATGATTCCATGACTTCTATAAGTAAAGAGAGAAAACATCTCATAATTAAGGATCCTTCAATAAGAATGTAAAACGAATTTCCAATAGGAACTAGATTATGGTTTTATGCATCATTAAAATAAGTTTAGGTTTCTATCATCAAATACATCAATAGAGAGAGAGAAATAGGTGGGGTTGAGTGCAACTGTGGTTGTAGAGTCCGGATATAGATCATGGTGAACAAGCCCATGGCTCAGGATATGTGATGATGAGCATGATGTGTTCATGGCTCGGATGTATGTATTGGCACCTATGATGAGGTGAGCTAGAGATATGGATAGCTTGCAGAGCTGACCCAAAGGATGAGGCCCTACAAGCATTAGACTGCGGTCTTGCTTGATGATTCGTATACTGACAACAAGAAGGTGATGTCATGGAGTCCGGATCTCCTTAGACCTTGTATGGCACCGGATTGGGCTTCGCAGCCAATGGTTGGATTTGAGCAGGGAAATCTCACTTCCTCAGGGCATAATAAAATGTAATCCAGCTGAATGGTATATCTTGCTTAGAGCAAAACACGAAACATTGATTGAGTCCTTTCTTATATAGCTGATCATGTTACACCTTGCACATATGTGTATGATCCTTATATTCTATGATAAGTTTTTATAAAGCTTATCTTGTCAATCATGTTCCATAAAGAATACTTGGTTATATGCCTTTCGGATATCTTGGTAAGCTTGATGGTAATAATAGCCTTGCTCAGTATGCTACTCTTGTTATATGCTTTATCAGTTATCTGCTGTTATCTGCTTTAACCTTCTGAGGTTTTATAGTTTCGGTGGGGAGTTATGTTTCTCACTGGGATTGTGTGTCTCACCCTGCTGGTTTACACCCTTTTTAGGTGATCGCTCTAGACGCGGTGGTGGTCGTGAGGTTGCATCCGAGCAGCAGCAAGAGTAGTAGAAGGCAAGAGATGGACATGTTGCTATTTTGGTGGTTTTGTAGTAGAGTCCTAGAGTCATCCCTGTACTCTTAGGTCCTCAGATGTGTTTTGACGATGTTTCGCGATGTCTTGCAATTGTAATTTTTGTATATCCTGTTGCTGGTCATACATGGCATGTTATGTATGTATAAACAGGTGTCGAACTCTGGTGTGAGTAGTACAGCCGGTTTCGATAAGTTGTGGACATATAACATAGCTTGTGAACATTTATATAACATGTTTATCTGTAGGATCTGGATGCAAAAGTACTCTCATGTATGCTTTCCGCAATCAGTTTTAATTAACCCGTGTTTTTGGTAATATGTGATTCTGCACGCTTTTCGTGTGTCATCTCATTGTCTGTGTGATGGCGAGGTGTCATAGTTGGTTTGGTATCTCTCTCGGTTCGCTGAGTCTATAGGGATCTAGGACTAGGGTTGTGTCTGTTCTTGTGAGTTTTCCAGATTTTCTTACAATAACCTTCTACTCTCAGCAGAAGATAAAGCTTAAAGATGTCTGGAAACCATGAAGAACATGGTGCCGAGAGCAGCGATGCTACATCAGTTGATGGAGTAGGAGGGCAGGCACGTGAAGATCGGGTGCCTGAGGTCCCCGAACTTGACCCAGCCATTCTCGAAAATTCTGCCAACCAATAGCTTATGGGCCAGATGATGGCTATGATGAATCACATGGTGGAAAGATTGTCAGTGCCTCAGCCAAGAGCACAGGCTCCCCATGGTGAAGCATCAGGTATTGGGAAGACCTTTGAGCGACTTCGCCGAGTCGGAGCTTCAGATTATGCTAGGACGACTGATCCAGTGGATGCAGATCTGTGGCTGACAGGTCTTGAGAAGGCCTTCCAGATCCTCGACATCCCCGAAGCGGACAAAGTCAAGCACGCTATCTCCCTTCTGAAGGGTAGTGCTAGCCACTGGTGGGCCATCGAGGAGGATAAGCGACCCGGTGAGGAGATCGGTTGGGAGATCTTCCGATGAGAGTCCGTCAGCAGATACTTTCCAAAGACGTATATGGACGAGAAGATCAACCAGTTTGAGCGTCTACGCCAAGGATCGATGAGCATCACCAAGTATGAAGCCAAGTTCATGGACTTGTTGAGGTTTTGTCCTCACTTGGAGGCAACAGATGATGAGTGGATCAGGCAGTTTGAGAAAGGTTTGAGTGGTGAGATGTCAACACCTGCTGCTACTTTAGAGAATCAGGAGCGGTTTGCCACATTTGTGGAGTCTGTCTGCAGGATTGAATGCTCTGTTAAGGAGAAAAGGGAGTCCATGACCAGGAAAAGGCATGTTCAGTTCCAGGGACAGAGATCTGGTGGCTTCAAAAAGCCAAGGTTTTCAGCACCTTCCATGATGTTGAGTTCTCGTACACCGTCACAATGGTCCCCGAGTAAGGAAAGAGGTTATGTTTCTTCGTCGTCGAAGGCGTATAGTATAGCTTCTGTGGCAATAACAAAGCCATTTAGACCGTAGACAGAAGGCAGATCATGTTACCACTGTGGACAGACTGGCATTTAAAGTCAAATTGCCCAAGAAGAGATGTTGAGGTAACACAATAGCTGAGACAGAATCAACAAGGATCAGACATATAGTAGCCCAGTAGTAGCAGAGGGCGAGGACGCGGTCAAGCATCACAAGCAGGATCATCTTCTCAAGGAAGCAGAAGACGTGGACAACAAGCAACGGCTCGATTCTATGCTATGAGTTAGTCGGAGATGATAGTCAACCCGCGAGTGGTGACATGTCAGATGGAGTTATTACATTCTGATTTGTCCTCTTCTTGTTTTATATCTGTTTTGGTTGATCCGGGTGCTATGCACTCTTTTATCGCACATAGTCTGCTTGATAGCTGTCCTTTACCTGTTAGTTGTAAGAAAGATAGCATGTTGTTAGAAACCCCACTCGATGGTTCCTCGATGCTTCAAGAAGAGTGTCCATCTTGTGTCTTATCTTTTTTGGGACACAATATACAAGTGGATCTTATACCACTTGATATGCATGGATTCAATGTGATCCTTGGGATGGATACCTTAGAGAAGTATAAGGTTGTGTTGGACTGTGGTTCCAAGCAGGCATTGTTTCATGACGGTAGAGAGAAGTGGATCTTCCACGGAGATAGGAAGATTCTTCCGACATGTCTAGTGTCAGCGATGGTGGTAGAGAAGTTGTTGCGGCAAGGTTGTAAGGCTTTCTTAGCTCACGTTGTGGATACCAAGGCAAAAGGTTTTAGCCTTGAGGAGGTAACATTTGTCTGAGAGTTTGCGGATGTGTTTCCTGATGAGTTTCCCAATGTTCCCCCACCCCGAGAGATTGATTTTGAGATCAATCTGGTACCAGGAACACAACCAGTTGCACAGACACCATATAGGATGGCTCCAGTAGAGATGGTAGAGTTAAAGAAGTAGTTACAGGAGTTGTTGGAGAAAGGTTTCATCCAACTGAGCATGTCGCCTTGGGGTGCTCCAGTGCTGTTCGTTAAGAAGAAGGATGGGTCGATGCGGTTATGTATAGATTACCGGCAGTTGAATAAAGTCACGATTAAGAATAAATACCCGTTGCCGAGGATAGATGATATGTTTGATCAGTTGTGTGGTGCTACAGTCTTCTCAAAGATCGATCTATGGTCTGGATATCATCAGTTGAGGATTAAGGCGGATGACATACCAAAGTCAGCATTTAGGATGAGGTATGGTCACTTTGAGTTTGTGGTTATGCCGTTTGGGCTAACCAATGCACCTGCTGCTTTCATGGACCTGATGAACTGAGTATTCCATCCGTTCCTAGATCAGTTTGTTGTAGTCTTTATAGATGACATTTTGATCTATATTTGGGACAGGCAAGAGCATGAACGACATCTTCGACAAGCATTGACTCTTCTTCGCCAACATAGGTTATATGCCAAGTTCAGCAAATGTTGAGTTCTAGTTGAAGGAAGTGACTTTCTTAGGACATGTGATATCTGCAGAAGGAGTCTGGGTGGACCCTAAGAAGGTGGAGTCAGTTGCAGATTGGGAGCAACCAAAGACGTCGACGGAAGTTTGTAGTTTTCTGGGTTTGGTAGGATACTACCAGAGGTTTTTCAAGGATTTCAGTACAATCGTGTTGCCGATGAAAAAGCTGACCAGGAAGAATGTACCATTTGTTTGGGATGATCGTTGTCAGCAAGCTTTCCAAAGTTTGAAGGAGAAGCTGACTAGTGCTCCAGTGTTAGTGCTGCCAGAACCTGGGAAGGGATATGTTATTTTTTGTGATGCTTCCAAGAAAGGCTTAGGTTGTGTGCTAATGCAGGAAGATCATGTGGTTTCTTTTGCTTCACGACATCTTAAGAAACATGAGTAAAATTATTCGACACATGCTTTGGAGTTGGCAGTAGTGGTCCATGTGTTAAAGATTTGGTGACACTATCTTTATGGGGAAGTGTGTCAGATCTTTACAGATCATAAGAACTTGAAGTACATCTTTTCACAAAATGAGATGAATATGGGACAACATCGTTGGATGGAGATAATCAATGATTATGATTGCACCATTGAATATCATCCTGGTAAGGCAAATGTGGTAGATGATGTGCTTAGAAGAAAGTCTTCTTCTCTCTCCATGAAGAAAGCACAGTTGAGTTCCTTGGTATGCCATAAGCGGGACATGTTTGTCTCCTTGCGGCAAATGAATGTGCAGTTAGAAGTTTCCTTGTTGGCAGGACTGTTGGCACAAATGCAAGTCAAGCCTACGCTGAGACAGCAGATCAAAGATGCACAACAAGTAGATGATACAGTATAGTTGATCAGATCAGAGCTTGGTAGCGAAAAGCGTGATGGGTTCCATGAGTCCGAGGATGGATTAGTTTGCTATCATGGTAGGATGGTGATCCCCGATGTTGATAATCTAAGGAAGCTAGTGCTCGAGGAAGCACACACATCGATGTAAGCTATGCATCCAGGAGTCACTAAGATGTATCATAATCTAAAGGACCTGTATTAGTGGTCTGGCTTGAAGAAGGATGTAGCTGAGTTTGTGGTTAAGTGTGCAGTATGTCAGCAAGTTAAAGCTGAGCATCAAAAGCCGGCAGGTACGTTGCAACCCATGCCGATACCACAGTGGAAATGGGATCATATAACCATGGATTTCATAGTTGGTCTACCAAAGACAACTAGGAATCATGATTCCATTTGGGTAATAGTGGACATGCTGACAAAATCTGCCCATTTCATACCAGTCAAGATGACATATACAGTAGAGAAGCTTGCTCGGGTGTATGTGGATGAGATAGTACGTTTGCACGGTATACCAGCAACGATAGTTTCTGACAGAGGTTCCCAGTTCATGAGTCATTTCTGGGAACATTTGCACAAAGCATTGGGAACGCAGTTGAGGTTTAGCACTGCCTTCCACCCACAGACAGATGGGCAGTCTGAAAGGACTATTCAGACTTTGGAGGATCTTCTCTGAGCTTGTGTTTTGTAGTTCCTAGGCAGTTGGGACATGCATCTCAGTCTGATAGAGTTCGCTTATAACAATAGTTATCAGTGGAGCATTGATATGGCTCCTTATGAGGCTCTATATGGAAGAAAGTGCAGATCCCCTTTATGCTGGTATGAGTCTGGTGAGTATCAGCTTTGGGGTCCTGAGTTAGTGCAGTAGACGATAGAAAATATCAGAGTGATACTGAGACATCTTATTTCGGAAATCAAGATCAACTAAAGTGGAAGCGATTGTTTAACTGGCAGCGGAATTAAGAAAAATCATTGGAAATTAAAACCTTTTAGGAAAAGATCTTTAAACCATAAAGCTTCTTTATAAGAAACAAGATAAATAGTTTACATCATTGTGAAATCACCTCTCGAGTGATTATATACATCCAGATACAAAATCTCGAGGCTTAAAGCCAAAAATCTCAGACCTACTGACTCCTAGGACCTGAGAGTACAGAGACGACATAAGACAAACTAATTACAGGACTTGACAGTCAGTATCTCCACCTAAGATTCACTACTACCCTTGGTGTTGCTGTTGCTGATACTGCTCACCCTTAGATTGGTTTCTCCGTCCTCGATGTCCACCTAAAAATTTGAAACCTACGGGAGTGAGACAATTTAAATAATTGTCCCAGCGAGAGTTATAACTCTCCGCCAGAAGCTTTGTTATAGAAATTATGGAATAACATAAGCAAAATAACTTAAATCATTCAACATCAGTCTTAGGATTAAGTAAAGCATCTTCTACTTAAGCAATCACTTCTGTTAATAATATAAAGAAACATGTATACTAGATACTTGAACAGACTATTAATGTAAACAATGTAACATCAATCATTGTTTCTCATAGTTCAACCTAAGCAGATATGCTATGCGGCTGATTATGTTTTACCAACATTATTATGCCCTGCGGAGATGAGGTATACCGCTCATACTCCAACCGATCACTAATAAGTCGCATTGGTATCATACATAGGTCATCAAAAGAGTCGGATTCTTATGACCTCATCTTCCTCAGTCAGTGTGAGGATCAACATGCAGGACATCTCGTGTCTCTGCTAAGATAGCTTACCAGGGTATTCTGGCACTTCGCTATTAGAGTCACAGTGGCATTCTGTACTCTCTTAGCCATCAAAAGATCTCTTGTTTATCTCTCATTGATGCGGTATTTAAATATTCCCTCGGGAGATTTGTGATACATCACCCCGGCATAAACATATAGTGAAGGGTTGATAGACTTAGGTACATCTACATCAATTCCTACACTAGGACGTAAGGATATTCACGTCCATATTCCCCCACATACTCAAATTATGTGATCCAGGAGTTCCCTTAAAGAAAACCTGTTTCACCATCATTTAGCTTCTGACAATGATAGATCTATGATCAGGGCTCTACATAATATGATTATAATTGATTATTTAGGTATATTTCAACATTCTTTTATCATCAAGCATGTTCTCAAACATTAATCATTAGAACAACTGCTATGAGAGTAGAATACTAAATGTATCAAGCTCAACTCACATCAATTATCATATTGATATCAATTCTTAATCAACTCATCATAAGTCATCTAATCAGCATGACCTTGATGTTTCTCATGGCTCTTACAACCTATCAATCTCATATGATGCCACTTAAACTAGGAAACATAGTATGTCACTATTCATAAAGCTAATAATCATGCTTTCAATGAATATGATATCATAACATTTACCTGGTTATGATTACCTCTTACTGACCACCTGCATGATTAGTATAATTGAGGATATGCATATATAACAATATTAGCACAGTACAAAAACCTTTCAATTTATTCATGGAGCACCACGGCCGTGCTCCCTTGCACGGTCGTCCAAAGGCAAGGTACCACGACCTTGCTCCTTAGCACGGGCGTGCTAAGATCAACATATCACCATTGATTTCTAGGGTTTGGATTTATTCACTTCAATATAGGTTTATTGAACCTCTTAGCTTACAAAGCATAAAGATTCCTCATGTTACAACTTATAATTAGGGTTTCATACTCAAAGGCATAACCCAGAATTACTCCATTCATCAAATCACCCAAAATTAGGGTTTACTATTCACATTACCTATTATTACCCTAGAATTAGGGTTTACTATTCACTTCATAGTGAATTGAACCCATAGCATCATCATGTATGAACATTATCATCATTGATTCCCTCAAATTAGGTTAAGATTCATTAATCATCATAATTAGGGTTTCCATGATCTCACCTTGATGGATCATACCCTAATCATGTACATTCTTACATATTGAAGGTATGTTACTTGATTCTCATTCATATAAGGAGCCTTCTCTCTCCTCTCACTACTATATGATGTTTACATCACCCTAGATTAGGTTGAGTCAAGTCAACTTGGATTAACATAAGTCAAGTCATCACCATTATGGTCATTAGGGTTTGCTTGATCAAGGGGTGTTTATCTAATTGAACCCTTCATGAGTGCCTTGATAATGTTCACCATTAATCATAATATGGGTCAAGCTATTAATTACTTAACCCCTTAATGTCTTTAGGTATCATTAGGGTTTAGATTAATCAACCATTGAACCATCTAAACCTTCAAAGCATTAAGCAATCCTAACCCTAAAAGTCCCCAAACGATTTCACACTTCAACCTCCAAACGGTTTTGAAACCGTTTGGAAGAGTTGACAGTTTGGTAACTTTGACCCTTAAGACTGCATGGACAAGATCACACTCAAGACCGTTTTCCCTTAAACGGTCTTGAAACTGTTTCATCATGTTGACCGTTTGGACATGGTTGACTTTGAAACCGTTTGAACAAATCACCTTGAAACCACATAAGCCTAATCGACCTTGAGACCAATTTTCCCCTAAACGGTCTTGAGACCGTTTGGATTCAAATGGTCTTGAGACCGTTTGGTCCAAACATCTCAAAACCGCATGGACCTAAAAAGTGCATCAACACTTGCAATTGATTAGGGTTTTCAAGGTTGAACCCCTCAATTGATCTCATACATGTTAATCACTTATCAATTGAGCCAATTAGGGTTATTCTTAACCAATTGGACACTCAATTGACACTCATTTGATACCAATTAGGGTTGTAACCAATTTAATTAGGGTTTGTAATCAATCAACCATCAATCATCCATCAACATGAGTCTAATTGAAGTTGAACCCATCAACTATCACCCAATTGAGCCATGACTTGACCCAAACAGTCTTGGGATCATTTGGACATCCTCCAAACGGTCTTGAGACCGTTTTCCCAAAGTCTCATCAAAATATAAGTCCATTTGTTAAGGGTTGATCCCTAATTAAATCACAAATCAGCACTTTTGATTATTTCAACAACCTATTGTGATTGAACCTTCAATTAATCAGATTCCCTTAACCCTAGACCTCCAAACGGTCTTGGGTGGTCACCAAACGGTCTTGAGACCGTTTGGGTGATCCCCAAATGGTTTTGAAACTGTTTGGGCCACTCAACCCAAACTTCAACCCAATTGGTCCTTGAAATCAGCAATTGAACTCGATTAGGGTTTAAGTGATTAAAGTGCCTTCAACTTGTGATTTACTTGCAATTAGATTATGATTCTTTGTATATGATTAATTCATAATGTGTCCAGCAGACCTCTAAACGTTCAACACATGGTCAAACTTTCCAAATGGTCTTGGAGACCATTTGATTCTAAACAGTCTTGCAAACCGCATGAAATCAAACAGTTTTGAAACCGTTTGGTTTCAAACGGTCTTGCAAACCATTTAGACCAAAGTTCCAAGGTCGTTTGGTAAAGTAAGATAAGGACTAACATTGGTATTAATGCCCATCATCTTCTACCTTGAGACTAAGGTATGTTCTTCACGGTTTTACTTGCAAGAATGCAAGGGAAAGAAGAATTAGCAACTAACACATAGAAAAGAGATGCATAACAAAGCAAAAGGGTTTAGAGTTATAAAACCCACCTTAAGGTCGTCTCTAGAGCTTCAAGATTTCAAGCCTTTAATGGCATATTGAGCTCCACAGGTTGTCCAAGGTCGTTTCTCCAAGAATTGGTTGGGAAAAGTCGGCTAGAAGGAAAGAACTAAGTAAGAAATCCATAAAACCAACCTTGCAACCTAGCTTCCTCCATGAATCCGAGCAAGATGATGGTCAATTCTTACCTAGAACTCCTTAGCCATTCTCCTCTGCTCCAGAGATCTGCCTTTAGTTGGTTTAAGCAAGGGGATAAGTGAAGAAGTGAAGGAAACGTTCCTTTGGTTGCAAGGGAAAAGAACCTATATAGTTTGGGTAAAGTTTCAACATAAGAACTCTATATTCTTGGTTTCACATCTAGGTCCCTCTCTCCTTTAGGCACGTCCCTTATCCTTATTTCTAAAGCAAAACTCCTTCTAAAACCAAAGGCTAAAGGCAAAGAAGGTCAACTTATTACTAAAGTGCACACACATAAAGGGTCATTATGCTTACAATTTGATTATTGTGTTTTCAAGAATTATCCTTCTTATCTGATTATTCAAATGAAGCGCCCCCTTCATCATTTTTACTATAATTAATTCCAAGAGTCATAAAATATTTTCTAGAAGGTGTATTTTACAAATTGCACCCCACATTTTGGGTAAATTGCACTTTACTCCAAAACTAGGGTTTTAAAGTACAAGGATTGCTCCACAAGCTGCATCTTGATGCCCAAGCTTGGAGAATCCAGCATACTTCATCATACTCACTCTTATGATGTCTCAACACCAAAGGAACATCTTACATGTGAAATTTGCAAGTTAACCCTTCTAATTGGGTAATTTGCACATAGGTCCCTGTATTACAAAACAATATTACAACATTGTTCAAAAAGGACAGAAATGGAAACATATGTTCCTCAGGAGTTTTAATTACATACCAAAAGATAATCACAAACATTTAATTACATAATTAGGCAAAACACCTAGGATTAGCTCATAACCCAGGTCAGGGATGTTACATATACGTCAACAGTTGAAGGTGGCACAGGACAGACAGAAGTCTTATGTAGACAATCGCTGACGACCTTTAGAGTTCCAAGTGGGGGAAAAAGTGTATCTCAAGGTATCACCTTGGAAAGGCATGCTAAGGTTTGGCCGGAAAGGCAAACTGGCACCCAGGTATATGGGGCCATATCCAGTAATAGCATGTGTTGGCTAGGTAGCTTACAAGTTAGAGCTGCCGCCAGAGTTGCACAGGTTGCATCCAGTGTTCCATGTCAGCATGTTGAAGAAAAGTCATCCAGACACAGGGACAGTGATACAGCCAGTTGAGGTTGAGCTTGATGAAAACGTGACTTATGAGGAGGGTCCGGTGGCGATCCTTGACAAAAGAGTAAAGAAGTTGAAGAGAAAGGACCTAGTTCTTGTGAAGGTTCTTTGGCATCATCGTGGTGTTGAGGAAGCCACGTGGGATCTTGAGGAAGAGATGAGGCGAAAGTATCCCTCACTTTTCTCTTTGGATTTCGGGGACGAAATCCCTTTGTAGAGGTTTATGGCTTGTAAGGACCCTGACCTTCATTTTAGGCTTACCCTATTTGTTTTTCCTAAACCTTGTGCTTGGTTGCTGGCTAATCATCTTTAGTGATGTTTAGGGTTTGCTTGTGCTTAGTTGAGAGCTGGAGATGCTACTTGCAAAATAACCTGAGTTAAGGTTGAAGAGCAAGTTTGTCACCTTGAGAGATGTCTTTCTCTCTCTTTGCTTGCTCTAGGGTTGAGAGGAAGGTTTGGGCTCATGCCTTGAGTTGTCTTGGGCTTGGTTGAGCTCTTTTGGGCCTTGTTTTCCCTTTTTTGGGCCTTTCCTTGCTTGGTTGAGCCCTGTATCGGGCAAGGGTGCTTTGTGTCGGCCATGGGGTATCGCCCATGAGGGTGTGTCGGCCATGGAGGAGTAGTGTGTCGGCCTTTGACCTTATTTGACCTTCTTGCCTTGGTTATGTCACCCTAGCTTGGACATGTGGCCTATCCTTGGTTGAGTAGTGGCATGGCATGTGCATGTGTTTTGCAAGGTGGTGGAACATGTGGACAAGTGTCCCTTTGAAAGGTGACACCTTGCCTTGGTTTAACCATGACCCTCCATCTATATATACCTTGCCTTTCTCTTCCTTAGGAACCCTTTTAGCTCTTAGTTGCTCCTCTCTTCCTTGTGTGCACAATACACCTCTCCCTTACAACCTTGGTGGCCGATACCCTTGGAGGAGCTAAGGTTGGTGGCTGATCTCTTTAAAGGAGCTCTCTTCTTCTTCTTCCTTTTCTTGAGGTGGCCAAATTAGTGTGCTTGGAGCTAGGATCTTGGAGCTTTGGAGCTTGAGGAGTTTGCTTAAGGCGGGTTACATAACTTCTAACCCTAGCTATACTACCTTCTCTATATGTTGCATGTTTCATATATGTGGATGATCGGCCATTGCATGTTATGTATCTTGCTCTAGTACATGTTGTTGATCTTATGGATTGAATGAACATGATGTTGTCGATGTTGTTGATGGTCTATGTGCCTTTACACCTAGTTGGTCGAACCATGGTTTAGGGTTTCCTTATTGTAGGCAATACCCCTTTCTCTCCTTGGTCTAGAGATGTGAGTTTGAGCTCTAGAGATGTAGGCAATACCCCTCTCTCGTTTAAGTGGAGAGGTGAGCTTATATTCTAGTTACTTGAGCAACACCCTCCTCTCACCATGGATTAGAGAGGTGAGCCTTTGGATGGATGATGACCTATGTTGAGGATGATCCTTGTGGTTGCCCGATTTGTGATAGAGGTTGTGCAAAACCCCTCTCTCTTGGTTTTTGAGAGGTGAGCCAATCTTCTTGATCAATTAGGGTTTGGTGCCCTTGTGCTTGAGGTTGAAGATGATCTTGTGGGTTTGTGCCTTGCACGATATGCCCTTGGAGTTGTGCTGCCCGATAGCCTTGTTTGGAGATATACCCTTGGGCGACACACCTTGTTGAGATAGTCAGCTTGGTGCCCGTTATGCTTTGGTCGATATAGAGCCTCAACCCTAGCTCGGATGTTAGAGTTGCTTTGGGCGACATGAGTTGTCTACCCTTATTGCATGATATGTTCTTGAGGTGGAATCCGTGGTAGATATGCATGCTTGGGCATTGGATGGACCCTTGTATCCTTTGGCCGATATCCCTTGTAGAGATGTTGGATGATACACCATGTATAGAGGATGCCCGATGCACCCCCCCTTGTCTTGAGATGGTCTTGGCCGATAGGCTTTGATAGCTTGGTGCCCGGCACAGCCTTGGCCGTTATCCTTGTTTAGATGAGTTTGGGTGAGATGGTATGGTGCCCAAGATGGCTTTGGCCGATACCACCATGTCTTATTTGAGCTTTGACTTATATGAAGTGTTGGATGAGATGGCTTCATGCCTGACATGCTAACCCTAGATGTTGACCGTTATGATGCTTCATGGCCATGCACGACACCATTCTTGGGCATCATGGGTACCTTGGCCGATAAGGTTAACCCGCGGATGATGCTGAGATGGTTGCATAATAGGGGTGCCTTGGGTGACACCCCTTGGTCGATATGGCTCATGTTGAAGGTTAGCCGATAGTGAAACCTAACCCTAACCGTAGCTTGGTGCCCGATAGACCCTTGGCCGATAGCCATGGTAGTGATGCACGGTATACCTTGGTGATGGCTACCCGACACCATGCGTGCTAATGGAACCTTGATGCATGTTAGAGGATGTGCAGTGGTTGGCCGATATGGTGGTGAGTTGCTTAAGGGTTGGAAATCCTAGTTGTTATACCTTTGGTAAGGGTATTGCTATCGGGTATACCCTTTGATGAGGGTTGGCACTGCTTGCCATGCTTAGTGAGGATTGCAAGAGTTTTGGGTGAGGGTTCTGACAACCCGTGATGTATATATATGATAGTTCCATGTTAATAATGATGTGATCACTTTGAATCCTGCAAATATGTTGATAAGTTTAAATAATAGATTATGAACCAGGAAGCTTGGAAGCATATGATGTTGCTACACATGTTGATATGACACACGCATATGGTCACAAGTGTAAGGCATAACATATGCCCATGATTGATAATAATACTATGAATGATAAAGCTTAGGTGTGATGTACTCATGTATGCTTCTTTATACTTGATAGTATAATAATAATCCTGTTAATCCATGATGGCTTCAGTTATCTTTGTGTATGTGTGCACTAACCATGCAGGTATTTCATGTGGATTCATAGTCTGGTCAGAGCTATGAGGTATATGTGCTTTGACTAGCACAATGTGATGATAATCCTTGTTAATGAAATAACAAGTTGGGAGGTCTGAGGACCTGATATAAGGATGAGTGCCTAGCTGAGGTGTTACCTTCTGATGATATGAACAGGGATGTGTTTCCAGGATGTTGATGGCTGATTGTGATGCCTAAGAGGCAGTGGTTGATATCATGAGGGATTGAGGTCCCAGGACAGTATGTTGATGGAAATAATGATGAATTCTATAAGGCTATGTTATACTTTGTTTTGCCTCAACAATTGGCTTAAAATATACTAATTAATTATAGATAAACATATCATGTAGTTTGCCCTATCCATAGATCCATTACTATCAGTATTTGGTGATGGTGAAATAGGTTTATCCTGTGGGATTACCTGGAGCGCATATTATTGAATATGCGAGGTTTCCCCTAGCCTAAAATAGGAGGGTTGAGTGCAACTGTGGTTGCAGACTCTGGATATAGAGCATGGTGAACAGGCCCATGGCTCAGGATATGTGATGATGAGCATGATGCGTTCATGGCTCGGATGTATGTACTGGAACCTATGATGAGGTGAGCTAGAGATATGGGTAGCTTGCAGAGCTGGCCCAGAGGATGAGGCCCTACAAGCATTAGACTGTGGTCTTGCTTGATGATTCGTGTACTGACCACAAGAAGGTGAGGTCATGGAGTCTAGATCTCCTTAGACCTTGTATGGAACTGGATTGGGCTTCGCAGCCAATGGTTGGATTTGAGCAGGGGAAGCTCACTTCCTCAGGGCATAATAAAATGTAATCCAGCTGAATGGTATATCTTGCTTAGAGCAAAACACAAAACATTGATTGAGGCCTTGCTTATATAGATGATCTAGTTACACCTTGCACATACGTGTACGATCCTTATATTCTGTGATAAGTTTTTATAAATCTTATCTTGTCAATCATGTTCCATAAAGAATATTTGGTTATATGCCTTTCAGATATTTTGGTAAGCTTGATAGTAATAATAGCCTTGCTCAGTATGCTGCTCTTGTTATATGCTTTATCAGTTATCTCTTATTATCTACTTTAACCTTCTGAGGTTTTATAGTTTCGGCGGGGAGTTATGTTTCTCGCTGGGACTATGTGTCTCAAACGCTGGTTTACACCCTTTTTAGGTGATCTCTCTAGACACGGTGGTGGTCGTGAGGTTGCGGCTGAGCAGTAGGAAGAGTAGTAGAAGGCAAGAGATGGACATGTTGCTGTTTTGGTGGTTTTGTAGTAGAGTCCTAGAGTCATCCATGTACTCTCAGGTCCTTGGAGGTGTTTTGACGATGTTTCGCGATGTATTGCAGTTGTAATTTTTGTATATCCTGCTGCTGGAACTCTGGTGCGAGCAGTACAACTGGTTTCGATAAGCTGTGGACATATAACATAGCTTGTGAACATTTATATAACATGTTTCTCTACAGGATCTGGATGCAAAAGTACTCTCATGTAAGCTTTCCGCAATCGGTTTTAATTAACCCATGTTTTTAGTAATATGTGGTTCCGCACATTTTTTGCGTGTCATCTCGTTGTCTGTGTGATGGCGGGGTGTCACACCACTATTCTATATATTCTAGTCAAACATGTAGCATGCATAAATAGAGTAGAAAGACTAGCATTTTAGTCAATTTCTCATAAACTAGCAATCAAGCAGAAGGGGTCTAAGAACCCATCATACATATTATATATCAACAATAATAGGAATATAATGAATAAGAACAAAAGCTATAAATGTCCAAGCAGTTAGATTTCAAATAGAACTAACAGTTCAAGAGATGCCTCATTAAAAAATGCAAGTTTTAGTCAAATAATGCCCAAAATAAAATAGAGGAGGTACATACCTTATGATCAGACATAAATATTCAATAACACCTCCTAAGCTCAGAGTCAGGGTTGTCTCAACTTAGTCACAATATATGTTCATTCAATTAATATAATTTACATTGAATCCTTTACTTAGAGAATGACCCTACTATAACATGGAAATCCGATCATGAAACCTATCCCATTAAATCAGTCGTATTTTTTTTTAATTTCAAAAATGTATTTATTTGTATTTTTCTATTGAACCAATAATTTGTTGTGATTTTTACAAGTTAAAATAATTTACTGATTAATAGGGAAAATATGTGAGGGAAATGACCATATTACCCCTGAAGTATTGAAATCATAAATGTCTCATGTGACGCTAAAACTTTGGTCTTACATCCCTGATAAGCCCTTGGTCAAGCATGGGTCAAAATAGATAAAAAAGAGAATTTGTCCTTCTCGAGTGACACTGATGAAAAAGGCTTCCACCATGGGTGAGACAGAATTTTCACCCTAGGGATTCACTCGCCACCTCTTGCACCATGGGCGAGGTTTAGGAACTTGGATCTTGAGGTTGTCTTTAAGGGGTCAACATCCCCTATTACCTCCCTGAGAGCAAATGGGTTCCTCGCTCTCAGTTCTAGGTCTTCGGTGCAAGGTATGGGCTCACCTCTGACGTTGGTCCCAAAGGGGAAGCATTGTCAGGGGCAGGGAGATATCTTGACATCCCTGGGCAGCAGTGGAGATAAGAAAAACAAACCAGAGCAAAGCTGACATCAGCTAACCTTGGAGACCAAGGAAGGTCCCCCAAGGTTCAAAGAACCTTTAACCATCAAATCCGCAGTCGGGGAACAAGTAAGAACTCACATGCATTGCTCAGTTACAGACGACAGGGGAGGATGGATCAAACTCGAATAGGAGGAACATCTTAAGGGAAACATCGACGGTGAGACTAGCGGATGTTCATCCAAGTTCCATTGAGCACCAACGAGTGGATTTGTCATGTCTTCGGGACTCAGGAGCCAACCAAGGCCCTCTCTACGGGGAACCAGAACAAGGCAAAATGACGACGTTCGTCAACCGAGCAGATCAGACAAAACCACGGCGAGCGGGTGTATGACAAATGATAGATCATTGGTCAAGGATGGTTACCTCAAGGCCAATTAAATCGAGATAGCTCAAGTCGACGACATGTCTAAGTCTTATCTTGGGGAAGACGACCATCGGTAGTGTCCTCTATGCTTCTATGAGGGAAAATTTATCGAAGGAATTCGAGAAGGGGTCATCGTGGTCAAGTTTTGGATCGAGAGGAAATGGAAAGGGGCTCTGAAGTGAGGAACTATTGAGATTGAGAAAAGGCAGTGGTGGCTGCTCAAAGCCTAAAAAGGACGTTTCGCCAATGCTCGACTCCGAGAGATAAGTTGGGGCTCATTGGATAGGGTCGAGAAAGAGGGAGTTGTTGGTGAAGGAATCATTCAATTTGGTATAGTGTAGAGGGAGAAAATGGCGTTGGACCTCGTTGCCAGCCACAAGTCTTCTCCACACGCTAAAGTCGGGGGTAAGGGATGACTAGGTCCATCTCGCCCCACTCGCTAGAGCCGACGAGCTAAAGAATAAATTGACCCAGTGGACCTTGGTTCGGGTGTGACACAAAGTTAATCAATTTGATTAAAAACATAGGTCTAACATATATATATATATATATATATATTCCTCTAGGATCAAATTAAGGGTGCAAATTACGTCGATAGGGCCCAAATTTTAGGGTTAGCTAAGAAGGACATGAGGAATCCAACTATAGTCCAAGATCTAAGTTTTGATATTCACGAGGTCATAAATTTAACCTTGGTGCACTAAACACCTAATTAGGGTTCTAAATTACAATGCATGGTCAACACTTGTGATTTCACACATATAATCTCAAGGAAAGTCATTCTAAGATCCCAAGTCCATCCTAGTGTTCATTACTATGGTTACAACATCTAGGTTACCATTATTTACTAATTAATTTCCAATTTAGGTATTATGGTAACAATATCATATGGTTTCATTTCTATGGAACCCTATTGAGTAGATTAGGGTTAAAGGATCCAAAAGTAAACTTATTCATTCTAAAATAGGGAAAAGTAGTCTTTGAGAGATTACTAATGAATTGAGGACAAGGAAAGAGAAAAGAAAGGTTTGTACCTAGAATTGGGGATGTTACAAAACCTTGCTGCAATCGAATTGCACCCCCGAGACAGCTATTTAGTGCAACTAAGATGAGTCTCTCACACCAGGCCAAACGACCATTTCGCACAAGCGAGATAGGCATTTTACAGTCCAGGTCAGATAGAATTCCAACCAATGTACAATACAATCAACGTGACACTCCAAATGGATGTCTCAACACTTGAACCGATTGTTTGGCGGTCTAGTCAGCTGATCTGTTGCATGAATTGAAATACCTAAACACATTAGTAATCAATTCAACCATCATTCAAGATCAAACTCTTCATCTAGATGATTTCCTATGTGTGTGACCCTATAGGTCCCATATCACATTGGCAATGAATGTCCATAACTAGCTTATGACATCACAAGCAATTGAGCAGTGCCTAGTCGCACATCATTGCTACCCAAGTGAATGGAAATTTGGGGAGCAACTTCAACCTACAATTTGTGTATGGTGTTATAGTGTTTGTATAGTTCCTTTATCACTGATATCCAGATTGAACTAGAGGCATGGAGTATTCATCCTCCTTATTATTTAATCTTGTTCCTTGAACCACAACAGACTGCATGAGATATATGTAAGATCAATATCATATATTGACTCACATGTGTATGGCCATACTTTTCTTAGTCTCGCTAATCCAGAGGCCTTAGATATCATAATCCTATAGGAGGGACAAATCCCATATCTATCATTCACAGTCAATTCCCATGTGTCAAAGTCACCCAACCATCACCTTTATAACAACCCATGTTTCAGGAATGCATTTGATGATGTCAAAGTGTGCCCAACGACATGTGATGAGTGCAGTGATTTTAGGTCTAAGAACCACAACCACCACCATCACTGTAAGACCTGACTGTGACTTCCATGATCATGGATTCCATGTGTCATTCTCATAGTGGTTCTATCTGATACACTATTCTCTAGCATGTATCTATATGCTTGGTTTAATATTGCCATTTCATGACTAATGAGATTTAGTCATGAAACAACTCACATTTTGATCTTATGTGTTATTGTTGTCTATCAACCCTCCACAATAACAACTGATCAAGGAAATAATAAGAATATGTATATGTGCTCTTAATATCTATATGATCTCATCCACAAGGTTAGTAACTTGAATACATACGTCATTGAGTAATATAATTATCTAGACATTTATTATATTTATTCATTATCTCATAACTGAATATACAAAATAAATTGGAAGCTTACCTTTGTTATTAATCAAATCATTTATATATTATGTGATTACAATCATACATTATTTTCTCTCTGGGCATACATACCAATAGACTCCCACTTGCACTTACAACCAATCACCCACGGATCTCATCCTGAGTGACCTAACATGACCATCATGCTTCTGTTGCATAAGTGATTTTAGGGTGGGTTTAGCAACGTTTCATTTAAGTCGGTTGTTTTCTTACAATTTTCTCATCTCTTGATTGTATGACTACTCATATGATATGGAAGTGCCGCAGTATGCTATCCAAGATTCCCATTCTAACTAGTAGATCCATTGTTCTCATCAATATTTCTACTGTGTCATCAATGGTTGGAACCTCACACAAGTTCATTCGTATGAACTTATTGATCCATACAGTATCCTATGATGTTCTTATAACATAGAGATACTCAAATTCTTTTGTAGATTTGAATACTATCATTAGCTCAGCTTTCTAGCTTATAGTTATTGGTTGTCGTAAAACATAAATTTAGATTATGATCCTTTATTTGTGAATTTGGAAGCTTGCATCAGTGTAACTCTTTACACCCAACTCTTTCTTATCACCATACTCAAGGAATGGATCCTTTTAGTGCTTCACAAGAACTTAAGGATGGTCATTATGGTAGTTTAGTGACTCTCACGGGTATCTGACATATACCCTCTCGTCATGTCAAATACATATGAGATTTCTAGGTAGGTATATATATGTCCTCTCATCATGTTCAATACATATGAGATGATTGGATATCCTCTTATCAAGTCCAATACATATGAGATAATGGGATAAGTACATAACATTACATTCAAGACAATCCAATTGTGAATGCATAAGATATCTATCCATGTGTTCCTATTGTTCACAAGAATTGGGACACTGGGCTCCTGAGAGACTAACTCCATGGAACATGGACATGTTTTCTCTCATTGAATCTTACATGATGAACCCTTCACCATCTTTCTAATGTATGTGATCTTACATAGGTCAAGAAGCTTTCCAAATCTATCTCTATAGATCTCAATTCCTATTCATAGGATGATTTGCCTAAACCGTTCATATAGAAGGTACTTTCCTTGCCAGGTTTAAACATTTGCAGGATAAGGACATCACTCTATATCATTATGTGGAATATTAATATGCTCCCACTAATTCTTTGTAATCACATATTCCATCTTCATTCTAACTCGAGTCAAACCCTTTGACTGTCTTGTCAAATAGAAGATTCCAGCTCTGAGATACTTGCTTCAATCCATGGATTGACCTTTGTAGCTTATAGACTTTATTTGCATTAATGGATTTACAAAACCATTAGGTTGTGCCACGTACACATCCTTTTAATTATTCCAATTAAGGAATGTGGTTTTAACATCCATATGTCAAATCTCACAGTCAAACTAAGTTACAACAACAAGCATGATCCAAATGAATTTAAGCATGGTAACTGGTGAAAAGACTTCATGATGTTCAACACTTTGAACTAGTCTAAAACTCTTTGAAACCAATTAACCTTTCCATTTTGGTCTTCTTACAAAAACCCAAATGTACCCAATGGGTTTTACCCCTTCAGGTGGATCCAACAAGGTCATACCTTGTTGGTGTACACAGAATCTATCTTTGATCTCATGGCCTGAAGTCATTTCTCAGAATATGGTTCCTCAATAGTTTCTAGGTAGGTTGTTGACTCGTCTCTATGATCAATTTACCGCCTTCTTAAGTTATAAGATATCATAATCTTTCATACTCAAGATGTTCTAGTAAAATTATGAGTTCCATGTTTACATAAGGAACTTGAGCTTCCACAACAGTTTGTGATTCTCCTTGTTCCTTGTTGTACCTCTTTAGGTTCAATGTTTTCTTGTTTGTCTCAAACATTTTGAGTTAAACTTTTACTCCCATCGATTCCTTTGGAACTAATTTCCATTTAGGAATTCAGTCATCCATACTAACAAACACTTTGTTATCAGATTGGGATAAAATTAGTATTTAACAAAATAAAATTTATGTGATTTTGTGGAAAAAGCTTTTAAGAAACAATTTTCATATATAAGAATTCAATCATAATCACTACAAAAGACTCATCAGGACTCCTCTCATGCCATATCTCATATGGTGTCTTTTGAACCAATTTACAAGGTACATTGTTTTTAGTGTAAAGCATGTGCCAAAAAGAAATTGGAAGATCAGCTAGATTTGTTGATAATCACACCATGAGTTAACACTGTGTGATTCCTTCTTTCTTATACACTTTAATGATACATTATCATTGTGTTTCAGGTGGATTTCATCATGATACACTATCATGATCTCCCAGAAGGTCCTCAAACTCTTAGTTTACGTATTTCAACATCGATCATATCGAGGTATCTTAATACTTTTACCAAGTTAGTTACGTACTTCATTTATGATCTCCTTGAACATTTTAAAAGATCAAAATTAGTTTTTATTCAAATACAAATTATCATATCTATTGATCATATTAGTAAATATAATAAGGTACTTGTAACTACCTTTAGCATTCATTCTAAAAGGTCTATGTACATCAGTATGTATGAGTCCTAATGAAATAGTCGATCTCCCACTATATCTAGTGAAGATGCCCTTGTCATATTTTCAAATAGATTAGAAATGCATGTCTTTATTGGTTCAATAACCAAAAGAGTCCAGATAACCATTAAATGGCTTCTAGAAATGTATTTCTTATTTATGCGCTCTAGATGATGGTGCTATAGGTTTTCAGTTTTTTTGAGTTATCAAGTCATTCAGTATATGTGTCATATACATTTGTCTTTACAACTATCAAGTATAGTTTATGAGCCATAGGGCATTTCCATAAAATATCATATTTGTTAAAATGAAACATAATGTTCTTGTCATACAAAACATATAATGTTTACATCAATGGCAAGTACATAATAGCAATTCAGTAATTCAATTATGTGCCCATGAATGACAATTTCTAACTGTAGAGGCAACAACCCTTTCTCTGTACAGTTCTAGCTTACTTCTTCTCAGGTCCCAAAGTAGAGATCTCTATCTTCATCTTCTTTAAGAGATCCTCTATAAGGAGGATAGTTCTTTCCAATGTCCAGACAGGTGACAATGGTGGCACTTTCTTTTATTTATCATTTAACTGAAAATAACATATTCCTTTTACACTTACCCTTCCCCATAACTTGAGTGTAGAAGACTTGGACTTATGCTTAACCTTAGAACACTTCTTAGCCTTGCATTTTCCCTAGGACTCACTCTGCTGATCACCATCACGGATTTGTCCTTTTCTTCCTTGCATTGGCATCAACATGCCAAGCATTTGACAAACTGAATATTCATGCAATGCTTGCATAATCATATTCATGGTCAACTCTTGACCTAAGAGAAATCCCAATCATTCCACATGTCCAATCATATTGAGCACATGGGGTTCTACTGGACCTCTCTTTGTCAGTTTGCACCCAACTAGTACTTTGTAGACATTATACCTTCTTGCTTTACATGATTCTTAAGATGTGTTATAATCTCAAGAATGTCCATGTTTTTCATGTTGTTCATGCAACTCATAGTTCATACAACATAGCATTAGGTATGTCTATAGCATCATTGGTGTGCTTCCAATAAGCATCCATTTAGCCTTAGGTGCATTTAGAGTGGGTTCTTCTGGCATTGGTCTATCAAGGACATAAAGATTTTGCTCATGAGAATATTTCTCAAAGTCCTTAACCAATTGTGGAACTTGTATCTCGTTTTGTCCTTCTTGAGGACTGGTCGCAATTTGAATGTGTTTTGTGTTTGACATTTGATTCTACAAAGAAATATTGCAACTTTTCAAAACATTTTTTATTTGGTATGATTTGATAAATTTGACGATATTAATTAGGCCTTTAATTAACTATCACTCCCACTATTTTATTTGAATTGATAGCCCTCAATATCAATTTAGAATATTGTAGTGTACAATATTCTAGTGGGCCAAGATCCATAATTCATCAAGTCATGAGGCAGCTTTTGTCGATCGCCCACCACTGAGTATTTAGGTAGGCCATCATGCCAATTGCATCATATGCAACTCTTAGATAGATGATATGTGCAACTCCTTACCATAATCATCTGCATGTCTCTAGGCTTGGGCTCTCTAAGTCACCAGTTAAGCCTGACCCAATAGCCAATACAATAGAGGAAGGGGTCAAAGTCGAGTAGCTTAGCTATTTGGGGTCGGGGCCGAGATAAGCAGGAGGAGGAAGACGAGGTCAGAGCCGTCTGATCATTACTTGATCCGCGACTCGCCTCATCCAACGACTGAGGTAGGGGTCGGGTAAGTAACTTAGCTAAATAGTTGTGTGACACATTAAATGTCACATATTTGCCCAATTAACTCGTGAACTTAGGTCCTTGGTTTGATAAATTGGTATAAAATTCATCGAATTCAAATGATTATAACTCCTAAAAGGCTTATCCAAATCAAATGAAATTTTAAACCAAGCTTAAAGAGGATATTATATAGCCATGGTAGAAAATTGAGAGTCAAACTTATATGTTAGTTATACAATTTGACTATATACCCTAATAACATGGATTTTATCTACTATGAGATTAGGGTTTTAATTTCTATGAAATTGAAATCACTTTTAATCAATTTAGTAAGGGAAAAGGTTGAAGGTATTATTGGAATTAAAAGAGAGAGGGAAAATAAGTAAAAACTCACTTTATCACAGTTGCTCCCAACTCAAGACACATTACGACCGAGACGGGTGTCTCACAGATCCCAGACGACCGCCTGGGACGTCGCTTCGAGCCCAAGTATTCATCCAGACGGGCGCCACCACAACCCTCTTTTGGGTTTCACACCGAACGTTCTAGGCCTGCACCCAGTCAATGCTAGATGACTATTTCACCTAGCGAAATGGCCATTTTGCGGCGCATGAATATGGTAATTTAGCAGCCGTCATTCATTCTTTCTCACCCTTCTTTTAGGGTTTTCCATCCCTCCTTCCCCCATAAAAGGAGGGGGGACTCCACTAAGAAAAGGGTCCCAAATTTTTGTACGTAATCAGTAATAAAATCTATCAATTTCCTTTCCTAGTGTAACTTTTACATTCAAGCAATAAATTTGGTTCTTTTCTTCTACATCTGGATCTGTCTTTTTCTCATTCTTCTTCTCACATTTTCTTCTTGGAGTGGGAGACAAAGCAATTAAGTCATTTAATTGTCACCACCTTGGACTCTTTAGAGGTTTTGGAATTGCAGTCCATGACTTTCTTTCTCTCTCCATGTTTCTCCCATCCTCGCCATGAGTAGTGAGTACTTTCCTATCGAGGCAAGGGGAATATCCCCTTAGCCATTGTGTTGATCAAATTTAGTTTTTTATGATTTTTCTTATACTGATGGCTTTTGGTTTAGAGAATCGCTGATTTAGACGAAGTGAGCTCTCATTTTTATTGCAAGTTAATTTCGAAAGATGCGACTGTGGAACCCAAAATTTAGAACAACTAAGCCACTTGCATGGGGATTTGGATGCGACCGTGGAAAAATCCCCATTGGGATGATGAACTATGAAGTGTGAACACTAGGACCAACGGGTTCACGTGGAGTTTGCCTTTTATGTTTTGTTTACAAATATTTCACATTCCCACTTTTCGTCTTTTAATTATCATATATTCTTGATTTGGTCTTCACTTTGGCTAAGGTGGTGAAAACCGCTAAAGCCTCAATGTTTTCCCCATTTGATTTCAATCGTTCGTACAATGTTTGTTTCAATCGCTTCTTTTTAATTCTTGCAATTTTGTTCTCATCTTTAGATAATGTTTTGTTCTATGCTAACCTTCACTTTCTTCTTCCTTTACTTTTCTTACTTAGCTTAATCTTTCTTTTTTCTTTCTTAGTTTAATTTTTATTCTTCTTGCACTTTAGTTTCTTGCATTAGTTCAATCAAACCCCTCAAAATCAGACTTTTTTCTATCAATTTTTCAAAAATACCAAAAAGAAATAATTTCAAAAATCCATCGAGATAAAAAGGAAACTAACCTTTAAAATGTTGTCTTGTGGGATCAACCCTTCTATACTAGCCTTAACTGGAAAGTAAAAAGGATTAAACTCTAAGATAATAATCTTCGTGAATTGGTGTGCAAACGATGCGTATTAGGGACTAAAGCGGAGAACGAAAGATCTTGAATTTTCGCAACAATTATGAAATTTTCGCAACCTGCGTGCACCAAAATAGTCATCTCGCACGTGAGATGATTATTTCACTAAGAGAAATGGTCATTTCATAGTTTCCAATTTTGCACATATGTTGGCAATTCAATTCCATTTAGTATTCAACTTGACATCAGCACCAAACCTTGATGCAATCGAATTGCACCCCCGAGACATCCGTTTGGTGCAACTGAGATGGGCATCTCACACCAGGCCAAACAGTCATTTCACACAAGTGAGATGGGTTTCTCGTAGGCCAGGTCAGGTAGAATTCCAACCAATGTGCAATACAATCAACCTCACACTCCAAACGGCTGTCTCAACACTTGAACCGATCGTTTGGCAGTCTAGTTAGTTGATCCATTGCGTGAATTGAAATACCTAAACCCTTTCGTAATCAATTCAATCATCATTCAAGATCAAACTCCTCTTCTAGATGAGTTCCTATGTGTGTGACCCTATAGGTCCCACATATCACGTTGGCAGTGAATGTCCCTAACTAGCTTATGACATCACAAGCAATGAGCAGTGTTGTGAGACCCCTAACCTTGCTTAAAGTGTTGAACAAGCTTAACTACCATTATTTGTATAGCCCTAATGTAAACTTTTTATATTCTTTGGAATCATAATACAAGCTTAAGTTTCAAACTTGGTCCAATTTGGACACATTTGAGCAAGTTATGCAATTTTATGCACATTTTGGACTTTTATGCAATTTACCCAATTGAGAGGTTTTCTTTGCAGTTTGTCATTTGAATTATGTTCTTTGGATGTTCTCTCATCATTATTGAGATTTTTGAGCCATGGGGTGCCTAGTTGAACCTTGGTTTGGAAGTGTTTTCCTCAAGAGTATTTTAGGCTTTACCCCTTTATGGATGAGCTACCTTTAGGAGCTATCAAGCAAATGGTTTATTTGATTTGCTTACAAAATCAAGAAACAAGGGGTAAGCAGGTCTCCATGGATGGTGGGTCAGATGCTTGTGTGGCTTCTTGTATATCTTTAATAGTTTAAGGCCATGGGTGGATGGAGAGCTTTTGTACACCTCATGCTTGCTTCCATCCTTATCTAATGGCTATATCTACCTCTTCCTTGCCCAAGTACAAAACATTTTCTTGATTTCTCTTTCCTCTAACCTAGAGAAATGACTCCACTTTGTTTTTCTATGGAACCAAGTTCTCTAAGGTAGAATACAACCTCTTTTTGGAGAAGAAGGTCTCCTAGAGCTCCATCTATCCCTACCTAGGGTTTCCAAGGTCATCTTCTAAGGATTTCGACCAAGGCAAGTTGTTTTCTTCCTTCCTTCTCTATTTCTCTTGCTCTTCTCCTTCCTTATACCTTCCTCCATGTCAAAAATTTTCTGTTCCATGGTAGAAATTGTTCTAAAGGTCTAAAACCCTACCTTTCTTGCTCCTTATGCTTAGGGTTTGCTTCTTTGATGGAGAAAGGTGTTAGATGGACGAGTTTAGAGCTTATGCTTGGATTTTCTACCCTACCTGCTCGGATTTTCTTTTGTTTGGGATTTTATCTTCTCATTAGAGGAAAGTTTTGTAACTTGCTCCACATTTATTGCTTACCATAAGCTTGCTAGCTCATGTTCTTGCTTTAAAATGATGATCCATGCACTAAAAAGCTATGCTTGACTTGGATTTCAATTTTTATGATGTTCCCTATTCTGATTTCAGTTCTAGATGAACTTGTAATCATGTGTACAATTCCTCCTAAGATATAATATGACTTGGATCAGGTTGGTTTGACAATCGGTGGTGCTAAGCACCCATCAACCAATGGTCACTTTTAGGGTTTAAAGTTGATTTCTTCTATAAAAACATGACCCAATGGCGGTACAATTGAAACCACCGATGGTCTTGTCTTCATGACAAATGATTCTGGTGACCAAGGGTTTCAACTTATGTTCACCCCTTAGGTCAAGTTTTGGCCTAATTAGAATCTTAATGATCAACAACTAAGTACCCTAATGGTGATATTAATCAAGGGTGACATTAGCTTGATATCTGATGATGATTAATGAATATAGTGCTGATCTAACAACCTATGGTGACTTAATGGTTACTTATTATGGTGGATTAGGTCTCCACAACCTATGGTGAGTTATGTATTTAGTTGTAGCATAGCTCATTTATTGACAGATTATTTTAAATAAACAATCACTTATGGGTTTTACCCTACTCTCAATAGAACTTTTTATCTTGTTAATCAAGGGATGTCTAGGGTTAAATGGCGACTCTTTCTAGAGCACAACTCAATGACTTCATAGGTGGTTTATCCAAGGTGTTTACTTGTGTAAAAAACCAATGGTCTTACCTTTTCAACATCCAATGGTTTTGGGTGTCGTAGTGGTATGGTGATATGGGTTGAAAGATGATGAAACAAATGGAGGGTTACCCTTAATAAGGTAGTCTTACCTTTTCACTCATATGAATAGAAGGGATGATGAACATATTGTGTGTATATGTAACCCTAATGAGGTATAGCTTGTTATACCTAGTCTTAATATAACCAAATGTTGGTAAGTGGTTATTAATAGTCCTTGAATGGTAAATACAATCATGGAGTACTCTCTTTTGTGGTTGAACCCCAATATGTTATAAACTGATGGTTACACCTTGAGTTATGTGTGGATCCATATGTGATAATGGTATGGATTGTGATGGTTATGCTTCACCTTATGCATCCATGATCCAATGGGGATTCCATGAGTTAGGGTTTAGGTATGAGTGTTGATTAGTAATATTAATATAATTTATCTTGTTGAACTTGACTCTAATGCAAATAGATAAATATGAGTATTCAAGTTTAACCTTCTTATATGATGGCATGATGGTGGAATGATCTCCTTAATATGATCATAACCTTAATGTGTTAATTGGTGTTTATCATAGCCACATGGTTGATACTTTCTTATGCCAAACATGTGCATTATGAATATGATGAGTGTTAATCATATCTAGATTCCTTGCATGTTGATGCAATAAAGGAATGTTCTTAATGTTAGTATAACCCTGTTATGATCATTTATGAATATATCCCAGCTCATTAATGCAATATTGTATTGTCCGATGTATTATATGTAAGTGATGTTGTTGAACCTTGTTATAAGGCATGGAAAGATAATGATGATATTGAAGGGAATAATATGATGGTCTTGTTGACCTTTTGGCATGGTTGAGCCCTGAATGAGGTGTAATCCTCTTATGTTGAATTGGGTTGATACCCTGTGATATTGTAAAAAGGATTTATATCATGTGATAATATGATGACAAGTGCAGTCTCATCAAGTGAATAACATCATGTGATGATGAGATGATGAACAATATACCTCAAACATTTTATATCTTCTGAAGTTGCAATACATATACTTTTTCCATAAATAAATTAGGGCGTGTATGTCCATTTGTATGATGAAGCCTTAATTTACCCAATTGGTAGTAACTAATCAAGTGTAACCTTAATCATGTAGTGCCCTGTGTCGTTGAACCATCCTTTATGTCAGAACTTACTGGATGGTGAAATGAGTATTCCTAAGGAAAAATCGGAGCGCATATTGTTGAATATGCGGGGTGCTTGTCACCCTAATCTCAATTGTTAGGGAGGATGACTAAGGTCATGCCTAGCCCTCTTTTTGAGAACGGTTGTTGTCGTGTATAAATATTTGTGGAATGTGATTGGAGGACAACTATGGTTGTACTTCAGTGGAAGGGTTTTGCTTGCATACCCTATAATCTAGTGTCGTGACCTGTACCAAGGGCGGACTAGTTATTAGGATTGATTGTATGTCACTGTAGTGGTATCTTGACTGATATGTCATTACCTTTTTGGCCCATACTGACCGAGTAGAGAAGAGATATTAGGATACCTGCACTCCTAGATCTTGTATGGAACCGAATAGCCCTTCGTAGGGGTCGGTTGGACTTTGGATGGTACGATTCAAATTCCACAGGGCATAATAAAAGATGTAAGACAGTCATGTAGCATATCTGTTTAGGGTTATACATAATGCTTCATATTGGACGATAACCCTTGTTTGCTTCCTTTTCACTGAGATCATGTATAGTACAATAAGAGATAATAGATATGCTTATGCTATAGTTATGCTCATGTTGTAAACAAGCTTATGTTGTCAAATATATTGACACTGATGGTTAAGATGATGTTGCTAGCTATGTTCAATATTTCTAGCCATGCCTATGTAATTAGAAATGCTTAAACTGCTAATCATGCCTATGCAGTTAATTGTGATATGATGTTAGTCCTACTTATGATATAGATCTGTTCCCTTTATTTGAGATGCCATTATTGATAGCCATGTTATGTTACTAGACATATTGATGATGTTAGGGATGCTTATGCTACTAGATTGTTTGTGTAGTTAGAAAGGAATATGATGATAGTCAGATTAATGATTATTATTGTTATTAGATGCAATTTGATGAAATTTGAGTGGATATCTATCCAGAGAAATGGATTTATTTGTTACCTATATATACATTGATAATCATACTTGTTGCTAAGATTATTTGCTTAATCTGTTTAGCATACTTGAACTGTTCAATCTGTTCAATTGATTATTAAATACTCCACCTGCTCAGTTATCTACTATTTAAAATGTTTTAATCAATAATCGTTGTTGGAGGTTATATCTCTTGCTGGGACATGGGTCTCACCCTTGTAGTTCGCCACATTTTTTTAGGTAATCGGTAGTGACGACAACAAAATTGTGGAAGTAACGAGGAACTACATTAATGAATCTTTGATAAAGTTGATTAGATGTCTAGTGTGTCCTAGATTCGTCCATGTACTCTCAGGTCCGGGTAGGAAAAGTTTGTATATGGTGTTTCAAACAAATTGGACTTTTGTTAGCATGTTAATGCTTGTTTGTGTGGCATATACGAATATTGTTCTCCTATGTATGTATGTTGTGGCTAAGGCGATAGAACAATTTGTATCAAATTCATGGCATAGTATGGATATAAGAAAGATGTTGGTCTCTTATGCAAACATTTCTGAGTGGGTTTTGATACCCACATTTTTGGGTATGTCATTAATTAGTGATTGATTGTGTTTTATGTTTTGAGTAATCTTGTTTAGTGTAACAGGTTCTCACAAGTTGGTATCAGAGCTTTAGGTTTGCTGAGTCTACAGGGACACTAGGACTTAGGACTAGGATGATGTCTAAGTTAGGAATATGACATAAAAACATGGTTCATACTGCCTAATCTCAGTACTTGGATGCCCTGGCCAGGTATTCAGGTATTCAAGAAAAGGCAAGTATGGAACTCTTAGATTGTTATCTTTCTGATTACTCGATCAAATAGTCATTTTGAGAAAATCTAAAGAGCATAACAAATTAGAAATCATGGTGGAGATATCTCAAACTTACCCTAAAGAAGATGAGAATTACATCATAGGTAGCCTCTCAAAACTTGAATATTTGGTAACTTTACGAGAAAGATACAACACCATGAAACCTTAATATGAATACAAATAAGCTAAAGAGGATTTCTTGAAGTTGTAATTCAAGAAGATAATAAAGTAAAAGATAGATAAGTTTGTGCTAATAAAGTGATTCAAGGTATGAAATTCACATAAGAATGAGAGAGCTCATATTATAATTATAATATGAGAAGATGAATGGGAACATGACAGAGGAATCAAGTGGAACCTGAGTTAATCTCATACCAACCTACGTGTGTAAGAAAGTGTTAAAGTAATATATACATGGTATGTGAAAGAAATCAAGGGAGAATCTCCTTGTTTAATGAAGAAAAAATGGAATATGATGACTTTTTCCTTGACCGGTGGTTAAAAACATGGAAACATGAGAGGACATATACAAAAATGATGAATAATTAATGAGAAAAGAGCAATGAGATGTGATAATCTTAATAATTCCTATTCTAATGGAAAGGAACCCAAGTTGTAAAAGGGTAAGATGATGCATAAAAAGTGTAACTTTCACGGGGAAGATAGAATTGGTTACATTTTGCTAGTGATCCCTGGACAATGATGCTTTGATGTGGGAAGTGGGTTTCTTTTTATGCTCTTTTTTTAGGTGTAGTCTCCAAGTGGATCTCATGTCACTTGGTATGTGTGGACTCATTGTAATCCTGAAATGGATATCTTGATATGATGTGTGGTTTCCTTGGACTATAATTCCAAAATTTGTATGTTTTGTAATGAGCATGCTTTTTTATCCCTCCAAGAGTTAGGGGGATTCCTCCTATATGTTCTTAGATGGTTATGTTGTTGAGGAAGTGGATGAGACCAGGGTATGAGCTCTTTATAACACATGTAGTGGGCACCAAGGTAATGAATCCTAGTATCTAGAGTGTATCATTTTTATATGAGTTAAAGATATATATTAGATGAGTTGTCTAGTGTTCCTCTACAATAGAGAGAGAGAGATGATGTTGATCCTCCAAGTGTTGTTTGGGAGAATAAGAGTGATTATATGATGTTGTTTATGGTTTAATGATAGTTGGGTGAGACCACTATCATGGATAGATGGTTTGTTGATCAATAGACATGTGCAACCATGTTCTTTTAAAATAAACCTAGGATCAGAATATCAATGGATAAGAGTTAGAGTGGATGACATAAGTTACATGACCATGACGCGTTTAGGGTTATGTCATTTAGACTAACCAATGTATCAATAACATTCATAAATAGGAGGAACAAAGTAATCATGCTATGTCTAATAAGTTGTGACAAGCTTTTATTGATGACATCTTAAAGTATTTCAGAGATAGTCAGTGACATGGTTAACATCTTTGTTAAATCTTAAGAATGTTGAAGCAACTATACTTATGTGTGACAAGTTCAGCAAGAGTGAGTTGGGGGTTAACTAGTATACTCTTATGGAGTTATGGTACATATGCTAAGTGGGTTGTGTGAATCCTGGTAAGATGAAGACAGTGTTGTTGCCCTACCCCTAACAAGGTCAACTGTGAAGTTATATTTGTTAACAATTGCAGACAAGTGTATGATTGTTCAACTATGATGATGGCCACTCCATCATTAAGATAATTAAAGAATCTTCTGAGAACCTATGCCTTATAGTTCTTGACAATTTGGTGATACTCGCATGATTGATTGAGTTGCTAATTATAACAATCATTAAAGGAGCATAGAGATGAAACCTTATAGATTTACATATAATAAGAGATACATGATGTTCTATGTTTGGTAAGATCCAGAAAGTATGTCCTCTGATGTGTGGTACAACAAATAGTATAGTACATGATGACAGTTAGAGTCCTAAGTTGAAAGGTACTGCCAGACATGTATAGGTGGCACAATAGTTCTTATGTTGAACCAAGGTGTCACATGCAAGAGTTGAGGGGAAGAATATGTCTTCTATGAGAATGATGTGAAATCACCATGTGATGCAAGTAACCATGTGTAAGATTGAGGATGATGTGCATGAGAAGTGTACATCTATGTGTTAGAGGTGAAATCCATGTTAGGGATTTATGGTTGTGAGACCCCTAACCTTGCTTAAAGTGTTGAACAAGCTTAATTACCATAATTATATTCTTATAACCCTAATTTAACCTTGTGATATGATTTGGAATCATAATACAAGCTTAAGTTTCAAATTTGGTCCAATTTGGACACTGTTTGAGCAAGTTATGCAATTTTATGCACATTTTGGACTTTTATGCAATTTACCCAATTGAGAGGTTTTCTTTGCAATTTTTCACTTGAATTACGTTCTTTGGAAGTTCTCTCATCATTATTGAGCTTGTTGAACCATGGGACGCCTATTTGAACCTTGATTTGGAGGTGTTTTCCTCTAGGGTATTTTAGGGTTTACCCCTTTATGGATGAGCTACCTTTAGGAGCTATCAAGCAAATGATATGTTTTCTTTGATTGCAAAATCAAGAAATGAGGGGTAAGTAGGTCTTCATGGACGGTGTGTCAGATGCTTGTGTGTTTGCTTGTATATCCTTAATAGTTTTAGGCCATGGATGTATGGAGAGCTTTTGTACACCTCATGCTTGATTCCATCCTTATCTATTGGCTATATCTACCTCTTCCTTGCCCAAGTACGAAACCTTTGCTTGATTTCTCTTTCCTCTAACCTGGAGCAACGAATCCAGTCTGTTTTTCTACAGAACCAAGTTCTCTAAGGTAGAATACAACCTCTTTTTGGAGAAGAAGATCTCCTAGAGCTCCATCTAGCCCTACCTAGGGTTTTCGAGGTCATCTTCTAGATATTTCGACCAAGGCAAGTTGTTTTCTTCCTTCCTTCTCTATTTTTCTTTCTCTTCTCCTTCCTTAGACCTTACTATAGGTAAAAACTTTACTTTTCCATGTTAGAAGTTGCTCTAAAGCTCTAAAACCCTTCCTTTCTTGCTCCTTATGCTTAGGGTTTGCTTCTTTGATGGAGAAAGGTGTTAGATGGATGAGTTCAGAAATTATGCTTGGATTTTCTACCCTATATGCTTGAATTTTATTCTGTTTAGGATTTTATCTTCTCATTAGAGGCAAATTTTCTAACTTTCTCCACGTTTATTGCTTACCATAAGCCTGCTAGCTCATGTTCTTGCTTTAAAATGATGATCCATGCACTAAAAAGCTATGCTTGACTTGGATTTTGATTTTTATGATGTTACCTATTCTAATTTAAGTTATAGACGAACTTGTAATCATGTGTACATTCCTCATAAGATATAAGATGACTTAGATCAGGTTGGTTTGACAACCGGCGGTGCTAATCACCCATTAACCAATGATCAATTTTAGGGTTTAAAGCAGATTTCTTCTATAAACACATGACCCAATGGTGGTACCGTTGAAACAACCGATGGTGTTGTCTTCATGACAACTGATTGTGGTGACCAAGGGTGTCAACTGATGTTCACCTCTTAGGTCAGGTTTTGTCCTAATTATAATCTTAATGATCAACAACTAAGTACCCTAATGATGCTATTAATCAAGGGTGACATTAGCTTGATATTCGATGATGATTAATGAATATAGTGCTAATCTAACAACCTATGGTGACTTAATGGTTACTAATGATGGTGGATCAGGTCTCCAAAATCTATGGTGAGTTAAGCATTTATTTGTAGCATCAATTAAGCCTTAAACCAATGGTTTCTTGGGTCATTTGATGTAATGGTTGGACCTATACTCCAATTGATGGTTTTAATATATGAACTTGATCCAATGGTTAAGATCTAATGATTCTTCATCCAATAAATTGGAATGATGCCTAATGTAATATGTTAGTCCTAATAAAGTGATTTATATGGTTTCCTTTATGATATCAACTTAAGAAGCTCATTTATTGATGACTTGTCTTAAATAAACAACCGCTTGTGGGTTTTACCCTACTCTCAACCGAACTTTTTATGTTGTTAATCAAGGGATGTCTAGGGTTAATTGGTGACTCTTTCTAGAGCACAACTCAATGACTTCATAGGTGGTTTATCCAAGGTGTTTACTTATGTAAACAACCATTGGTCTTACCTTTTCAACATCCAATGGTTCTGGGTGACGTAGTGGTATGGTGATATGGGTTGAAAGATGATGGAACAAATGGAGGGTTACCCTTAATAAGGTAGTCTTACCTTTTCACTCATATGAATATATGGGATGATGACCATATTGTTTTGATATGTAACCCTAATGAGGTATAGCTTGTTATACCTAGTCTTAATATAACCAAATGTGGGTAAGTGGTTATGAATAGTCCTTGAATGGTGAATACAATCATGGAGTATTCTCTTTTGTGATTGAACCCTAGTATGTTATAAACTGATGGTTACACCTTGAGTTATGTGTGGATCCATACATGAGAATGGTATGGATTGTGATGGTGATGCTTCACCTTATGCATCCACGATCCAATGGGGATTCCATGAGTTAGGGTTTGGGTATGAGTGTTGATTAGTAATATTAATATAATTTATCTTGTTGAACCTAACTCTAATGCAAATAGATAAATATGAGTATTCATGTTTAACCTTCTTATATGATGGCATGATCGTGGAATAATCTCCTTAATATGATCATACCTTAATGTGTTAATTGGTGGTTATCATAGCCACATGGTTGATACTTTCTTATGCTAAACCTGTGCATTATGAATATAATGAGGGTTAATCATATCTAGATTCCTTGCATGTTGATGTAATAAAGGAATGTTCTTAATGTTAATATAACCCTGCTATGATCGTTTATGAATATCTCCCAGCTCATTAATGCAATATTGTGTTGTCTGATGTATTATATGTAAGTGATGTTGTTGAGCCTTGTTATAAGGAATGGAAAGATAATGATGATCTTAAAGGGAATAGTATGATGGTCTTAGTGACCTTTGGGCATGGTTGAGCCCTGAATGAGATCCTCTTGTGTTGATAAGGGTTGATACCCTGAGATATTGTGAAAATGATTTATATCCTGTGATAGTATGATGACAAGTTCAGTCTCATGAATGGCAAGTGAATATCATCATGTGATGATGAGATGATGAACAATATACCTCAAATGTTTTATATCTTGTAATACATTTGCTTTGTCTAGAAATGAACTACGCTTGAATATCCATTTGTATGATGAAGCCTTAATTTACCCAATTGGCAGTAATTAATCAAGTGTAACCTTAATCATGTAGTGCCCTATGTCGTTGAACCATCCTTTGTGTCAGAACTTACTGGATGGTGAAATGAGTATTCATAAGGGAAACTCGGAGTGCATATTGTTGAATATGTGGGTGCTTGTCACCCTGATCTCAATTGTTAGGGAGGATGACTAAGGTCATTCCTAGCACTCTTTTTGAGAATGAATGCGGTCGTGTCTCAATATTTGTGGAATGTGATTGGAGGACAACTATGGTTGTACCTCAGTGGAAGGGTTTTGCTTGCATACCCTAGAGTCTAGGGTCATGACGTGTACTAATGGTGGACTAGTTGTTAGCAGCTTGACTATATGTCGTTGTAGTGGTCGTTTGATTGATATGTCACTACCATTTTTGGCCCATACTGACTGGGTAGAGGAGAGATCTTAGGATACCTGCACTCCTAGATCTTGTACGGAACCGAATAGCCCTTTGTAGGGGTCAGTTGGACTTTGCATGGTACAATTCAAATTCCCCAGGGCAAAATAAAAGATGTAAGACAACCATGTAGCATATCTGTTTAGGGTCATACACAATGCTTCATATTGGATGATAACCCTTGTTTGCTTTCTTTTCACTAACATCATGTATAGTACAATAAGAGATAATAGATATACTTATGTTGTAGTTATGCTCATGTTGTAAACATGCTTATGTTGTCAAATATATTGACATTGATGGTTAAGATGATGATGCTAGATATGTTTAATATTGCTAGCCATGCCTATATAATTAGAAATGCTTAAACTGCTAATCATGCCTATGCAGTCAATTGTGATATGATGTTAGTCCTACTTATCATATAGATATGTTCCCTTTATTTGAGATGCCAATATTGATAGCCATGTTATGTTACTAGACATATTCATGATGTCAGGGGTGCTTCTGCTACTAGATTGCTTGTGTAGTTAGCAAGGAATATGATGATAGTCAAATTAATGGTGATGATTGTTATTAGATGCTATTTGATGAAATTTGAGTAGATATCTATCCAGAGAAATGGATTTATTTGTTACCTATATATACATTGATAATCATACTTGTTGCTAAGATTATTTGCTTAATCTGTTTAGCATATTTGAACAGTTCAATCTGTTCAATTGATTATTAAATACTCCAACTGCTCTATTATCTACTATTTAAAATGTTGTAATCAATAAGCATTGTTGGAGGTTATATCTCTTGCTGGGACATGGGTATCACCCTGTGGCTCACCACATTTTTTTAGGTAATCGGTAGTGACGACAACAAAACTGTGGAAGTAAAGAGTAACTACAATAGTGAATCTTTGAGAAAGTTGATTAGATGTATGGTGTGTCCTAGAGTCATCCCTGTACTCTCAGGTTCAGGCAGGAAAAGTTTGTATATGGTGTTTCAAACAAATTAGACTTTTGTTAGCATGTTAATGCTTATTTGTGTGGCATATACAAATATTGTTCTCATGTGTACATATGTTGTGGCTAAGGCGATATAACTATTTTTATCAAATTCTTGGCATAGTATGGATACAAGAAAGATGTTGGGCTCTTATGCAAACGTTTCTGAGTGGGTGTTGATGTTGAAATCAGTTTTAATTTACCCATTTTTTGGGTATGTGATTAATTAGTGATCGATTGTGTTTTATGTTTTGAGTAATCTCATTTACTGTAATGGGTTCTCATAGGTGCCTAGTCGCACAACATTTCTACCCAAGTGAATGGAAAGTTGGGGAGCAAATTCAATCTACAATATGTGTATGGTGTTATAGTGTTTGTATAGTTCCTTTGTCACTGATGTCCAGATTGAACTAGAGGCATGGAGCAATCATCCTCATTATTATTCAATCTCATTCCTTGAACTAGAGAAAACTGTATGAGGTACATGTAAGATCAATATCATATATTGACTCACGTGTGTATGACCATACTTTTTTCAATCTCTCTAATCAAGAGGCTTTGGATATCATACTCCTATAGAAAGGACAAATCCCATATCTATCACTCACAATCAATTCCCATGTGTCAAGGTCACCAAATCATCACCTTTATAACAACCCATGTTTCAGGAATGCGTTTGATGATGTCAAAGTGTATCCAATGACATGTGATGAGTGCAGTGATTTCAGGTCCAAGAACCACAACCACCACCAGCACTGTGAGACCTGACTATGACTTCCATGATCATGTCTTCCATGTGTCAATCTCATGGTGGATCTGTCTGATACACTATTCTCTAACATGTATCTGTGTGCTTGGTTTCATATTACCAAATCATGAATAATGAGATTTAGTCATCAACCAACTCACACTCTGATCTTATGTGTTATTGTTGTCTATCAGCCTTCCACAATAACAACCGATCAGGGACATAATGAGAATATGTACTCTTAACATCTGTATAATCTCATCCACAAGGTTCGTGACTTGAATACATACGTCATTGAGTAATATAATTCTCTAAAATTTAATATGTTTATTCATTATCTCATAACTGAATATACAAAATAAATTAGAACTTGCTTTTGTTATTAATCAAATCATTTATATGTTATGTCATTACAATCATCACATGATTGGCTCTCTGGGCATACATACCAACATGGTTTATTCTGACATGTTTGATACTAGGCATTGGGTCTTATTTCCCTCCTAGGCACTAGATTTTATTCCTCTGCCACATATGCTATTAGGCACTAGCCCCCTGTCAGACATTGAGGTTTTAGTCCTCCTGTAAAATCTAGATTTATTTTATACTCAAGTTTTAAACCTCTTGTCCTTTGGTATGGAATGTGTAGGTTCCTACCTTGCTTTCAAGTATATGCTAGTCTACTTATTACTCACCATGCATCTGTTTATGTTTTGTGATAATATTGATGTGACATTATAGAAGGCAAGAAAATCTCTTATCGATAATCTTCTTTAAATGTCCTCTTTAATATCCATTTGGATTTTGGATATTCACTATCTCTCTTAATTTGGGAAGCCTCGAGTATTTTATTGATGTCCTTTTTTCTCATAATATTGTTCAATGTCTATTAATATAATTATGCCATGATTTATGCTAACAACTTCTATTTTGACTTCTCTTGTGGAGTATGCTTCCAACCCCTTAGGTGAAGGATATGGTGGACTTGACATGATGAACCAGACATGGATTAGTAAAGCTGATCCTTGGGAGATATACTTGAGAGAGTCTGGACACCCTCTACCTAGTGAAGAAGTTGTTTCCTTCATATAAATTCAAGAGGGATGTTATTATGTAAACTTATAAAATTGAATGTAGTCATTACATTTAATTCTGCTACTATTCTTGTATACTATTATTTTGAGAAAAAAATACACTTATTCCAACATACTTGTTAGCGTGTTTGGATTAGATGAGTTTGTTCCTCAAATCCAGTGAGGAATGGATCCCCTCTCAGATCCCACTCCTTACAACTGTATGCCCTCGTAACGCAAATAAACTACTCGACAACAAAGGCACCAAAGTACTCATGTTGAAAATAAATTTAACAAGCTCAACATCAACACATAATTTTTTTAAAAAGAGGGTGCTTTACGAGCATGTCTGTCTGTTTCAACATCATTTCTATTTCAACAATCGGTCTCCGTACTTACTTATATATATATTTTTTATAATCACATGCTATAGACAAGAAGGGGTCATTTGACAGTTAATTGAATTGTTCTATTTTAGTTGGTCGTATGTAAATTATTATGAGTATTATATATTAGCCGTCAGTAGGCACGCCACAACCCAAGAAGGAGTGCACAAATAAAATTTATAATGACATGATACAAGTTAGAGAGAGTCAATGGTAGTTTATTAAGTTACATTTTAGCAGGTTGTATGTAACTTACAATACTAATTAACCTAGTAAAAGAATAAGTTCGATTTATTGACTTGCTTAGTCTTTTTCTATCATATAATTTATGTTGTTTAATTACTATTTTTTTGTCTTTTATCTTATTTTTAGCAGCATACATGTGTAAGTTTGAAATGTCAGGAAGTTGATGCTCAAATTGAAATTGGGTCGGTTTCAAGCGTTTAGACAATTAGAATATTTTTGACAACATATTTTCAACAAATTGATTTTTTTCGATAAAATAAAAATAAAAATAAAAATATATGAATAAATAATATCTTATGAATGAAAAAAGATAAATCATTTTACGTTTTGTTAATCATGTATTAACCTGCTACACCTTTTTTCTTACAAGACAATGTTTCACGTCAAATCCCTCCAAGGAAATTTTTTTCATCATGTCTTTTTCCTCCAAGACACCTTATCCCCTCAATGACAACGTTTCCTGCCACACATTTTTCCTCTAAGATAAAATTTTTTGCTAAATCTTTTTTCCTGCAAGACAAAGTTTCCTGTAAAATCTTTTTTTCCTCTAAGAAAAACTTTCTCGCCACACCTTTTTTTTCCAAGACACCTTTTCCCTTCAAGATAATGTTTCCGTCAAATCCTTTTTTCCTCCAAGATAAACTTTCATGCCATACTTTTTTCCTCTAAGACACATTTTTTCCTCTAGGACAACGTTCCCGCCACACCTTTTTCCTCCAAGATAAAGTTTTCCGCTAGACTTTTTTCCTTGAAGATAGAGTTTTCCGTCAAATTATTTTTCCCTCCAAAGAAAAGTTTTCCACCACACCTTTTTCCTCTAAGATATATTTTTCCTTCCAACAACGTTTCCCACCGCATATTTTTCCCAATATGAAGTTTTCCGCTAAATCTTTTTTCCTTGAAGACAAATTTTTCCGTAATATCTTTTTTCCTCAAATAAATAGAAGGGTAAATTTTGTAAAAAGACATCACATTTACTTCTCTTTACAAATATATCACAAGGTTTCATAAATAAACACATATCATTAACAATGATTTTATCTTTCGTTTGTATCAAAAACAAACTCTATTAGCCGTCGGTCACCCTCACCCCTGCAAGTTTAGAGATACTTTCATTTACATATGAGTTTTTCACCCAATCAATGCTTATCTTCCGGCAACTCCATAATCAATCCACAATTTAAGCTTCCCAACCCGTCATCAGTCATGGCTATAACTACAGAAAAACAATATATAAATCGGCTGCCACCGGCCCACCCTTGCCTCAGTCACAATAACCAGATACCTTCGTGCCCTGCTCCGCAATCTCCCCTTTCCCAGCTACCATGGCCGTATATAAGAAATTTATTTTTCTACTTTCCATCCAACCGTATACTGGCTATTTTATATTCAAACGCAAGACGGGGAGGAAACTACATTAGTTTTTCTGGTCTTCAATGGCAATCGATCTCCGAAACCTAAACACGGGTAGATTTATTACCCAGCCATTCAGTCATTAACAAGTTATTTGAGGTTCCATGTAGGGTCATTTTCTACAATTCGTGTGTTTCACTTTACCATGCACACAGATCAGTTCTTTCTCGAAGTGCAACCAACTTGCACACCGTGAGTTTAATGTAGACGACAACAATATTATATTCCTTAGATAGGAGTTGAGATGACCTCCACCTTGTTCTTCTACAGGGATGCCCTATTATAGACATCGAGTGATGGAGACACAATCACAATATTGATGAGACTGACTACTGGCCAACACCTAAGATTGGTTGTTATGCCACATCCTTAACCGCGTCGCAGTTGCAGAAGCGCCTTTAGACTGCTTCTCGACATCCGATAAAATTGGAACGAGACTGCTTCTCGACGACCCACATAGTGGTCGATAGCACCAGATGTGTCGCAGGTAGCTTCTCAAAGTCACAACTTTCTTGCCAAACACCAAATCTGAAGTCATGCACGATGTGTTAGTTCAGAGACGCGAGGGAGGGGGCAAAATTCAGAGAAGCATAAGGGGGCAAGCACGGTTAATTGGGTGTTTAGATGTACGAATTGGGACTGAAAAATAATCAGAAGTAGAAGAAATTTGTGATGTAGTGGGTCCGGGTTGGTAGAGAGATAGTTAACAACGTACATGAGTCTGATAGATATTCAAGAGGAATAAAATAGTTTATTCAACGTGACGATATAATTGTTTAGTCTTGCAAACATGATATCTATACTACTATAAAAAGAGTGAGTTTGATGTTGCGCCCTCCTTGATTCACTCTCCTCTTTTTTTTTCAAGGAATTTTACTCCTACAAATATTTATTCCCACACTCTCCTATTAACTTTTATTATCTTTAATTCTGTATTTCTCTTTCCATCCCACATAAACGGTTCATTGATTCTCTCCTTTCAAACAACCAACACAAATATCTTTTACCGTAGGGACCCTTTTACGGACGATTCCCCTCCCCGCACATTTCCAACAGATTTTATATATCACGTGCATGTGCACGTGTGCGTTCACTAGTCTTTTAATGAAATTTATCCTAAATAGAATTTACATTTGTTTGTATGAGTTATTTTCTATAAAAATAGTTCCCATCCCCATCCTATAACCATGTAACAAACTGCACTTTTTAAGTATTTCTCCATCCCCTTCACCATCACCATGTAGATGTTACCAAACAACAATTTTAACAATTTCACCACCAATGTCACCGGTCACCGTCACCACGTATTTTGACACCATGTACCAAACGCCTTAGGCTGATGGTGATAGGAAATGATGATAAAATAAAAACGTTGTTTGATACACATGGAAATATTGATAGGGAATTTTTCCGTGGTGAATCTATGGTGAATTTTAGCCTTTTTTGTCCCCATAGAAAAACATGGTGAATGATGATGAATGGTAGGGAAAAAAATTATTTTTAAGTCTCTATTAGTATAGACATATGTGCAAAGAAAAATCCTACTATATTTTTCCTTTCCTTTCTATGCCGCATGTTTCTCTCCAAGATTTTTTTCCCGCCAACAAATTTTGACTTCCCACCAAAACTTATTTTGCTCTAAATACTATTTACATATCTAATTTTTTCGAACAAAATTTTCTCGTTAATTTTTTTGTTTTGTTAATGTACCCTTTTCTAACTAAAAATATTTATTTATCGTTAAAAATCACCATTCTAATAGAAAAATTTCCCACCACAACGACGAATTTTCTTCCTCTAAGATCAAATTTTCCGTCACACTTTTTTCCCTCTAAGACACATTTTTCCCTCCAGGACAACGTTTCCCACCACACTTTTCCCTCCCGGACAACGTTTCCCACCACACATTTTTCCTATCCCCATCACCATATACATATAACAAACAACACTTTCTAAATATTTCTCCATTCCTTTCATCATCACCATGCATGTGTTACCAAGCAACAATTTTTAACAGTTTCAGCATCATCATCCTCACCATCACCGTCACGTCACCACACATTTTGTCACCACCACGTACCAAAACATATATCGAGTATTGTGTATATTCCCTAACAAAAAGATCTTAAACATCACGGCTGCTCGAATGCTAAAACTTGAAAACCCTATCACCACGTACCAAAACATATATCGAGTATTGTGTATATTTCCTAACAAAAAGATCTTAAACATCACGGCTGCTCGAATGCTAAAACTCGAAAACCTTATCACCACATACCAAAACATATATCGAGTATTGTAATTTTTTACTCGAATGCTAAAACTCGAAAACCCTATCACCACGTACCAAAACATATATCGAGTATTGTGTATATTCCCTAACAAAAAGACCTTAAACAACGCAGCTGCTTGAATGCTAAAACTCGAAAACCCTTTCACCACGTACCAAAACATATATCGAGTATTGTGTATTTTCCCTAACAAAAAGATCTTAAACATCACGGCTGCTTGAATGTTAAAATTAGAAAACCCTATCACCACGTACCAAAATATATATCGAGTATTGTGTATTTTTCCTAACAAAAAGATCTGCGAGTATTGTGTAATATTCCCTAACAAAAAGATCTTAAACATCACGACTGCTCAAATGCTAAAACTCGAAAACCTTATCACCACGTACCAAAACATATATCGAGTATTGTGTATTTTCCCTAACAAAGAGATCTTAAACATTACGGCTGCTCGAATACTAAAACTCGAAAACCCTATGCCCATGAAAATAAAACTCGAAAACCCTATGCCCATGAAAACAGAACAGACCGTCTTTTTTCTCTTTTGAGGGGCAACATCAGACACTGTTACTATCTAGTATAGAACATGTGTTTTTGTTTTGGTCATGCCATTGAATGGTTGCCGGAGGGGAGCCCAGTTTAGTCGTTGCTGCCAATTACGCCGCACGGCCATGCGCTTCGGTTTCGTTTTCTTCCAAGCCGCCGCCGCCGCCGCCGCCGCGGCCGCACGCCGACATTTCTCCTCCTCGCCAGTGTCCAGAGCTATCACCAACGTTCCCTACTACCACCGAAAGAGCGCTCTCCTCCAGGCTCAGGAAGCCCTTACTGACTACTTCCACACCACCCGCTCCCTCCCTTATTGCCAGGCTGAACAAATCGTGGCAAACTCCCCTAACGGTCTCGCCTCTCTCGTTTCGTCCATCCCCTTCACATCCGTTTCCGACTTCCCTCGCGACATCCGCCGCCACATCTCCTTCCACCCCATCAACGAGGTCCAATTCTTTTTCGAATCGATTGGCGTTTCCTCCCATGCTCAGCCTTCTCGAAACCGCTGTTCTGGTACACAGTTCCTCTCTGACGACGCCAGCCTGCTGTCGGCTGTTTCCGCCCTTGTCCATTACGGATTCCCGTGGGTCAAACTTGGCGTGCTCTACACAGAGGACAGCTCAATCTTCCGCGGCACGGCAGAAGGGCTGTTGCAGCGGCTATCTGAGCTAGAAACATTCGGCCTTGACAAGGTATGTCTGATCAGTATATGCCTGGCTTTCCCCTCTCTTTTGGCACAGGGTCTCGATTTGGATAGCAGCACCGGCTTTATGTTTCTTGACCTGAAATGCGCTCTCAGAGATTCCAATTTTTGTGGTTCATTAGAAGACATTGTGGAGGATTCCTTTCGCCTTTGTAGGAGGATCAAGGTGCTTTATGATCTGGGATGTAAGAAAGGGGAGATTGGGGGCCTGATCAATGGTTGTTGTGAACAGCTTTTCCAAGTTGACGAGCAGGATTTGACCAGAAAGGCAGATTTTTTCTGCCGGCTAGGGATGTCGAAGGAAGAAGCCGCACTGTTGCTCCTAAGGCATCCAGGTCTTTTGGAGCTTGACTTGAACGGTAGGGAGATATCAGTCAAGGATTACTTGGTAAATGCAGGATTTTGCGAGACGGAGCTGGATGTTTTACTCGAGAAGTATCCTCATGTTCTAGGGTCTAATAAATTGCTAAATCTGCCTAGATCGTTGAAAGCATTGGGCCTAACCGATTGGCTTTTAGGTAAACTGAGGTGCGGTGATGTTGGTTATCTGTTGCCTCATTACCTAGACAATGCCATATGTTTCAGCAAAAAAATGGACTCAGAATTCAAACATGGGTTGACAGACATCGAAGCCGTCAGGAGGGCGATTTTCCTCCCATGTAAACTGGAGTTTCTGCAAGGCATAGGGTTTGGAAGAAACCAACATATGCTTCGAGCCTTACGAGTATTAAATGGGACGAGATCTCATTTGCAGGAGCGGTTTGATTTCCTCCTCAGTTTAGGAATTGAGTACCCTGTGCTCTGTAAAATGATCAGCGCAAGACCAAAAATACTAAATCATGGGATACGAGTGGTCAATGAAAAGGTGAAGTTTTTATGTGATGATATAGGCTTGAACGTACAGTATCTTGAAAAATTTGCTGCTTATCTTTGCTTTGATTTAGAGAATAGAATAAAACCTAGATACAGAATGCTTGATTGGCTGAGAGATAAGGGTTTGTTGAAGAAGAACCTTTCACCCGCCTCTGTCATCTCAACTTCAGAGAAGAGGTATGTCCTTTTCTTGAGTCAGAGTCATCCAGCAGCACTAAAAATATGGCTGGTTTTTTTTAAGCCTTAACAGCCAGCTTTCAGTTTCATGGCTAAAGCTTTCTTGTTATTGGGTTTATGGACTTTAGTTCCACAACGTAGGAAACTGCACAGAAAGTATCTGGGATCACAAGTATCTGCAGGCAAATTTTCAGTTACAGAATTTTATAGTTATTTTCTGGTAACATGAAGGAATGCATCAAGACTCGCACACAGGATTATCAGCTGCTTGTAATGATCCACGATTATCAGCTAAAAGGCATTTTGCTTGATCCAATAGGTGAAGGCCATTCCATAATATGCTAATAAGGTGGCAATATTTGATCAAGATAGCTATGTGTTTTGCTGCAAGCGAATCATACTGTTTTGATGATTATTTGAGCACGTCTCTGGTTATGATTACTGTGCAAGCATCATTCATTCCCTCGCGAGCTTGTTACTTGAAGGGAAATATTGGCAAGCATTATGCATCCTTGCATGCACTGTCTCATCTTCATGAATAGAGAAGTCTTTGATGATAGAATAACGTGATCTGTCAAGATGAAGTTTCCAGACAATGCGTTGACCATAATTTGCCGGAGGACATAACCACATAGCTATGATAAATTGGTCGGAGCTTTGAAGGGGTTTCAACCTTTTTTTAGTTTGCAGCACACACCCTGGTTTCAAAACAAAGCTTCGTCTTGCAATTGTTATCTGAATACAGAAGGTACATTTTTATGTTGCTTTATTGTCTAATAAAAATGAATCAGATAGATGAGACCCATGCTGTATACTGATGAGAAATGTTATTAGGAAAAGCAGCATCTGTGAATGACGTGAGGCAACTATCTCTAACATTTTCATTTCACATATGATATTTTATGTTAAACAAATCGTATAAGGGGGCAATCAACTCAGAGAAGCAATTTATAATGTTAGACAAAATGAATAAAAAAAATGGAAAATACCTTATCTGCCTATATAAGGGGCAATCAACTTAGAGAAGAAATTGTGCTATTATTTAGGTGTTGTAACTGTAGTTTTCGATAACATAACTGTACATGATTTTTCTTTCCACCACCTGTATAAATATTTAGTAGGTAAAAGTCAAGCATAGCCTGTTCTTCAATGGGTAAAAGAATACTGCCTTGCACCTGAAACAATTTGTTTCTGACAATTTTAATATCTTAATCAATACTGGGGTCATTAACCATGTTCATCACTCTTATCGCCGTAGTATGGGTTTTGCTTTGATTGAAGAAAAGTTTAAGTGTATATTTTAACAAATCATAAACTACCAACAAGATGGGACTGATGCTTATAAAGACGGATTTTGAATCTCTACATCTCGACCAGAATATGGCCCATGATAGAGATGAATGGAAACGAAGGATCTATGTAGCCGACCCCAACATAGTTGGGACTGAGGCTTAGATGATGATGATGATGATAAACTACCAACAAGATGCTAGCATCTAATTAAACTTATTGTTGAGGGGTAAAGAAGCGGCTCATCATGTAAGAGTGCGACGTGTATTCCGTACATGGTTTCAAAAAGCGGTATGCGTTATGCGTCCAGAGAGGTCACCTTGTAGAGTATATGCGGTATGCGGGAGTATATGCGTTTTTGGAATTTTTTATTTATTAATAATTATTATATGTATATATATATATTTATCATGAATATACATATTTAATTTGTACAATTGTGTATCTAAATAGTACAATTACAAGAATAATGGACGCAATCATGCAAATATGCAATCATCTCAACTTAAATAAATGTAAACATGCATTATGATCTAAATCTAAACAAACATATATGAATGTAAATGTAAAAAAGAAGAAATAGAAACATGTCTATCTGAAAATCGGGGATTAAGCGGCCTTTTATGCAGCCGCGTGACTGATTATGCGGCCTGGTCCGCTTTTGGGGAGGGATTTGCAGTATGCGTTCGGAAGGTGATCTGCACCTTGTATGAGCGGCCCCACAGAGCGCTTTTGAAAACACTGATTCCGCATGAACCTCTCAGCCTCTCAAGCTCACAATGAGGATGCTTGCCTTGAGAAAATATCTTCCTTGAACGAATAAAAGAGAGAAGGGAAGAGTAAAGCAAGGCTAGAGGAAAGCAATTGAGTTAGATGTGACTTAGCCGAACAATTTAAGCAATGAGTTAAGAGAGAGTTGGAAGTTTTGATTGGTGAGTGTCAAGAATCGAGGTGTCTGATGTCGATGCCATATCAATGGCCTAAAGTAGGTATTTAGAGCATACTTGCTATGGTGACATGGTAGGCGGCTAGGCGCCATGACACCTTGGTGTGTATGTACCTTGCTATGGTGACTGATTCCGCATGAACCTCTCAGCCTCTCAAGCTCACAATGAGGATGCTTGCCTTGAGAAAATATCTTGCTTGAACGAATAAAAGAGAGAAGGGAAGAGTAAAGCAAGGCTAGAGGAAAGCAATTGAGTTAGATGTGACTTAGCCGAACAATTTAAGCAATGAGTTAAGAGAGAGTTGGAAGTTTTGATTGGTGAGTGTCAAGAATCGAGGTGTTTGATGTTGATGCCATATCAATGGCCCAAAGTAGGTATTTAGAGCATACTTGCTATGGTGACATGGTAGGCGCCATGACACCTTGGTGTGTATGTACCTTGTTATTTCTAAAAAAATAGACTATTTCCTCTATACAAATACAATTTATGGACACATTGACTATACTCTTCCGTTATTCACATGCAAGTTTAGGATATATTATGGTTATAGATAGGAATATAATTATAATGTCTAAATCCCTAAACAAGCTTTAAACCATTTTTTCTAAAGCATAGCCAAGCACATTCTATAAACACAGTCTTGAAAACTTACCAACCTACTCTTGAGTTTGGATGAGTATCATGTGACACTGTGAGAGTCTATTGTGAACAATTTCTCCATTTTTTGGCGATGTTATCTCACTTCTTTTGAGCCGAGTGGAAGGAAGCTTTAGAACACTAGTGTTACTTTTAGTTGGCAACGTATCTCTCTACCATCAGCATGATACATTGTGCACAACTACAACCCTATTGCATAGGCTTTTCTTCACATATCACGATTGGCTTAAGTACAACTCTGATTCAGATTAGAAGTTAGGACTGTCACTTGCTTACTACATACTTTGCTTATCTACTGTAGATTTAGTACCCTACCTTCATAACAGGTCCGTAGATCGAGCAATTTCCCCCAACTACATATATCCAATTCCTATACGGTGAGTGTTTCCATGTTTAATATGCAAATTTACTTTCATATCATCTTCTCGCTTTAGTTTTGGTATTTTTTTTTGTGATTCTTGCAAAACTAATTTTCCACGAATATGTAGTGTTTTTCACTTATCTCATATTGAATAATGATGTTTCAAAATAGGTCTACTAGTCCAATCTTGTAACTTAACCTTGATGCTGTAATGTATGCACATAGATCTCATTGTGTGAATCGTCTCATCCCTTGTATATCCTTGACATGTTTGGTAAAGCGTTTTGCTCCGTCACGAGTTATCTAAGTCTTATTAGCCAGGTGATACCTTTCACCACAACCAGTCCTCTGCTCCACGCGTGGATATTGAATGCCGCCAAATCTTGGGAATGTGCAACGAACCCCCCTTAATCCCTCCTTTGTGATTCTATGCAAACATGTCCCATCAATCTCCAGATTACAATAACCTTGGCTCCATTGATCCCTTTGCTCAACCTGATCCCCACTTTGGCACTCTCCACATTCTTTGTGTAAGGAACCATCCATCATAACATACTACTCACCTTACGTCGTCCTTTCACCACTTTACTCATTACACCCATCACCTTAGCCTGCCGCCCCACACATGCACCATGCCCATACGACACCTTATGCATCCACACCCTTAATCCCTCAAACTACTCCATGTGCTCAACACTCTCATGCATTTAATTACCCACTTCCATCCTAGTAGTTGGTAACATAACTTACTACACCTAACCCTCCTATTGGTCCATCTTTTGGACCCCGCCCACGGTTTAATCCTCTTGGTCATGGTATTCATCATGTCCCCTTTGTGGACCTACTTTCTAACACAACCCTTATGACCAACATTGCCTTGGTCCTTGGATCGCTTCCACTGCCTAACAATGACAATACCTGAAAAGTCAAGGTGGATGCACTGACATTCCATTGCAAGTTTGATCCCAAAGTGTTCCTTGATTGAACTGTCGATTTAGAAGACAATTTTGATTTGTAAAACACTACAAAGTTGTACGGATTATGTTTTGCTAAAATGATACTTGGGGTTTAACCATACTTGTTGAGTCGACCGACTAGTCGGCTGGTCGTTGGAGGGGGGTCCGACTAGCCTACCGCCAAAATGAACGAATTAATTTATGAAATTTTATAGGTGTGATCTCTACAGCTAAATGCATCGTTTTATGCAATAAAATTTTATGTGGGGGTAGGTTGGGGGGTGGTCCTTCATGTGGGAGGTAAGGGAACTGTCCTATTTCTTGAGAATTTCGATGAAGGGTTTCGATGAGAAAACGTAGGAATTAAGTTATGCAATTTTGCAAGTATGAGCTATATACATGCATGTACTTATTTGTGTTATAATATCAAATATTGGATATGTAGGGCATCCCCACACATTTTACTTGTGTTGATAGTTTGTTGTTGATATTGACTGTTGTTAGTCTTTTCATTGGTCTCAAGAACACTATTGCAATGTTTCCAAGCTAAATCATTATTTGTTGGTGTGGTTGGCTTCGTAGCACCCTCATTGTCTAATAAACCACCACTAGGATACATGTCGTCCGCATTGCAGAAACTAAAAAAGCATGCTTTGCATAAGTATTTAATAATTTGAATAACAAATATTAGAGAAATGCAATGCAATTATGATATACTATAAGTATATACCATACCTGTCAAGGCGGCCAGTCGGTGACCTTTCCAACTTGGGTGACCAGCCGACTCGTCGTTGACCAGTCGACTAGTCGGTCGCCCAGTTGTAGGTATGATATTTACATAATATTGATCATCTACATATAGTTATATACAATAGTTATATAAATCCGCTAATGTAAGCATGTATCCAAGCATATAATAACCTAGATTTGGTAAATAATGTCATAAACACCTCACAAATTTTGAATGAAGGCTATTCAATGTATTCAAATTAATCGAATATAATTAGATAGAGAAAAGTGATATACCATTATTAAATTTAGTAGTGTTCATAACGCAATTGGGATGGGATGAAGGTCAAAGAATTCGAATTCGTCAAGCTCCACAATTCATGATTTCCCAAGATCTCTTAAGTGTTCATAACACCAAGTGGCGTGAGCATAGAATTAAACTTTGGTGAAGTTTCGTCGAAACTTCGAACTTCGAGCCTAGGCGAAGTCGAATCCTCAATACTTCGGCTTCGTCTAAACTTCGGGGCGAAGTTTCCCTGATTTCGTCGAAGTTGGTTTTTTTGTATGTATTTTCATTTCTTCTTCTCCGAAGTTGTCGAAGTTTCCTCGAAGTTGGCAAAGTTGGGGCGAAATTCAGACGATCCAGAACATTAATTCTAACTAGTGCACTAACGACCATGTAATACATAAGTGTCGCCTCCAACCCTCTTCACAACTTCTAATATCAACTACTATGTTTGTTTCTGCCACTCTTTCCTAGAGAGGGTCTTATAACTACTATTTGGTTGTATATTTGTATATAATACATATGTTCAACACTTGAACTGTATTAGTATGTGTATTGCATGTTTGACCATTGCAGGCACACATCATATTATCAACCTACTTAGGGCTAAAGACTCATGAATCATGTATTTTTGTTAAATTAGTAATTATAAGAGAGAGGTATAACATAAATAGAAGTTTTCAATCGAAGTTTCTTCAAGTTCACATCATTTTCTTCAAAAATCGGCATCGAAGTTTGCGTCTAAACTTTCTCGAAACTTCCTCGAAGTTTCCACAAACTTCCACTTCCACACCTGGCGAAGTCGACACGAAGTCAAAGTCCTGCACCATGGGCGTGAGTTTGTTCTGGGACACACCTTCATGCTCAAACATTGTTGGGTTGTGGTAATAAGTGGCTGATTCCTCGAATCATTCCCTGGCCACTCTTTGCTCTATGAGCGCGGAGTTGTCAGAGATGACTATATGAAGGAGCAACACCCCTCTATACCTAAATTGGATCTTCCTGAGAACCCTTTCGTCCACTCCTTTCATTTTATGCTTTGGGTAGGATTCCTTTTCTATGCCATTTAACTAGGTATCTCTAATACTTCTCTTTGTGATTTTCTTGTTTGGGAATGAATTGTTGGTGGCCTAATTGGTCATTTGGGGGACAAGACACTAAAAATCCATACTTGTTAACATAGCAAGGCGACACGACATTTTAGCTGAGCACCTTGTCCTGGACGGTCCATTACTTTACTATTTTCAAACGTGTATGTGTGCTTTTATATTAAAATTTTAATGGTTTAATTGTTTAAAATGTGTGAACTATGTACTAAACACCCTTAAACACATTTATAAGCATAATAGAATTACTTTCCATCAAATATTAAATAGAAAAAAACCGTTGCAACAGTAAAAATAACACAAAGTAATGAAGTGGCTTAATTAAGATGGATTCATAAGAAAAATATGTCACGTACCTTGTAATCTTCACTATGTAAGGAAATTGAAGAGATGAAATTTTATAACAAGATAGGAGATGTTATACCTTGAAATCTAAATCTTCAAAAAAATTTATGATATTGCATAATTGTAGATAATTTAGTCTTTTCTACTCTTTGAGTTGCAAAATTGAAGGTAATTTAGTCTTTTCTACGCTGAGTTGCATAATTGAAGATAGTTTAGTCTTTTCTACTTCGAGGCCGTGATCCTCTAGTGCAATCAAGCAAAAATAATTGTTTCTAACAAGAAAATAGTGAATGCATAAAAAAATTAAACCAAGCAAGAATGCCAATTAAGAAACTATTATCTAATGTCATTATACATCAAAAGTACGAACGCATAACAAGTATTTGGATCACTGATTCATAAATGTGAAAACTTGATCTGAGACCATCTTCAGCTTCGTAGTCTTCATAATCATCGGTCTCATGGAAATCTTCCTATTCTTTCTCCTTAGGGACAAATGGCGATGGCATTTCCTTGGCATTCCCTCGTTCATGCCCACGACCAGGGCCACATGCATGTGAAGTGCTCAATTGCAATTTAGAGGCTGCCCTCCTAGGCTTCCTTAGATCATAAACATCAGAAGCTCCTTAAGCTTCAACAAAAACCCTCAAAGTAACTGGTACCACCCTTGATTCCACATAAACTTGAGTCATCCACTCACTTGACCAATCAAGCTCATGAAGAACAATAGGATCAAAATCCTTCTCAATGTAGCCCAACCTCCTACTCTTGAACTATTAGAATATAGCCTATTTATTTAATAGGTTATTAGTCTATTGTCTACATGGGCTTGTTGCCCATGGCCCATTAGGGTTGAGTCGCTTCCTTTGTGCTTCCTTGTAATAGCCTCCTCTCCTATATGTAGGACATGGGTGTACGTATCAATAGAGCAACACAACATTATCGTATACACTTCTTCACATGGTATCAGAGCAATAGCCATGAGCAGAGAACCCTAGCCGCTGCCTCTCCTCTCTTCTCTCTCCGCGCTCGATCCAACCCTAGCAGCTGCCGCCCCTTCCTCTCCTAGAGAGAACAACAGGGGGAGCGCCTGCCTGTGGGCGGCTTCCGCCTCCTTCCATGGCTTAGGCCGACCGCCTGCTAGACACATCTCGACCTCCATGGTCGCATCTTCTTCCCCTTTCACATAGATTTTATCTATGAGCCGACGCCATCCTTCCCTACAACCATCTATCCTTTTCATTCTGTTTGAGTTTTTGGACGACGCCATCCTTCCTGTCTAAATCTATCCGTCAGTCGTCATCTTCCCTAAGATCTGTTCGTCACACAGCTCTAGACATCGCCATTGAAGCAGCCACACCAAAGCAGATTTGCCTTTCGCTCGAGCAACCGCCGCCATCGTCTTCACCGCCTCGTTGCCCTGCCGTCTCTGCGTTGAGCCGCCACACCATCCATCATCTCTGTGTCCAACACCTCCATCACTCCACCGCTACACCACCTCTTTGGATCTTGGACAACTCTTATTCCTGTCCAGATCCGGCCATGGTCAGGTAAGGAATCACCAATGTTCATGATCAAAGGAGTACAAAAGACGACGCTAATTCCCGTCGACCCATGATGCTAATTCTCGGGGTACTTGTCTCCTTGACGGCGCAAATTCCCGTCGAGATCGTGCATCGGCCGTCGTCGACACGATGTGTTGTCCAAACGACACAACGTGTCGCACTCCAGAAATCATCCTCACGACGCAGAGTTTCGTCCAGAATGCAAGAGACACGATGTGTTTCTCAAACGCACGACCTGTTTGATTCTAGTACTCATCCTGACGGTGTAGATCGCAACAAACACGGCGTGTCATCCTTCGAACATGACATGTCGGCAGACATCCTGTTCACGCCTTCGATTTCAGACACAACTGCCCATTTGGAACACGCCGTGTCGACGGAGATCCAATTCACGCCTCCGACATCCGACACGGTGTGTTACAAGGAGTTAGTCAGTTTTCAGCGAAGGAACTTGTTATAACCTCAATTTTCATAAGTTTGGATTGAAATGTAATTTCTCCATTAAAGATATATGAATATGAAAATTGTATGATTTGAATTCTTTGTATGGATTTCTTTGCTAAATATGTTCTGTGTGTGGCTTCGTGGGCCTTGTTGTTTAATGAGCCCAATACCAAAAAGGGAATAAAAGATGAAAAGAAATCCTTAATAAAGGAGATTGAAATAATATTAATGAAGGGGGTAGAAACACCTAAGAGTTTGCTCATCATGAGGGGGATTTCGAATCCCTAAGGTTCTTGAGCTACAAGGAATCCAAAGAAAGGATATAGAAGTAAAAGAGAGAAAATATGAATAAATTATGCCTTAATAAGTGCTAACTTGTATAAGAAGAAAACCCCTCTTTCCTTTCGAGTTTGGGACTCAAATTTGGTGTACGAGTGGATAAGGTCAATACAAAGTTTCCTTTAAAATTTGGATGAAAAAGGATAAAAGAATAAGGAGTTATGGATTTTATAAGATTCCTAAAGAGAAAGGATAATCCTTTGAATAAATCAAATGTTACAATTCAATATTTCAATTTATTTGCAATGCGGGCAATCTGAGCCCTAGATCGCACGATCCGACTTGATCCGACGGCGTTGGGTCATCGTCAAGGTCCCAGTCCGAGAGGGAACTCTGTTAGATTTCCTCTTGATCTTTCTCGATCCCTGATGCACGAGAGGAGTTGGAAACTTGATCATCAAGTTCGGGAGATCTTTCCGTGTCTGACCATCCCTGTATTCAGGGGGTTTCGTGATGAAACTGGGGAATCCCCAAACCACAGGAGTCGATGACCTACCCTATATATAGGGGGGATGCTCCGTGACACCAGCATATCCACAACCTAATCTTAAGAGATCGGAACGCATAGGCGAACGTTTTGGCGTTGGCAATTTGAAGTTTCACCTTGACCTATACACCCGTCGAAGAGCAGCTTCCGCCGAAGTTGCGTGGCGTCGTTCTGGTAGTAGAAGGAAGGAGACGAAGCAATTGACGGTGCCTTCGTGTTCGGTGGAGCGAGACAGAGCTTTCGGTCCTGTTGGTTCGCACTCAGATGCACTAGAGCTCGGAGTCAACCGGTGAGTTGACCGGCTGCTCGCGCAAAGAGGAAACCTGAGGTTGAAGACGACGGCCGGTGAAATTACGTATCTGCCCTCGCGTCTCCGGTGTAGAGGTAATCCCTTTTCGGTAATCTCACGTGTTCTTTTGTTTCGCGAGCGCGCGCATGCGTTGGGCCCGGTTGTCCAAGTGGCGTGAGCCTACTGGCTCCGGCCCGAGTCACTGGCGAGGGTTTAATAAACCTGGAATTCCACGTGCCTTTTTCTGATTGGTGGGAAAAGGATTTTCTTGTAAAAATCGTAGTAATTTATAGGAATATCGGATGGAAACAAGTTATATATGAAAGTTCATCAGAAAAACGTGTAGAGTCCATTAAAAATAATATTGAAGCCTGATATCGATTGTAGTTTTAAAAGTGCATTAAGTTACCCATGTTAATGTATTGAACTATGATAAAACCCTAATTGTGATAGAAAATCGGATTTAATGTCTTGAATAGGTTATTTCGAGTTATGGTAACCTGTTGAGAATAAGAAGAAGAATTAAATCTGAAAGGAGAGCAATATGTTTGTTTTAGGGTTTTATATACACATGAATATGCAATAATGAACTTAGAAACCCTAATTTAGGGTTAATGATTTCTAAATGTGGTATAATTCAAAATTCATCATAGGGAAGTGATACTAAGTTGTACATAAGCTAATTAGGGTTTGCACTTAGTTTTGCTGTTTTTAGGGTTTTGTAGTTATAATGGTGAAAAGTTGTGAATAAACCCTAATGAAACCCTAATCTGGATTAGAAACCCTAGGAAGCAATTTCAAGCCAATTAAATGGACTCTTGATAAAGTGTGTAGTAAATAGGTTACATATGCTTTTCAGGAATTCTATGATTGTTGAATTGCGTGCTTGGACTGCTTGCTTGCTTGGAATTTCTATTTGCTTGTGAAATCTACTGATCAGGTATGTGGTTAAATTATGAGTAACCACATTATGTTTCACGGCGTTTCTCGAGGATTTATCGATTGCAATGAGAACTATGCTGCTTGGATATTTCATTACTGCAATCTTTAAAGTGACTATGTGTATAACAATTTAAGTATAAGTGTAACTGTCTCTCTCCACCACCTCCTGTGTTTGGGGAATTCAAAGGGTTAAGGATTAAGGGATCCTCCACCAAACAATAAAATGCATGTAAATAAGAGGAAATGGACGTAAGTTAATGCTTATGTATCTTCCAAGTTATAAATCTGTGTTTAAAGGATTTTTAACTTGTGTTAAACAATATGGCTCGTGTGAAGACCGTAGCTACTCCCGTCGAGGCCACCGAAAACCCTGTTAGGGGTTGACCTCCCCGCAAGTGGAAGGGATCTTCCGAGAAGAGGAAGAGGGACCGTGGTGATGAGTCCTCAAAGAAGAGAAAGAGACCCGAGGGAGCCTCGGAAGAAGGCTCAGACCCTAAGCCGGTTCCCTTCGACAACCCCGAGATGGACCAGGAAGAAGAACTCATGCCTGAGGATGAGGTCAAGTTTGAGGAGAACCTGACTGGTGGTCCAGGACCTGCAATGGTAGTTCACACCCCTGATGCCCTATGGATGGAGCAGTAGAAGAAGCTAACCGAGGCCATTAGTGCCCTGGCCCTCAGGGATATAGCTAGAGATGAAAATGGTGAGCCGCTTTCCGTTCGTCCCCGACTTTGAGTCACAATTCTAGACTTCGTCAAGCTGAATATTGAGAAATTCTGGGGAGAGGATAAGACCGAAGTGGTCGACAAAGTAGATGCTTGGCTGCTGGCAGTTGAGAACGGTTTCCGCATGCTAGAGGTGCAGCCGAACAAGAAGGTTCCTTTTGCTGCTCACCTCTTGGAAGGAGCGGCCAAGATCTGGTGGGAGAACCACATCATGGGTCGAGATCTGAGCGAGGAGCCGATGGCATGGACCGACTTCAGGACTATCTTTACAGTCAAATTCATCCCCACCTCAGTTAAGAAGGAGAAGGAAAGAGAGTTCACCAACATGATCCAAGGTAGCCTATCTGTTGCGGGCTTTGGCCGCAAGTTTCGCATCTTGGAGCGTTTTGGCACATGATGACCGAGGAAAGGTGGGTGGACCATTTTGTAGAGCATCTTCACCCTGCAATCAAGCCTCATGTGATGGCGAGTAAACCAACAACCTTCACTAAAGCCTACAACACCGCCTTAGACATGGAGAGGACGGTGATGCCTGCTCAGAACCCATCCAAAGGATATTTGGGTTTCATTGAAGGTACCCAAGGACAGAAGAATGATCACAAGAAAGGACAAGGACGTAACTATACCAAGGGAAAGCATGGAGGCAAAGGGAAGCCACGTGGTGAGAGTCGTTTTCAGAAGTGCTGCACCTGTGGACGGACACATCCTGGGAAGTGCCGCTTCGAGAAGAGGGTGTGCTTTCACTTCATCGCCAATTGTCTGCCTGATCCGAGAGGTCCAGCGGCAGCGCAACTAGTGGCAACAACTTCCCCAGCAGGAGGAGTACCAGCTGGAGGCCCACCCGTTGGAGAGAGGAGACAAGCCAGAGTGTTTGCCATCGACAATGAAGAAGCTCAGGCAAATGCTAATAGGTTGATAGAGGTTAATAACCAGTAGAGTTTTCCTTTCAGTTGAGTTTGATCATGTAATAGTAGTCTGATACAGAATGAAATTATGTAGGCATGCTTGAAGTCATGGGACAAAATGTAAAAGTTCTTTTTGATTATGGTTCTACTAATACTTTCATTTCGAGAAATCTGGCAACTATGCTTTGTTTGGACATCAAGGATTTAAGTTATGTTTTGGATGTCACAACCCCGAGTGGTCGGATATATATGTCTCTTTTAAAAACCCCTGTCTTGCCAGTTAAGTACCTGAGTCACAAGCTTCCTACTGACTTCATCCTTGATATGAATGATTTTGATGTAATCATTGGTATGGATTGGCTTTACACCTATAGAGCACAGATTGACTATAGGGAAAAGAAGATCCTTATTAGGAAACTTGGTCATCCACACTTTACCATTCCTCGAGAGATGCGACTACCAACCTATATGTGTCGGCTCTGAAGGCCGAGCAGATGATATCCAAAGGCTGTCAAGCTTTCCTAGCAGTAGTCATCGAGCCGGAGCCTAAGGTGTGATCTTTTGAGGAGATAGAGGTAGTCAGGGAGTATGCATACATTTTTCCAGATGACTTGCCTGGAATTCTCCCTGAGAGAGAGGTGGACTTTTCAATAGAGCTAGATGCTGGGACAAACCCTATATCTAAGGCACCTTACAGGATGGCCCCTATTGAGTTGCTCGAGTTGAAGAAACAACTGTAGGAATTGCTAGATAAAGGTTTCATTAGACCTAGTACATCACCATAGGGAGCACCAATCCTTTTTGTGAAGAAGGATGGATCGGTCAGGATGTGTATCGACTACAGGATGATCAATCAGGCGACCATTAAGAACAAGTACCCTCTACCCAGGATAGACGACCTTTTTGACCAGCTCAAATCGGCCTGAGTCTTTTCCAAGATCGATTTGAGGTCTGGATACCACCAGGTGCAAGTCAAGAGTGATGACATCCCTAAGACAACTTTTCGAATCCGATATGGCCATTATGAGTTCGTGGTCATGCTTTTTGGGTTATCCAACGCACCCAGTGTCTTTATGAACCTCATGAATAGTGTGTTCCAACCCTTCCTTGACTCCTTTGTCATAGTGTTCATAGATGACATCTTGGTGTATTCTGATGACCTAGAGCAACACCGTGACCATCTGGGTAAAGTCCTTGATATCCAGAGAAAGCAGAAGTTCTATGGGAAATTCTCGAAATGTGAGTTTTTGATAGACAGTGTCATGTTTCTTAGACACATCATATCCGGAGGAACGATCGCTGTGGATCCAGTTAAAGTGTCGGTCGTTCGAGACTGGCCTGCACCGAAGATCCCCTCTGAGATCCGTAGCTTCTTGGGGTTGGCCGGATACTATCGACGCTTCATCAAGGATTTCTCCAAGACTGCTTTGCCGCTCACCAAGCTGACCCGGAAGGATGAAAAGTTCGTGTGGTCCGACGTATGTGAAGCTCGCTTCCAGGAACTAAAGGAGAAGTTGACCACCGCTCCAGTGTTGACCTTACCTTCCGGTAATGAGGGTTTCATGATCTTCACCGACGCATCGAAGATGGGACTTGGCTGTGTGTTGGAACAAAATCAGCATGTGGTTGCATATGCTTCCCGACAACTCAAGCCCAATGAAGTGAATTACCCGACACATGACTTAGAGTTGGCTGCTATCATTCATGCTTTGAAGATATGACATCATTACCTGTATGGAGCTACCTTCGAGATCTTCACCGACCATAAGAGTCTGAAGTATCTGCTGACGCAGAGAGACCTGAACCTACGACAACGACGATGGATGGAGTATATGAGGGATTATGATTTCGTCATTGCCTATCACCCTGGAAAGGCAAATGTCGTAGCTGTTGCGCTTAGTCGGAAACAACTCAGGTGCGCAGCTGTCTTGTCTAGACAGTGGAGGAAGCTAGAAGATCTTGTGGAGTGGACTCCACAACCGTTAGAGGACCGAGTTCATTTGGCCAATATCCAGATCAAATCAGATTTGTTGAGCGATTTAGTGGCTGCTCAGTTGGCTAGTTCAGAACTTGGAAACAAGAAAATGTCCGATTTTGATGTCGTTTCGGTGGCCACAGAAACATAATTTTCGACAAATTTCAACAATTTTTTTGATAAATGCGTTCCTGGCGTTTCGACAGCAAAATAAATGAATTAATTTATGAAATTTTACCAGAATGATCTACTAGTGTAGATCTACTCAAATATGTAATAATATTTCATATTGGATATGTGTGTGTGTGGGGGGGTGGGGTCTCACCATTTTTTAGTAAATGACCCTCAACTGTTTCGATGGGCATTTGGATGGAGATTTTGATGTTAATTTTCAATGGTGAAATCAATGAATCAAGTCATTATAGTTTGCAAGCACAATATATAGACTTAAAAACACAAAACTGTGCAAAAAAATGCTCTAGATAGTACATAATATATGAAAACGTAAAAAAAAATCGATGGTTTGCCTGTTTTGAGAGTTTTGTCAATCAATTTCGATGTCCGATTGCCACAGAAATAGAAATTTCGACCAAATTTTCGACAATTTCGTCAAAATTTTGAACATGGCTTGGAAAGATGAAAGGTTTGTTAGAGAAACCTCAGACCCATCTCTTAGTGGGGGTAGATGGTGGAATCCGTTACAAGATTCGTATTTGGGTTCCTGAAAATTTGCTGTTGAAGGATCGTATCTTGCAAGAAGCTCATGGTTCTAAGTATACGGTACACCCGAGCACTACAAAGATGTTTAAGGATCTACAGAGATATTTCTGGTGGCCAGGAATGAAGAGAGACATTGCGGCATATGTGGCCAGCTGTCTTACGTGCCAGATGGTGAAGGCTGAACACCAACGACCCGGCGGACTTTTACAGTCGATAGAGATTCCAGAATGGAAATGGGAGCAGATCACCATAGATTTCGTGGTGGGTCTACCCCGGACCAAGAGAGGTCATGATGCGATATGGGTTGTGGTAGATCGCCTTACCAAGTCAGCATACTTCCTTGCTCTAAGGACCACTGCCAAGGTGTCAGACCTAGCCGAGTTGTACATCAGAGAGATAGTATGGTTGCATGGTGTACCTGGTTCGATCATACATCAGAGAGATAGTATGGTTGCATGGTGTACCTGGTTCGATCATCTCCGACCGAGACCCAAAGTTCACTTCCAAACTGTGGAAGCAGGTATAAGAAGAACTTGGTACAAGGTTGAAGTTCAGTACCGCTTATCACCCCAAACTGATGGTCAGTCAGAGAGGACAGTTCAGACATTAGAGAATCTGTTGAGAGCTTGTGTGCTGATTGGGGTGGATCATGGGAGCAGTACTTACCTTTAGCTGAGTTTGCCTACAACAACAACTACCAAGCCAGTATTGGGATGCCTCTGTACGAAGCTTTATATGGGAGACCGTGTCGGTCACTGCTTCACTGGGATGATGTCGGTGAGAGGACCGTGTTGAGGTCAGATGAGCTCCAAGTGTATGCAGATAAAGTCGCTTTGATCAAGCAGAGGCTGAAGAGAGCCCAGGATCGAAAGAAGTCGTATGCTGATGCGAAGCGGACTGACGTGCAGTTCACTGTGGGAGAGCATGTGTTTTTGAAAATCCGACCGCTCCGAGCTATAGCTAGGAACAGAGGAAAGCTGAGTCCCCGATATGTGGGTCCGTTTGAGGTGCTAGAACGGATTGGTGAAGCTGCATACCATTTGGCGTTACCCCCTCAATATAGTATGATGCACGATGTTTTCCATGTGTCCAACCTGAAGCGATATGTCCACGATCCGAGCCATATGCTGAGCATTGAACCAATATAGCTTCAAGGAAAGCTGACATATCCTGAGTCACCTTTGCAGATTCTAGATACCAGGGTGAAAGAACTCAAATGTAGAGATGGTAAAGGTTCTTTAGAAGCATCATGGAGAGGATGAGGCCACATAGGAGCTGAAGTCGAACATGGAAAAAACATATCCTGACTTGTTTGTTTGATTGCTGAATTTTGTGGGCAAAATTCTTATAAGGAGGGGAGGATATTATAACCTCAATTTTCATAAGTTTGGATTGAAATGTAATTTCTCCATTAAAGATATATGAATATGAAAATTGTATGATTTGAATTCTTTGTATGGATTTCTTTGCTAAATATCTTCTGTGTGTGTGGCTTCGTGGGCCTTGTTGTTTAATGAGCCCAATACCAAAAAGGGAATAAAAGATGAAAAGAAATCCTTAATAAAGGAGATTGAAATAATATTAATGAAGGTGGTAGAAACACCTAGAAGGCTAAGAGTTTGCTCATCATGAGGGGGATTTCAAATCACTAAGGTTCTTACGTTACATGGAATCCAAAGAAAGGATATAGAAGTAAAAGAGAGAGAAAATATGAATAAATTATGCCTTAATAAGTGTTAACTTGTATAAGAAGAAAACCCCTCTTTCCTTTTGAGTTTGGGACTCCAATTTGGTGTACGAGTTGATAAGGTCAATACAAAGTTTCCTTTAAAATTTGGATGAAAAAGGATAAAAGAATAAGGAGTTATGAATTTTATAAGATTCCTAAAGAGAAAGGATATTCCTTTGAATAAATCAAATGTCACAATTTTGATTTATTGGCAACACAGGCAATCTGAGCCCTAGATCGCACGATCCGACTTGATCTGACGGTGCTGGGTCATTATCAAGGTCCCAGTCCGAGAGGGAACTCTGTTAGATTTCCTCTCGATCTTTCTCGATCCCTGATACACGATAGGAGTTGGAAACTTGATCATCAAGTTTGGGAGATCTTTTTGAGTCTGACCATCCCTGGATTCAGGGGGTTTCGTGATGAAACCGGGGAATCCCCAAACCACCGGAGTCGATGACCTACCCTATATATAGGGGGGATGCTCCGTGACACCAACATATCCACAACCTAATCTCGAGAGACCGGAACGCATAGGCGAACGTTTTGGCGTTGGCAATTTGAAGTTTCACCTTGACCTATACACCCTTCGAAGAGCAGCTTCCGCTGGAGTTGCACAACGTCGTTCCGGTGGTAGAAGGAAGGAGACGAAGCAATTGACGGTGCCTTCGTGTTCGGTGGAGCGAGACAGAGCTTCCGGTCCTGTTGGTTCGCGCGCAGACGCACTAGAGCTCGGAGTCAACCGATGAGTTGACCGGATGCTCGCGCGAAGAGGAAGCTTGAGGTTGAAGACAACGTACGGTGAAATTACGTATCTACCCTCGCGTCTCCGGTGAAGAGGTAAGCCCTTTTCGGTAATCTCGCGTGTTCTTTTGTTTTGCGAGCGCGCGCCTGCGCGGGGCCCGGTTGTCCAAGTGGCGTGAGCCTAATGGCTCTGGCCCGACTCGCTGGCGAGGGTTTAATAAACCCGAAATTCCACATGCCTTTTTCTGATTGGTGGGAAAAGGATTTTCTTGTAAAAATTGTAGTAATTTATAGGAATATCGGATGGAAACAAGTTATATATGCAAGTTCATCTGAAAACGTGTAGAGTCCATTAAAAATAATGTTGAAGCCTGATATCGGTTGTAGTTTTAAAAGTGCATTAAGTTACCCATGTTAATGTATTGAACTATGATAAAACTCTAATTGTGATAGAAAATCGAATTTAATGTCTTGATTAGGTTATTTCGAGTTATGGTAACCTGTTTAGAATAAGAAGAATTAAATCTGAAAGGAGAGCAAGATGTTTGTTTTAGGGTTTTATATACACATGAATATGCAATAATGAACTTAGAAACCCTAATTTAGGGTTGATGATTTCTAAATGTGGTATAATTCGAAATTTATCATAGGGAAGTGATACTAAGTTGATCCTAAGCTTATTAGGAAGATGTTAATAAGCTAATTAGGGTTTGCACTTAGTTTTGCTATTTTTAGGGTTTTGTAGTTATAATGGTGAAAAGTTGTGAATAAACCCTAATGAAACCCTAATCTGGATTAGAAACCCTAGGAAGCAATTTCAAGCCAATTAAATGGACTCTTGATAAAGTGTGTAGTAAATAGGTTACATATGCTTTTTCAGGAATTCCGTGATTGTTGAATTGCGTGCTTGGACTGCTTGCTTGCTTGGAATTTCTATTTGCTTGTGAAATCTACTGATCAGGTATGTGGTTAAATTATGAGTAACCACATTATGTTTCACGGCGTTTCTCGAGGATTTATCGATTGCAATGAGAACTATGCTGCTTGGATATTTCATTACTGCAATCTTTAAAGTGACTATGTGTATAACAATTTATGTATAAGTGTGACTGTCTCGAACCTACATACCATCTCTGGATGTATGATGCAAGACCAAGCCCTGTAGGGAAGTTTTAGAGTGGTCAATCCCCAGAGGGGAGACCCACGGGCACCCAGAGAGGTGACCCTAGGCACCAAGCTCAGGATGGAGAAGGTGGCCTTAATGTCTCTTGCAGGGACTAAACCCTAAGAGAGGGTAACCCAGAGTATGAGTAAAAGCGGTTGGGAAGTCACATTGGAAACGTAATTGTGCATTGTTAACAACTACTTGATGTGATTAGGTTGTTAGAACTTATGTGCAATATTTTTGTTTGTCCCCACATACCAGTATATTCATTTATACTGACCGCGTTTTGTTTGCCGGCGTTTTAGGTAATACCTGAAATTGGACAAACAATAAAGTGGCCCCTGTGAAGAATACAGTTAAAATAATAAAGGAGGATTTAGATAGATAGAAGTCTACTCCTGGTAAAAATTCCAGTTGCCTAATTTTTGAAGGTATGTTAAAAGAAAAATTTTATTCTAGTTTTCAGTTTAGTCTTTGGTAGAATTTACTAATTATTTCTGATTAATTGCAAAACCACTGATCCTGCTTGGGATAACGCCTCTGACTTCTTGGTCTCCTTTAATCGGGGATTATTGGGAAGCGGGGGCGTTACAGAGCTACACAACGTGTCATCAGGAGTCTGCCTCTCACCCCCGACAGTCTACACAGCGTGTCCAATCACTGACACGACGTGTCTGAAGCAGTCAGCACACTTCCAGTTCCAATTTGACGTCCTCCAAAGCTCTATCTCTCCTCCTATATTTATGATAATCGGATCCTATTATTAATGTTTGACCCAACAATTTTTTTTTGCGGGGCTTCTCCCCCACACCCCCACATTTGTCAGCCTAAGGGCCGGACAAATGTCCTTTTCGATTCAAGAAAAGATTCATTTATTTTCTCTATTCGGATCTTAATCAGCTTGTTTTTGCATATTGATTCCAGTTATTGGTTTTCATGCCGAGAATTGGCAAATAAAATATAAAATCAAAATAAACCTATAAGATTTATAACCAAGTACAATATTTTGAAAATTGCATATAACTAAATAAAATCAAAATAAATAGATATAGATCTCTGAATTTACTAAGCAGGCAATATAAAGATAGACACACACGACATTCAATTTGCATCAACTCCATTGGGGTCCGAAAGACAAGCCACATGTGGCCCTAGGAGGCTTCTCTAAGTGGTGGTTTGAGGCGTGTCATTGTATATTTATTAGAGATGGGAACGACGTCCATGGAACCAAAAAAAGGTGTAACCTAACACGTTAAAGGTGTAGGTGTTGCATAACTAATCATAGGTGACATGACGATTGAAATGCCATGGACGACCCACCTTCACGAGAATGACGTCACAATACACAACATCCTTGTAGACACTATAATATCAGGCATCACTTAGTGTCCTTGTACAACAATTATATAATTCAGGCTATTGTAGGCTTTGTAACAAAAGTCTTCAACTTTTACGAAAAATCGACGATTTTTATTGAAATTTATAGGCTCCCAAATATACAACACAAGTAATACATTGGTCGATGATTTTTTGCTACCCTTCACGCTTTTCCTTTTTTTTCACGATTTATACAAATTTTGACTTTTTTGTGTCTTTTTCTTGATCTTTCATGATTTCTCTTTTATAAGCCGCTTCCTATTTTTTATTACAAAACCACATACAAAGAACTCCATAAATCCACTTAAACCACCCCCAACCTCCACTCTCCCAACAGTCCATGTTGGTGCATTGTCCTTTTTCACCTTCCTCCCCTTCTTTCATGTTGTGTCCCCATCCTTTTCTTCTTCCAAAATGTTGTATCAACCTTCTCTTCTTTATTCCTTCTCCTCCTTCCCTTCTATAACTAATGTGTTGCATCCCCCTCGTGTTTTTTTTGCTTCCTTGCATTTTTTTTTTGTATTGCAAGCTCCTTTATTCATCTTCCTTTCTTCCTACTGCCTCCTCCATTTCCTTATTCCCTTCTTCCCTATAGCTGCACTTATTTTCTACTTCTCTTATGGTGTTCTTTCATGTGTCTAATTTTTGAGTTGTGGTGACTTGTAGCTTCATCAACCCAAAAACATCAACTCAAAGTAAGTACTCATAGAAGACTTCCTTCTTTCTCCTTTTCATTTCTCTTTTTTTGCTATTAAATCTTTCTTGTTCTCCCCTCTTTTCCCCACTCACCTTCATAGGGATCCTAGGCTCTCAGCGCATCCTCGATTTAATATTCTCTCTTCAACCAACAAACATGTAGCCCTCTTCTTAAATTGCCTTACACTTGTGTGTCTATATATAATGATACTAGAATAAAATTGATTCTAGCCTAGTCCGACTCTGTGTGTGTGTGTGTGTGTGTGTGTGTGTGTGTATGTATTTATGTATGTATGTGTATATGTATGTATATATATATATATATATATATATATATATATATATATATATAGAGAGAGAGAGAGAGAGAGAGAGAGAGAGAGAGAGAGAGAGAGGCTAGAATACACTCGAGTGTACAGATCGTACGCTACACTCAAGTGGTGTTTGCATAAGAAGATTATTTTTTTTGCAAAATGTAAACCATTGATCTTCATTTTCATACTATAATTAGGCTGCATACAAATTTTGAGCTCATTTGGATGAGTGTAAGTCACTCATCCGAGGGCAACAAAATCGACACACGAAACATATTTGAAATGCATAATTTTTGTGGTCTTCATAACATGACCTATGAATGTCCAAATGGGCTCAAATGTTATATATGAGCTATTCACATGATGTTTAAAAAATCAATGGATAAAATTTTAAAAAAATATTGCATCATGGAAAACTACTTGAGTGTATTTTGCTCCGGATACACTCGAGTGTGTTCTAGCCTGACTCCCTCTCTCTCTCTCTCTTTATATATATATATAGAGAGAGAGAGTCAGGCTAGAATACACTTGAGTGTAAAGATCCTATGCAAAACAATTATCTGTGTGAGGATGTGAGTTTCCCTTGCTGGCCGTTTGTGATGGCTAAATTGCATCAATGGTTTAAAAAATGAAACCTATCAAGTCAAGCGACCATCAAAGAGGCACTACACTATCTGTTCTCTACAGCAACTAAGGCTGCTTTTTTGTTAGAATAATCTGCTGACATGCAACAACCACACTCTCGTGCCTCCCTGTTGCCTACTCATTATCTGTCTTTCATTCTCCCACTCCCTTCTTTGCTCTCTATGATGAATAAACAATACCATCTGCACCAGAGCAGTAATTAATCCACATCACGTCAACAACATCGTCCACATACACGAGGGACTCATTTCACGGCCTCGTTGAAGATTGTCGCAACTTCAAAAATATGGCATTGAGATTGATTGCATTTTCTTCTCCAACTAATTTTATTGATAGTCCTCTATTATCTCTCATGTAATTGTCCATATTAGGTTTTGTTTGAATGTTTATGTAGCTCATAAGAAGTCTGTACCGCATTATCAATGTGCCGTCACTTTGAACAATAAGCATAAGCCTACATTTTTCATGTTTTGACTCTGTGTGCCCATGGACTCTCATCCGTACTACTAGGAAATTTCAAAGGAAAGGACAGAGGCCACATAGTGTTTGGTTGACAGTAGAGCTTTCTTACTTCTTGACATTAACGTCTATTTCTCAAGCTTTAGTTATGGACTTTGTGCATAGATTGCATCAATTATCTTTCTTTTACATGGTATATATTTGACACACTGATGCGATTGTGGTGCATAATCGTGTTACTTGTGTAGTAGAATCATGTGTAATGTTCGGAGCAGACCTGCATTTTGAATTGAGAAAGAAGGTCTAAATATCACATTTTCTTCATGTAGAAAACGATATGAGTGGGGGGAAATTCCCTAAGGCCGCGTTTGGTTCACTGGATAGGATTGAAGTAGGGTGTCAAAAGAAGAATAGGAAGGCATCTGTATGGGATGCGAGTTTTGTTTTCCCATCTTATGTTTGGTTGTAGTTAAGGAAGGTAAAAAAATTCAGTTTAACTTTCATGTTTTTGTGCCAACAAATTAAAACGAAATTAGCAGCTTTTCTGAGAATCAAATGCGTAAGAGAAACACAAGATAACTCAGACAGAGAAGGACGACTTTCTCAAACAATTGTATGTGTGACAAAAAATGGAAGAGAATGTCTAGGCAAAGGATAGTTTCAGGCGCTGCGTACATGTAGGTAGAGGACAGTTTAGGCGTTGCATATACCGGTTGCTACAAGTGTGGAATTGGCAGACAGTGATTAGATACACAGTGATCAGTATCGTGACGGAACATGTAGGGGACAACGATGAACAATCAAAGACTGATGGTCTTGACAGGAGAGTAATAGGAGGAACCTTTGATGGAAATTTTGTGTTGAAAGAGACGAAAGGGCCGCTGCAGAAGAATATTTGAAGCAAAGCTCCGTAACGGGAAGGAACATGACATGGAAGAAGAACTAGGAGAAATATACGAGACAAGTAGGGTGGAGGCGGAAGGGCTTCTGAGTAGTTGTGTCCCAAGGGGCAGAGCCGCAGAGAGAAGCGAGGGACGGCGTCGAGAGCGTCATGTTTTTTGTACGCACAAATACCTTGGGGTAGTGTGGAACATATAAGTCATGTTGAGCCGGGAGTCTACTACCATTCAAGTGCAATCCTAATATAACATTTATGTAAACAAACATGGTACTGCACTTCGTAATAGGATATACAACCTATCCTACATAACATCCCGCAAACCAAACAGGGCCTAATGTGTAGAGTTTTTCTTATTTATAGAAGGCAGCCCCCCTTTCCTATATATAGGATTAGGGGGAAGCATACAAACACAAGACAAACCCTAATTGCCCAAGACACAATTAGGCCCATATTACAAATAGACTAAAAATAATTAACTAAATAAACTCTCGAACACTTCCCCTCAAGCTGGAGCTTGAGAGAATCCCAAGTCAGCTTGCAAACAGACAGACATACATACTAAACAAAGTAAAAAGATAACTATAAAATAATGAGAAGAATTGTCTTTGATGATTTAAAAGGTTTACAATAGGTTCTCTTTTATAGGACGAGAATAACCCAACAAGTGAGCATTATGGGATAAAACACAAGTAGAGTAAAACACAAAAATAACACAAAAATAACATATCTCTTTATATCTCTTTACTCCCCCTCAAGATGGAGCATAGATGTTGAACATGCCTAGCTTGTCCACTAGTGTCCGGAAGCGAACTTTAGGTAGAAGTTTGGTGAAGATATCTGCCACTTGGTTTTCAATACTAAGATATGGAGTACAAATGCGACTAGAAAGAACAGACTCCCGAACAAAGTGGCAATCAACTTCTATATGCTTTGTTCTTTCATGAAAGGTAGTGTTGCTCACAATAAAAATAGATGCCTTGTTATCACAGAACATTAGAATATGTCTATAATCAGTTATATCAAATTCTTTTAGAAGACTTTGTACCCTTATAAGTTCACAAGCAGTGTGAGCCATGGCTCGATATTCATGTTCTGCACTGGACCTATCTACCACTGTTTGCTTTTTGCTATGCCAGGTAACTAGGTTGCCACCAACAAATGTGCAGTATCCAGAAGTGGACTTCCGATCACATTTAATTCTTGCATAATCGGAATAAGAGAAACCAGAAGTGCAGTGGCCATTTTTCTTGTATAATAGACCTTTCTCAGGAGAGCTTTTGAGGTATCTCAGAATGTGACAGACAACATTCCAGTGACACGGTCTAGGTTTGTCTAGTATCTGTTGACAAGTCCTACTGCAACAGTCATATCAACTCTCGTGACAGTAAGATATATGAGCTTACCAACCAATCGTCTGAATTGGTGATGATCAACATAAGGTGGGGAAGAATCATCATCCTAGTCAGTATGTGGGTCTAGAGGAGTGGTTGCTGGCTTGCAACCAAGCATACCTATTTCCTCTTAGAGATCCTGAATATATTTGCATTGAGAGAGACATAATCTTGCAGATGATTTGGAGACCTCAATACCCAAAAAACATCACAACTTGCTTAGGTCCTTGGTGACAAAGTGCCTCTCTAGATAGACCTTAGTAACATGGATGCCCAAGGTGTCACTGCCAGATAGAATAATGTCGTCGACATAGACAATAAGAATGACTAAGCCCGCTGTAGTTTTCTGATGAATACAAAGTGATCTCAATGAGAATGAAGAAATCCAAATTTGATAAGAATTTGGCTCAATTTGTCAAAGGTGAAGTGGAAGCCAAATGGGTATGTTGATCACTTCAAAGCAAGGTGCTTCGACAAAGTCATCAAGAAGAAGGAATCGATGACTTTGAAACGTTCAGCCCGGTTGGCCAACCTGACACTATCTGTCTTCTTTTCACATAATGCTGTTCACCATAACTGGATGATTCGACAATTGGATATACAAAATTTCTTCATAGTGTGTTAGATGAGGAAGTGTAAACCTGCGAAGAAGCCTCACCCTGAGCAACAAACCCCGACAGTTGCTCCATGTAAACTTCTTCTTGCAAGTCTCGGTAGAGATGCATTCTTGACATCTAGTTGAAATAGAGGCTAGTCTTTGTTTACAACAACAAAAATGAGAACACGAACAAAATTGAGCCTTGCTACTTGAGAGGTCTCAAAGTAGTCGACGCCATAAGTCTGTGTGTAGCCTTTTGCAACCAGGCGGGCTTTTAGGCGTTTAATGGTGTCGTCTGGTTGATATTTGATAGTGAAGATCCAACGACAACCGATCGTAGGACAGGTAGAAGGGCGATCCACAAGATCCCAAGTCTTGTGATCAGAGAGAGCCTGCATCTCAATCTTCATAGCTTGGCGCCATGCAGGAATAAGAAGAGTTTCTTTGGCCGTTTTTGGAATAGATGCAACAGAGATAGCAGCAGTAAAGTAGGCAAAATTGGCACCCAGATTAGAAGAGCAACAAAAATGACTAATGGATGTTTAGTACAGGAGCAAACACCTTTCCGACGACTAATATGCAAATGTAAGTCAAAAGTTACCTCAGCCGTGGGCTGATCATCCGCCAAAGGAGGAATTGGTTGTTGAGGGGCCATGGAGGGATTGGTTTGCTTGGGCCTTCTTTTGTAGACTTGCAACAATCTCTCTTCAGATGTCGACAGAAGGTGAATCAATATCCACAATATCAGGTAATGGCGTGGGTGCCAAAATGTCACTAGATAAGGATGCCCCTTTATCACAGTAGAAGGGCAGATGCTCAAAGAACACTACATCTGCACTTACATACCATTGTCACATGATAGGATCATAACAATGATACCCTTTCTGGGTTCGAGAATATCTCAAAAAAGGCATTTGGTGGAACGAGGGTCAAGTTTTGTTATCCCGGGGCGGAGGTTTTTGGCGAAGCAGGTGCACCCAAGAATACGGGGTGGCACGGAAAAGAGTTGTGCATCAGGAAAAAGGATGTTATAAGGGATCTTATTTTGTAAAACAGAGGTCGACATGCAATTGATAAGATAGCAAGCTGTAGAAACAACATCAGGCCGAAAACGATGAGGAACATGATAATGAAGGAGAATAGTGCGAGCAACCTCTAAGAGATGACAACTTTTTCGTTTGGTGATGCCATTTTGTTGTGGAGTATAAGGGGCAACTAGTTTGGTGGAGAATCCCTCGGGATGAACAAAATGTGTAATAGATTTTTGCATAAATTCAAGGGCATTATCAGTTCGAAATACTTTAATGGGCTTGTCGAACTGAGTCTGGATTTCAGAAAAAAGGTGCTAATGGTAGTAGCAGTAATAGTTGACACGACGTGTCGGTGAAGAGACACACCGTGTTGATTTGCTGAATCTCGGGGCAGAAGCAGGTAACACAACGTGTCAAAAGGTGACACGCCGTGTCAAGGTACAGGTAACACACCGTGTCCAATAGCGACACACCATGTTCGAAAGCGGCGAACGAAGTCACAAATAAAATAGATCTCCGCCAACACGTCGTGTCAAGCAGCGACACGTCGTGTCGACGGCGAACAATAGCAGAAAAACTCCAAATTCAACAGTAAAAGATGAATTTTTCCTTCCTGATCTTTACCATATCAGTATAGGGGAGATATGTCCCCAAAACTACCAGAAAGGGGAGATTTTTATCCCAGATTTGAGACTAGATCTCAATAGATGCATAGATGACAAAAGCGGTAGAGATCTGCAAAGATGTAGATGACGGCGATGTATATCTACAAAGATAGATGACGACGATGTAGATATGTAACAGTATAGATGAAGACGACAAATAGGATAGTCATGGTGGTGGCATGACGGCCCCTGTAGATCTAGTAGCAACAACTTCAAAGCAGATGATTTTGTTGTTGAAGATGGAGACGACTCATGGAGACGCTCCAAAAGGAGGCAGGGATGGGAAATCCCTGCTGGCACCTGGCAACGCCTAGTGGCGGCGGCCACCCGCAAGGGGAGACAACTCTCCTTTGTCCTCTCTCTCTCTTACGGTTGGGGGCGACGTGGGATCACTGCTCTGATACAATGTAAAACGATGAGTGGGGGGAAATCCCCTAACTTGGAGTTTTTGTATTGATAGAAGGCAGTCCCCCTTTCCTATATATAAGATTAGGGGGAAGCATACAGACACAAGACAAACCCTAATAGACCAAGACACAACTAGGCCCGTATTACAAATAGTCTAAAACAATTAACGAAATAGACTCTTAACACTTCAAAATAATTACTGAACTAGAAACAACCTAAAAGTGATTCTCAAATAGCATATTTTCTGGACCAATGAGCCAACATTTTGATGCATTTATATTACGGGGTAAATACATCAAAATGGTTGGCATATTCACTCAATAACAACTAACACTCTATTGTGTGGGCTTATTAGGATGACTGAGCATTAAATGCTCCAAATAGTCCTACGCATTCTGCTAATGTGGCAAAGAATGTATCAATTGATTGGCGAATTCCTGTTGTAAATGTAAATGAAAAGAGAAACAACTCTTTCACATGAAATATTCATTTTGTGTTCCATTGGTGTTGACTGAATGATACTCTATTTTAATGCATTCACTTCGTGAATCTGTATATACACAAAACTCCTTTAGTCTTCTAAGTCAGTGAAAATGCGTGGATCAATTTAGAGGGTCAAAGCACAAAAATATGCATCTCAAACCAAAAAAGTGAGCCCCTGTGGTCCACGTACTCAAGCAACTTTTTGCTGACTTCTAACAAGTCGATCTAATCTGGTCAGGCTAGTCTGGCCACTTCCACCAATGGGTACCGGCCGGTCCAACCCCAAAATTCAGCCTAATCTATCCAAGGATCAACCAACTTCTTGCCCAAAACCTGCAAACTTCCTTTTAAGTGTTCAAACTCATTGTTGGAGTACTTAACACTGTCTTAGTTTCATAAAAAAATACTCTTATACAAGAATACTAAGTTAGCATAGTTTCCAATATTAAGAATATCAAGGTAAATTTCCCATTTCCCTTTTCTAAGATAGCCCAATTAACACAACATATACCTCTTATATCAGCATGTCACATTTGCAAACAATCAACTTATTCATAAACTATCTTAATTTTTAAAAAAAATTACACTAGTATTACATACAAAAACACGATTAGGGGAAATTAAAGGGCCATTGTACTATTGATTGGACTTAATCGATATATGACAAGGATTCAACTCTAGACACAGGCGACAAAACCCAGTTTAGCTGCCAACACCTACAACACGATGTGATCCTTTAGCAGGATTCTTAACACAGTGCCTGACACATTCACCACCACAATAACATTTCACTTCGAAACCTTCATCCTACTTGGATTGGGACTTTGTAAGTAACACTGTCTTTATACACACCTCTAAATCTAATAATACATCACAAAATTTTGATTAATGTAACACTTGTTCACATGCTCAAGCTCTAGTGACGGGAAGACAGAGCAGGTGGACTGACCATAGACCCTGTTCAAAGGGGGTATAATGGAGCAAGCACCTCAAGATGTACATGATGATGTACTCGATATCCAGAGTGAGTTCATGCTGTAGCTTCCACAGCATACAAAACAACGTGCTTGGGGTATGCTCCAATAGAGACTGAGACATAAAACCGCCTCCAACATTCATAGATGTATTTTCTAGTCTAGTCCTATCACATAAAGTGAGGCATTGATGTGAAGAAACACGGTGTCGGTTTAAGGAAAAGGGTGCTATATTGAGAAATATGGCACATGATCGAGGAAACATGGTAGTAGATCAAGGAACTTGAAGAACATGAAATTGCTTTGGAGCTGGGTGTGGACTTTAGACTCAAATTGACATGAATAACACATAATCCACAATTTTATATACAAAAATATTAGAGTTGACCCAACCAAAGGCCTGTTAAGTTACTAATACATCCTCATTTACGTTTATTTTTGACAATTCTAAATTATTTTGTATTGATTTAAGTTACCTTTAGATAAATTATTTCATTTTATAAATATATACATTTTATGTGATTTGTCATGATAAGTTTTCATGAAATTTGTGGTTAAAACTCTTATAAGAAATTGCATATTTTTTTGGAATTTTTATCACTTTAGGTTTTTTACATTCAAATTCAATGATTATACTTCATGATTTTCAAAGATTGGAAAAACTATAGTTTTGTTTTCTAAAATAGTTTTTTTTTTGTTTTTGGATTTACAGGTCGGTCCCGACAGACTCAAAAATATTTACGAGTCATATTACGATCATTGGACTCTAAAATCCGTCTTTTTTACGTATAAGGTCTGTCCAAAAAGTATCGACCTTAAATAAAAACCCGGTCAACCCAAAACCCAATTGCCACTTCCACCCAACACGGGTCCCGAGAAGCTGTCACTTGAGCAGGCCAAGGGTGGTGTGTCTACACGTTAAATGAGCCTACCGCCAAGCGTTATATGAAATATTAACGATGTGTCTTGGAATGTTAGTAGCTTAGCTTGTAAAGGCACACATTTCACACGAGGACTGACCCAATTGTTGATATAAATACCCCTCTCGGTGTACATGTTATCGATCTCAGAAATGAATCTGTCGTGTCAGGCAAGCCGACCTGTTGTCTGATTCAAATACCCCTCCTGTTGTGTGGGTATTTGAGAAAAGGTGGGGTTTATTGTGCTGGGGTGGGATATCCAAAGTGATTCCTCCTTAAAGGTGTTCTAATGTCGTTTAAAAGAACACGAACCATTTGTAGAACGTTACAAATGTGCCCATTAAAAATCAGGTACATAGATAATTTTATTGATGCGATGTGGCTGAATGGAATGAGTTTCTCATGTGCCCATTAAAATCTATGTACATGGACGATGCTACTGATATAACAAGGATTAATTAGTTGGTGTTCTAATTGTATTATCTAATGGAAAATGCTAAGTAGAGGTGAAATGGGAGGAGGCAAAACCGGACAACCTTTGTCGTCTGGTGTTCCGCCCTTAAATGCAGACACCTACAAATCTAGAATGTTGGGGAACATGAAAAAGAGAGAGAGTGGGTTGAGGGGGTGGCAATATGAGAGATGAGAAACGTGAGAGAGAGAGAGAGAGAGTGGGGTGAACTGGTGGTCGTAGGAGAGAGAAAAAAGAAGTTACTATTGCTGCAAACCGTAATGAATTTTTAACAAATTAAAAAATGTTGCATTCTTTATAATTTTTTTTAAATTGGATGTTATCTCCGATCCAATTCGATGTTATCTCAGGTTCAACTGGATGTTATATCAGGTTCAACTGGATGTTATCTCAGGTTCAATTAGTTGTTATCTCCGATCCAATTAGATCTTATCTCTGATCCATTTGGATGTTCTCCGGTTCATTTGGATGTCATCTCCAATTGGATGTTATCTTCGGTCCATTTGTTTATTAACACCGGTCAAATTGGATGCTATCTCCGGTCCATTTGGATGTTACCTCAGGTTCAATTGGATTATATCCGGTCTAATTGGTTGTTATCTCCGTTCCAATTGGATGTTATCTACGGTCCATTTGGATGTTATCTCCAGTTCAATTGGATATATCTCCGATCCATTTGTATGTTATCTCCTGTTCAATTGAATGCTATCTCCGGTATATTTGTATGTGATCTCCTGTCTATTTGTATGTTATCTCTGGTCTATTTGGATGTTATCTGTGGTTCAATTGCATGTTATCTCCAGTCCATTTGTATGTTATCTTATGTCTATTTGTATGTTATCTCCGGTCCATTTAGATGTTATCTCCGATCCAATTAGATGTTATCTCCGGTCCAATTGGATGTTATCTTCGATCTAATTAGATGTCCGATCCATTTGGATGTTATCTCAGGTCGAGTTGGATGTTATCTCCAGTCCATTTGGATGTTATCTCCGGTCCATTTGGATGTTATCTCGAGTCCATTTGGATGTTATCTCAGGTTGAATTGGATGTTATCTCCGGTCTATTTGGATGTTATCTCAAGTCCAATTAGATGTTACCTCTGGTTCATTTGGATGTTTATCTCAAGTCCAATTGGATGTTATCTTAGGTCCAATTGCTTGTTATCTTCAATCCAATTGAATGTTATCTCAGGTCTAGTTGGATGTTATCTCATGTTCAATTGGATGCTATCTTAGGTCCAATTGGATGATATCTCAGGTCCAACTTCTTGTTATCTCAAGTCCAATTTATTTTTTTAAAAGAAAAAATTTGAGGAATAGGAGGGAAGTAGTTTCAATCATTTTTTATCAGAAGTATATCAATATCGGTCTTGTTTTAGAGTATTTTTTGTAAAAAAAACACAACCTTTTTTATTTCGTCAAAAAATTCATTATAGATTGAAAGTTATAAGAAAAATAAATTTCTCTCCCATCTTTTTGTCTTCTTTAAACAACAATCTCTTGTCAGATTGTATATTTTAAAATTTTATAAATGTGTCAAAATTGAATTTCGTCAAAAAATACCTTATAGTTCGAAAGTTATTAGCAAAAATAACTTTTTCTTTTTCTCTCTCTTGCAGCCACTCTCTCTACCCACTCCCTCTCTCCCCACTCACCCTCTCCCACACTCTCTCTCTCTCACGTTTTTCAATTTATCCAATTTTTGGACACCGTGCTACGACATTGGAGAAAGGATCAGTTAGCAATAAGGGACCGTACCAAGTACCATGCTAATTAACGTGACCCAACAATGGCAGGGCGGTATGGATGGCACATGGGCGTTTGAAATGGTGTCTCCTTTGGCCTTTGTATAGCTAATCTCTTATCTATTCATCACAACGAGTCAAACTTAAGATGGAAAAACGAAAGAAAAGTAATGAGTAGGCAAGAAGAATGTACGAGAGTACGTTTGTGTGGGTAGATCTTTTAACCTCCATTGTCACGTAGCAGAGTCTGTAGTGCCTCTTAGTCGTTAACATAATGTAACTATCATGGACGGCCAATAGGTGTAGATCGCATCCTTGCACGGCCAATTTTTCACATATGATCGGTACCCTGTAGATAGAGAGAGAGTCAAACAATATATATACACACACAACTACTCATTCCTGATCATTTCAGAATAGTTGACCGAACTTTGATAGAAAAGTTATTATTTTTTTCTGAAAATTTACTTTCCTGGTCACAAGAAAAATTGCCAAATCCCAAAAAATTTCACCATGATTGTAGGTGATTATAAATTCCATTTCTGGAATTGTAGATATTGATATGCTGGTAATATCACTGTATGTCTATTATTGCATGATCGCATCAAATAATGTACTTTTTGAAGCAACCTTTTGCTAACTGTATACAATTTTCGGTATTTATTTTTTTCCACTACAATGATGCTTGTGAAAGGTGATATTCGACTACATTTACTGTAACGACTCCGCCTCCCAGTAACCCCACTTAAGGGAGACCAAGAGGTCAGAGCCGTTATCCCAATAAACCAGATCAAAGGTTTGACAAATAACCAGTAATAATTATAAAGTTCTACCAAACTATACTGAAAGCTGGTATAAAATAAAACTTTGCATACCTTTTAAAAACTTAGATTTCTAATTTCTATCCATAGCTGGAAACTATTCTAACTAATCCTCCTTGCACTTTAATTCTTATTTTCACAATGTGCTACTTTACTGTTTGTCCTTTTCAACGTAGTACTTAAAACACCGACAAACAAAACGTCGGTTAGCATATATGAATATGCCGGTATGTGGGGACAATCAAAATTTCACACATATGGCTAACAACCTAATTATCACAATCAAGTTAATTAACAATTCAATTTACATTTTCAATGTGTCAAACTCCACCGCTTGTGCCCTAACCCTGGAATACCCTCTTTAGGGTTTCTCATTGACTTAAGACCACCTTCTCCATCCTGATCTTGGTGCCTGGGGTCACCTCTCATGGTGCCCATTAGTCACGCAATATAGGCCACCTTCTCTATCCTGAGCTTGGTGCCTGGGGTCACCACTCATGGTGCCCATGGGTCTTCCCTCTTGGGCTTGACCTCATTGCATCTTACATCGGGGTAGCATGTAGGTGCAAGATTACACACTATATCATAATTGTGATAATCATAGTGTCTTTATAATTTGCACATATGAACATCCAAACAGATAGGTTGTATTCAATGCGATCAAACATCCAGAAAACCTTAGTGAAACTAAAGCGGTTAACCATAAATAACCACATACCTGTTTTTGCAAATCTTTGAGATAGAATCAACCAATAAGAAAAAAAACCCAATCCAAGCAAGCAAGCAAGATTCCTGAAATAACATACAATTTCCTTTTTATTAATATTTACCCAAACCTTCTTGCTTCTTAGGGTTTCTATCCCTTTTTAGGTTTTCTACCTCTTTTAGGGTTTTGTATGCAATTAGGGTTTTGTCGTAGTTTTAACACCCTTAAACCCTAATTATACAAAATTACTCACAAACCCTAATTTTCTCATCTACTTCTCATAAAAGATCTTAAGATCATCTTTTAATAAAAAATTCTCATATTTTCGGATTTTCTCTTCTTTTATCCACTTTTAGGGTTTCTACATATATTATCCACTGAATTAGGTTTAAAACCCTAAATCATGCAATCAATCATCTAAATCAGGTTAAGATTCAACATTATCATATAACAGGTTAATAATACCCGAATTAACCTATTACTACTCATAAAATTATCCATTACCATCAATTAGGGTTTCTTACCTAATTTTAATACCTTTTCCATCAAAATAATATACTTTTGCAAAAAGATACAGATTCAAGCCTTCAAACTATTTTTATCGTATTCCTTGCATTTTTCTGATCAACTTTCATGTATAAAGTTTCTTCATCCGAGTTTTCTATTTATTTCTACAATTTTAGCAAGAAAAACCATTTTTTTGAATTAATTGGGCTGAGATAGAAATTACCCGAAAATCGTCGACCGCGAGATCGGTGGACCGGTGATTCGTTCCTGGATCAGACGGTCCCTGTCGCGCGCGCCTAAAACAGCCGCTCTCGCTCTCGCTCGTTGGATCCGCGCTCGGGATCACGGTGGACCGCGATCGGACGGTTGTCGGTCGTCGTCTACCTTCGACCGCTCGACAGGCTGCGGTAAATTCTCCGGTTGACTCTGAGCTTTAGGCCACCAACAGAGAAACGAAGTTGCTCGGGAGCTCCGCCGTCGTCGCCCGAACTCAAGAAGCCGGTCAATTGCTCAATGCAACTTGACCTTCACCGTGAACAAGTCGTTAGAGTTCCGCCGCGGCCAGCAGGTTGCAAAGGGCTACGGTAGGTTAGGGTGAATCTTGCAATTGACGTCGTCGCTCGACTCGTTGTTGCTCTCCGCATCGATTGGGATAGGAATTGGGTGTGCTTGTGCCCTCGAGTACACCCCCCCGATATAGGGTTGGGTCTGGAAGTCCGACGATTTGGGAACTTCTTCCCTCGTCGACGATAGCGTGTGAATTTAGGGTCTAGATCCTTCATATCACTCTCCCGAAGACGATGGACTAGTTTGTTCTTCGAATTATCGCCTCAGTCGATGGGAATTCAAATTCCCAATTCGTCTCCCATTCCCACTGTGACTCGGGGTAGACGATGCACGACTACCCTTGGATCGGTGGTCCCTTGGACCACGCGGGTCATCCAACGACCGTCATCACTCCCCAAAATCCAATTATCTTAAAAGTTGATTTAAAAATGTGTTTTAACATGATAACTTGGAAAAATCGATTCTCTCTCCTCGATTAATATATTTCTCTCAAAATTTAGAGGAGACTCCATCTTGACATTATCTAACCGAGTATTAAATTTGAAAGTCAAATTCCAACGGATGAGAGTGTTTCCTTCACATCCAAGTTATACATTAATTAAACCAATTTTAATTAATATTTCTTTTTCCTTTGCCATTATCTTATTATCTCGAGTCCCTTGGTCCTCAAGGAACCCTATAGGTACGAAATCTCCCACTTGGAGGTTATTCTTTGCCTTCTAGAGGTTTCCACCTCCCTCTCTTTATTCTCCTTTTCTTTTTTATTTAATTATCATTTGTATTTTCCTTTATCCTTTATTATTATTGGGCTCAATAGCCAATACGGCCCATTTATCAATCAACAAGGCTATTTGCACACGAAATCCTTTTAATTCAAGTAAGCAGGTATTCCATTTATTATGAAAAGGAGAATTGCATGTTTATTACATAACTAGGGAAAAATGGGGGTTATAACATTTACATAACTTTAAATCTAAACCTATAAAAAGAGTGTATGTGTGCTGTGTGCGTAATTTATTTATATAATACATGCTTAGCACATATCTTTTGCTCGTTCATATTATAATGGTTCTCAATTTCTCATATAAATTTATGTTATCGATCCCTTTTTTACATTGTATTGTTTCCCTGTCACATTGATAATCCTGAAGTCATTTTCAAAACTGTATTCAATATCAAATAATTTCCTTCTTATCGTATCCTGCATTGTTGTTGGTTCCCATATTCATCGCTGCAATCAATAAATTAAATAACTTCAGTCACCATTAATCATAATCTAATCGTTAATCCCAACCATGTTGGGGATTAGATCCCTGTTATGGGAAAAATGAAAACAGAAGCTAGAAGTGGAATGGCAACAAAGTACTTGTTGCTTGGTAATTTAATTGTTCTGTTGGTAGAGAGTAGTTCATTCTGTGCTCATTCGAGCAAGCATTCAATTTCTTTCTCCAAAAATTGAGGAGATCTATAAATAGAAATGATGTTGTGGTTGTCTAAGATAATAACCTTGCATATGAGGGCAATGAGATTTTTTGGCTTACTCAACAAGAGTTGTTCTAGGCAAAGGTGTTTAGCTTGACCTGTTGAACTGGGTCAAAATCTGCAAGAACTTAAATGTTGACCCGTTAAATTTAGATTTGGGTTATGTAACTAACTACCCACTAAAAAATCATCCCAAATCATATCTATCAGTTTAATCAAAGGCTACTAGTTAACTAAAATAAATATTTAATATATTATATGCATGACTATTAAGAAATACCACACGAGTACTAAACAATTGAATTACTGATGCAGATAAATCATGGAGGTTGTGTGTGTGTTAACAATCAACTTGGTTGTTTTTTTTACTTTAAAGCACATCGTGATGCCTATTATATATTTACTTGTGTTAATGAGCAGGTACTGTTCTGATTTGAACATGTTTTACATTCAACTGCAAAATGATATTCTCTTAATATTGTTTTGTGCAGCCGACAAGCACGAGTGCACATTATATTAGATTTATGTAAAATCATCATCATCATCTAAGCCTTAATTCCACCCATGTTGGGGTCGGCTACATGGACCCTTGTTTTTCAATTGTCTCTGTTATGAATCATATTCTGATCAATATGTAGAGGCTCTCTCTTTATAAGCTCTTCCCAAGTTAAGTTAGGCCTACCCAGTGATTAAAAAAGCGGCCCGCTTCACGCTTAAGCGCCCGCTTCACGCTTATGGAAGGGGCATCCGCTTTTTTTGGGCTGAAGCGGGTGTTGAGGCATTTTTAACCGAAGCGGCCGCTTTTTTGCAAAAATTCCCGCCTCGACCCGCTTAATTAGGCCCGCTTTAGCGGCCCCCTTCAGCTGCTTTCTGAAAAAGTGTGGATCTATTGTAAATGTAATTACGTGATTACATATCCCCTTAAACCCCAATACCCCATCGACTTCCCGATAGAAAATGTAAGAAGCCGACAACAATAATGTCGCTAGGAAATGGTATTTACGGGCCTTTTGGCTACCGATTGGGAGTGGGAATCCATCCCTAGCCTTGGCGCCGTCGTCTGTTCATAAAGGAGAAGCAATGACTGCACAAAACACACCAACAACGACAATCACTTGGAGTTAAACAAGTCGATCCTTGGCGACTGAAGGGAAAATATCTCGAAAGGAGGAGGAGATACATCCCTGGAGTCTGCCTATAGTTTGACAAGCACTCGGTCACCCCTCATTAAGACGACAAGGCTAACGAAGGGGAAACAAGGACCAAGAATAGAGCTTACAAAGCTCTCTACGTCAACAAGTTAGTATTTCAACTGGTCGCTTCTCTTAAGTTAAACATCTAGCTTCAGATTTTTATATGAAACGACGTCTTATGTGTACTAGTTCTATGTTAGTGATTAATAATCAATGTATGTGACTAACGTAATTGACTAAACATGCTTCATTTTAGTACATATGCACCACACTCCATTACTTCTTTTGGTTGTAATAATTCTCATTGTGTTGTAACAAACTGTCTATGTGCCTAGTGCCTACATATTCTCATTTCTTCTGAATTTTGTAATGAATTCGTATGTTCTAAATTGGTGATTAAAACTAATTATTAATTGAAGGTAATATGATTCATACCTATTCAATGCATTTGTACATGATGATTCTATTTTTACTCATTTTGGTAACGAGGACTATCGGTTTTGTTTGATGTTTGAGTATTTTTTTTTAAACTTGTAATCATTTATTTTTATAATTAGGGCCCTTTTTAATATGTGAAAGTCATGTTATGCAATGAAATATCATTCATAATGCTTGATTGTTGAGTAATGGTTCTTTCCGTTAATAGTATGAAGGTTACTCAATTTTTAACAATTTTAAAACAATGCAAACCGTTTTTTCAAAAAGCACCCGCTTTAGTCCGCTTTAAAACCCGCTTCCCGCTTTCCGCTTCAAGCAGGTCAATCCGCACGCTTCCTGCTTCACGCTTTCAAAAACCTAGGGCCTACCTCTTTTTGTAATTGTGCATGACTCGATAACATTGCTCCATATAGCCGCGTTAGTCAGTCTGCTGTGCACATGTTCAAACCATCTCAGACGGTCCTCGTGCAACTTGTCCTCAATACTTGCCATTCCTACTTTGTTCCTGTTATAGTCATTTCTCAAGCGATTTTTTCTCGTCTCCCCACACATCTATCTCAACATACACATTTCGGCCGCATTCATCTTGTTGAGACATTGTCTCTTCACTATCCAACATTCATTCCCATATAGCACTATTGACCATATAGCTGTTCTATAAAACTTATGTTTAATTTGAGAGGTGATCTTCCAGTCACATAATACATTAGAATTATGTTAAATAAAAATATAGTTTTATTTGTGTTGTATTTCATACAAACTACAACATTTAGATCATTTTTTTCCCATTTTAGTTCATTGCATTTGACATCAAACACAATAGCTGGCTGCTCTCTCTTTGCTACATTTGACTAAAAAAAGAACTCATTTTTGTTTTTAATGTAAAAAGCAGCTAGTTAACAATATCTTTTGGTTGAACATATTATGTGAGCATCAACAAGATAGAATTTGGGGGTGCTTTTATTTTATGTCCGTACTTACAAGATCCACACTTACAACGACCAACCAAAATCTAACTCACCACCGATTTGAAGATCCATGTTCAGATTACAACTATATTATTATCTATGAATGTGTAAGCACTATTAAATTAGAGCTAATTTTTTACATATACTTACATTTAAAAGGAAAATGATTGGCATCCATACCTTACGATCACTTACAGATAAAGAAACTTATCAGTCTTAGTATATTTTAAGCTGCTCTCTTATAATTTGTTAAACTATTGTACCTAGAACAGGTTCTCATTTTTGAGATTTGACAGTATAGGGTTACACCTCAAATTGAATGAAGATGAACAAAAAGGGGCCACAACTGATATTAGGATTATGGTCATCAATGAGACAATGGATGCCTCAAGTTTACTATAATGTAAAATGTTAGTGATGAAGCTCTGGTAATGTCATTTTCATACAGTTTGAACAAACTATCTATAATTTCTTCAAATACTGGCTAGAAGATTTTTTTTTGCTGTTGGTCATGAAGTTCCATTAATTTTTTTTAATGTAGAAATGTAGAGAATTGAGAGGGAAGTTACAACGAAGGTGATGAAGTATGACTTTATCTGCTCCATTATATATATCCAAAATTATCACAATTGATTGTACCTGGTATATCATCGCGCTAATGTCTCAAACCAATTCTTTCGTTAGTCTATTCTTTTATTACTTAATTCTTACTTTTTTAAGAATTTGGCAACATATACTGTGTATATGTGCTTACATATAGGGCCATGTGACTGTTGCAGTCATTTCCAATTAGAACTTTATATCTTGCTAGTTTGCTTTGACTTATATCAGTTTCGGTGTTGGCGATCAGTGTTCTTCACAACCTATGCAATGTTATTGATGTTTCAAGCATAATATCTGTCCCAAGGAAACTCAACCTTTTCTTTTATATTCTTTTTATGTGCGATTCGTGTTACGAGAATATTAAGACCAGCCTTTGTGATTTTCAGTATGATTTTTTGACCTTCTAACAAAATTTTGTGGAAATACGAGGCTACCGCACCAAAGAACAAAATAGCCACGGACAATGTTTCGAAGTTGTCTATGATCTCGACCAATTGGTGTTGTCTATGATCTCGACCAATTGTACCAACTGATGTATTTCTACCAAGGATGATTACCACATCGCTCACCATAATTTCCCGTATAACTTCTTTTTTATGGATATGATTAGTGCCACCAACTGGGTAGCTAAAGGGACGACTTTGTCACTTGTCATGGTGTATTTACCTCATGCAATTCTTTTGTAATTATGGTTGTCGTTTTTACCTTTTCAGACATTTCATTTTTTCCTATGTTACTTGTTATGCTTAAGTCTAAGTTGTCTATTTGGTCATAATTGCATGCTACAGTGTGCTGGGTAGCAGGCTAAGTTCATAACAGTGGTTACTGGAGCAGGATCCTAGCAGTGAATTATAGTACGACTATGGTATCTCTGTATTCCATCTTCTGGTATTATTTACTTGATAAACTCATTTTAGCCGATGTTTTTTTATACTGCTACTTTTGGGAGTGTGGTATGTTCAGAGCAACTATATCTTTGTTTTATACTACAAAGCATAAATTTTCTGTGACTTTTTCTTTGAAAATAAGAATAGACCAGCGTATTTTTTCCAAGCATGTTAACTAGCTTAGCCTAGTTGCATTAACCTAACAGTGTCCTGCCGTACATTTGTTCACCTGTACATGACTTGACCACTAACATAATGTTAGACTTGGTGAATATTTTCAGCTGCTATTCTTGGTGTTATTCATTATCGTATCAATGCGACTGTCCTCGAACTCATGTATTGTGGATGTCGACATTGGCAAAGGGAAGGGGCAGGGGGTTTCATAGAGGAGCAAGTGTTTCTTTTCAACTATAGAAATTGTTTTAAGGGCCGTTTGGTTTGTTGGATTTTCAAGAATCCTGCATTTATGCCATCCTGTATTTGCAAAATACTGCATTTCAAAATCCCGCAAATACAAATTTTATGTTTGGTTTTTCGGATTTGTAAAATACATGATTGAATTTTTTTTGGGTCAACGTACCAACCACAGTTGGAATTTGGCATTCGGGAGAATTTTGATGGAAATCAAAATGTGGAATTTCTATTATGTTTGAAAATCCTGGGATTAGTTCCGTTTCCGGAATCCTATAAACCAAACATAAACTTTCGGCTAATGGATATCAAAATACAATCTCATACAACAAAATCTAGGAAATCAAACATGCCCTAAGTGATAGTAACAAATACACTCCTCTTTCATTTCATAATTTTTTTAATTAGTAGTAGTGAACTGCTCCCTTCAAGTGTAACTTTTTTTTTGAATAGTAGTACCAAATGCTCCATCTCAACTTCATAAAAAATTAGTTTAGTAATAACTTTGACTAACCAAACTTTGAACAATTGACTCAAAAAATTAACTTCAGGAATCACTCCAATCAATATGGATTCGTTACATTAAATTAAATTATATTATATTGAATAGAATAATTGTGGCTATTAAGTTTTCACAAAATAGATACGAAAAAGTACATTAGATACATATATATTTTTAAAAGATTGTCCTCAAACAATTGACTAAAACAAGGTAATTGAAAAATTGTGTCAATGCACAATTTAGAAAATTAAATTGTGTTGACCTGACTACAAACAACTATTTAGCTTTAACAAAAATGTGTGAGAACGTTCATAAGAAGTATGTTTTTTGCATAATATATTTTCTCCATAATGCTTATACGACAAAGTACATAATACTTAGGAATATGGTATGCTAGATTAGCAGGTAGATAGTTTTTCTAGTGTGAGTTATGGTAGACAGAGTGAGTCACAGATGTGATTATCATTTAAGTAAGGAAATGTTAAAATATTATGTTTATAATTTAGATATATAGTTATACATAATTGTTGACTCAAGGTCAATTAGGTCAATGTTGACTCACGTCTAAATTGACTAAACCCTTGTTTTGATGATGACTAACCATTCCACATATTGGTGTCTAATGCTTCTACATTGAGTGATTTCAGATTAGGTTTAGACACACTCCAAATGCCCTAACTTGCGCATATCAAATTGGAGAAAAGACAAGTCAAAATAGCTACAAGTGTGCAATTTGGGATCTCTATGTAAATGACCTTAGAATTGCTTTGTAATCACTTGTAATGATTGTATGACTTGTAATTAAGCTTAGAAAAATGATTGGGACACAAAAATCCATCATTTGTATGGTCAAACAAAAGTTCCAAAATTTCCCAACAGGGTTTTTGTCGGCCGAATTACAAACTCGGCCGATCCATGAAATCTGGAACTTTTGTGGGATTCGGCCGAGTTGCAAACTCAGCCGATCCACCATTCGGCCGAGTTGCAAAATCAGCCGATCCATGGTTCGGCTGAATTGCCTTTATGGAAACTCGGCCGATCAGACTGTACGAAAAAGTGCAGAAAAGTGATTCTAGCCGTTGTGGAGTTGCAACAAGTGAAAATAGATCCGTTGTAAGCCACAAAACGGCTAGTTTTCGTTCACAAATGTTCCCAAAGGCTAAGAGGCATCCCCAGCTATAAATAGGACCCCTTGGGCTTCATTCCAAGGTTGAGCATTCACTATGAAGGTTCCTATTTTATAGTTGAGTGATCCTACAGCCTCATCTCTCTCTCTCTAAGCTTAATCACTTGCTACATCCATTAGAGTGAGTAGGAACTATGTAAAAGAGCTAGTCCTATATGTATATCTTGTGAGGCTCTCACTTCCACCACCTCCCTTCTATCATTCCAATCTTGAAGATGAAGGTTCTCTCTCTTGTCCAAGAGAGGTGAAGAAGAACAAGGGAAGGAGTCCCTTGGTGAAGATCAAGGCTGAAGACTTGGAGCTCGAGTGGGTAAGTCCTTGGAGAAGGCAGAAGACTCAAGCTCAAGTGGGTAAGACCTTGGTGGAAAAGCTTCTCCGAGTGAAGGTGAAGTCAAAGGCGGAAGATCCAAGAAGAGTGGGTAATTCCTACAAGGCCGAAGACTTGTGCAAGAGTGGGTAAGTCCTTGGAGAAGGCCGAAGACTCTTGCAAAGTGGGTAAGTCCTTGGTAAGGTTGAAGACTCTTTGTATTGGATAGGTAAGTCTTTTGTGGGTCATGTGTTGTATGTCTTATTAATGAATATAAGAGTGCAATTGTTTGAAGTCCTAGAGGTTGACCTCTCTAGGCAAGTGGACTGACATACTTCTAGTTTGAAGTGTGGAACCACTCTAAATAGCTTGTCTAATTGGTGCATGTTCAATCTCTCTTATCCTTGCTATGCATGTTTTAGTTGCACTCAAATTGCCTATTTAGCAACCTTATCTTGTCATATATTTTGAAGGTTTAATGAATTTTGTTTAAGTGCTTTCAGCTCTATTCACCCCCCCTCTAGAGCATCTAAGTCACCCATCTAGGATCCAACAATAATATGAAAGAAATAGTTGTCTTGTGGTTGTGTCAATACTTATCTTGTCAAAAATGTTTTTTTTAACAAAAATATGAATTGTAGAGTTTATTTTATGTCAATCATTATAGTCCTTAAGTTCGATACATATCTTGCGTTTCACATCTTGATCTTGAGGACAATTCATATTTCAGCCATTTATTATTATTTGTTATAAGTTGAAAATTGATGATTGGCAAACACTATCATAAGCTAAACATATTGGTGATTGATGTATTGAATGTACCACCATCTATTTGTTTATTATTTAAATTTTGAAACATTAGTAAATATAGACTCTCATCATATTTAATATGAACTTTTTGTGGTTTTGTTATTCACTTTATGCGATTGTCATATTCAATACAATCTTAAGACTGATATGAAGCGATGCATCTGGTTGTATATCAAATATTTCTTTTGGTGTTGAACAATCATCAATACATGTCAACTTGAGAAGCAATGATTATGCTATAGCTTACAATAAAAAAGGAGTAGAATAGAAATTAGCTTAGAGGAGACTGCAATGGATTTGATGATACAATCTAAATTATATGACTATTTAATAAACAAAAGAAATGAAATTTTAAATATTTTATCTACAAAAAGGGCCATTTCAACCATATAATAACTGGATATCCTCAAAATATGATTGGTAACAAATTGCATAGATTTATCAAGGCATGATTTTCCGAATTCTCAACGTGGATTGAGTATAATGTTTCTCAAGATGTTTATTGTCTATGTTCAATATAGAAAGAACAAAGTACATACATATGCCTATCAATTTGATATTACCGGCGGCAACATCAAAAATGAACATATCATTCTCTATCATAAAGGATGAATGATAACAAACTCAATTCAAAGGTTGCAAATATTGAAAAAATACTTTACACCATTGATAATAAAGTAATAGTGGACCGATTTCATGGAATAAAAGCTCAATTTAACTTGTGTGGAAGGAAATTATATTTTTATTATGGAACGTATTAATATTTATAAATATTATAGTTTGAGTGTTTTAGATATTAATTGTAAATCACTAGTGTTATTAGATCTTTTCATAAGTTTAAGTTAGTGATTAATTTTATATGTAATTGTGTCCGCCTTCGAGATCCAGCTAGCTCCACCCATGGATGCCGGTGTCATAATTTAAATTGGAATTTTGTATTAGGGAATGGTTGGATTAGAAAAAGGGAACCACGTTGTCTTGTGCCCATGTCTATTGGAACCAGTTTAATACAAATGACGGTTTTGGTTTTAAAAAAGTTGAGATGGGAGTTGTCCACAAAATATTTTTATGCTAACAATGTCTTGTGGGGCTACAAATCAAGACATGGATAGCAACCGTGCGAATGGAGTAAAAAAGGGTTCGATATGGGGTGGTTAGACCGTGGCCATATGTATACATCATATGGTTTCAGTGTGAGGTTATAACCTCCTCGTTAGGTTTTTTCTTTTAGTTTTTTGATTGCGCGGTTTGAATCCGGTAAAAGAAATCACACAAGATTCAGTCCTAAGTAAAAGCATAATTACATATTCGAAATTCATGCTATTCTCCAGGCTTAGGGCTGTCGAAGGCATATGTATGACGTACATCTCCCTTTTTGTTTGGTATTGCGTTGTGGAAGCAAAAACATAAATTTTGAGCCAACCGGCAACGTCAAAAACCAGAATTTAAAAGGAAGCAATTTGGAGCAGTTGCAGTTACCTCTATATACTATTCAGGTAACAGTACGTACTGCCAAATAAAGACGAACAAGATCGGCGTGGTTTCAGTGCATTGTATCAAACATGTCGCTACTAGTATGAGACCACTCATTTTTAAGAATGTATTTTTCACATCACGCTACATGTATATTACCCCCAATCAAATAGGATACTGAATGTGATCTCTTCCTCTATCCTAGACAATAACCTTGCGGTCCCCTCTGTGCATAGGATGTCCCCTTATAAACTTTGGGCCTCTCTATTTCTTTTCCGGTAAGAATTGCATCTGACTTCCCCCAATATGAGACAATCTTCAAATAGGTTCACTCCTAGCGACACCTCAATAGGGATGACTAATTTTGATGACTCCAAATTCCTTGACCTCATTGTCAACTTGATGCAATCCATGGAAATGATGCATGCTAAGTAACAGAGACATCATAGTCAAATGGTTTGTCAAAAATGATGGTTGCAATTATTTGGCCATGACCAACTTCTACTTGCTATCATTGCTCTGGGTCTTAAAGGTGTCAATTCAAATGATCCACTTTATATCCTTCCTAATTTGAATTGGCTAGCAAATACATTTGGGAAGATGATGATCATTCCTTCAGCGTAAACAAAATGTTATACATATCATTAAATGGCACAAAGGTTATGATGCATGTTGTTCCTATCACAAGGATCAGGTTGGGTGAACGTGATGGAGTTCCTATGCACTTATATGATAATGACTACTCAAAATTCCACCCAGATCTTGTAGTACTAAATCCATTGCTATTGTGTGGAGGACTCTACATCTGACAAGCTAAGCCTATGCTAGATTCAAGCTTTGTGCTTTGAAACACATCAAGATATCTTTCACAACTACTCTTCACATGGCATCCATCTCGTACATGTTACATAGCTCTAGCAGAGATGATGAATTCTCAAATGTTCAGATTAACTGGGAATCCCATCCTCTGCCTTAATTCCCTACCAAAGCTGATGCTAGTAACTCTAAGCTTTCTAAAGAGTCAAAGAGTGGCGATAGCAAGAAGGCAAACATATGCATTAAAAAGGACGACAAATATCTTTAAAAGCTCTGGTTAGAGGAGATTGAACACAACACATATCCAAAATATCCATATAGGTTTGATGCATTATGATGTTTGTGTAAATAAAGGGAAAGATAGACATATAAGAAAATGGACTCACCACTTTATATCTAAAAGATAGATAAAGAAAATTTTCAATGAACTAGTAAGAAACATTAAAACACAAATATGGCCCCACCCTAGGGAGGATATGATGGTAAGCATACAAAATGATTGGGTAAGGCGATCTTGGAATGACCATGAAAGATGTTAGATAAACCTATTTTCCCAATAATAATATGTACTACACAAGCTTATGTGGGATTAAAAAAAATCACTTCAGTTTGTAATTTGAATTTTAAAAGCAAAGTGAAAAAACAAACATTTAGTTTGTAAATTTATTTTGCCTCACGATGAACACAAATCTTTCCGTACTCAGGTTATATGATCCTAGTTTAGTCAATTCACGATCCAATTCAAGTTAATGTTGAAACAATGATTAGGTAAGTAGTCACATGATGAAATTTCATTTTCAATTGATGATTAGTTTAAAAGATCAAGAACAAAATATGAGATCTAGAAGTAGACAAGTTAATAGTAAAAGATGTCACCTTTATATAAAATAATGACTTTTATTAATAGAAAAGAGTATCTAGAACAAGAACTACAACATTTAGATAGTTCATATTTGCACAAGATTAAGGTCAAAATATGTTTAACATGGTTATGATCTAGAAATTGTTACAACCATAAACTAGTAGATACTATACCAAAATTAGAGATTTTGAATGCCTCCTCACTTGTTTTGCAGCCTAGTGACATGGTGGAATCTCTGTCCTAGAAGATCACAACTCAGAAAAGGGGATAGTTCGATCAGATTTAGGAGAGTAGGAAGTAGGAAATTTGATACATGGGATATGGGGGGTATCATAGGTGTTGAGGGTTCATGATATGAGAGATCTAGCTAGGTTTCTGGGTGGAGGAAAAGCCTTTGTTTTTGAGTTGAACCACAAACTATTTTTTACAAAGGGTCCGTAAGATGATGTATACCTTTAATTACAAAATCAAGGCTTGAGATAATCATAATATCTCAAGTGAAGCCTCATATTCATATATTCGCTTAAAATCACTTTATTTACTTAAATGGAAGACAAATTAGCTTTATCCATCAACAAAGGTCATCATACGCCCTTGATTATTCTACTTCAACTATCACATCATATCATTGAATTAGATCTCAAATTCCCATATTTTGAGGATGTTACAATTTTTCAAGTGATGTTTTACTAGGGCATCAACAACGAAATTGGATGTACTATAGATCTTGTTGAATGTAACCTCTTCAACAAGATTATCATCAAATTTTCTTTTTTGTAGGCTTAAAAATTAGGAAATTCACCTTGGCCACTCTGAACAACCTCCAAATCCTAGATTCTCTCCATATTCGATCGAGCTATCACACAACCCAAACTTTTAACAAACTCATAATGTATGTCTAACTCTTTTAGTACATCTTCCACCAATGATCCAAACCAATCTTTCTTCCCAACCCCTCCCATCCACTACCCCTTATGGTCCACAACATCATTAGTAATTACAATGAGGTTTTGTTTTACCCCTCACTTACAATCATTTTGACACAACCGTCATGAAGAGCACTCCAAGATTCATTGTCCTCAGTAGTTTTATCTTTTACAGGTTCATGGAGTCCAAGGATTCAAAGTCTTCTCACATTAATAACGAATTTTGAGGATTTGTCTCAATGTTGGCCACAAAATCTGCTCAAACACAACACTATTCCTAGCTATCCAGATGGACCGACGACATACCTTAAATTTTACTCTTATTTAAATTATTCTTATGCATGTTGTGCTTCATCCATTCCATTATGTTTCTTCTAAAGTTAATAAAGGTTGGGTCAAACAAATTAAAACCCGTCCAGATGATGTTTGCATATTGGTAGTGTTTGAGGGAACACAAAGTTGTTTCCTCATGTGTTTTACATCTCAAACAAAGTTTATCATCATCAACTTCCTTTGCACTTATCTCACATTGTCATATTGGATTTATTCCTGACTAGACAAAGGAAAACCCTAATTTACTGGGCACTTGGAACTAGCAAATGGTCTCTTTATCATAATTGAGTAAATCATAAGCCTGAATGACTGAAAAATTACTGCCATCTACATGTTTCTGAACCCATATGTCTTTAGACGATTTGCTTTTAGGATCCCATAGGTTAAGAATACAACTGATACATTCTACTCGTAGATAGAGTTTTAGGGGTCAATATTCCAATTTTCATTCATGTGAAATTTACCTAGCCCACTTTCAGATATTTAATATCTTCCCTACATTATAGACTTAATCATGAGGGGGTTGATATGTTTTACATGTTATATTTATTTAAAATATAATAATAGTTAGAAGAAACAATATGATCAAATATGCCATTAATCAAAATAGGCCTATTTAATTCCCTTAAGACAACAATCTCCCCATTTCTAATGATGAAGACTATTTCCTTTGTAAAATATAATATGATCAAAGTATGTATATTGAATACATGGATGGTATTATGTCCTTCAGTAATAAAATATGCAGAAAAGATGGTGTAGCATATGAATAAATTGTAAGTGATGTCAACCATAAAGTTAGGAAATCTACTTCTATCTAAGGATAATGCACTTGTATTTTTACTTTTATCAAATTTTTCTTTCTTAATCAAGAATATGAAATAGATAAATTCTTATAATTGGAGAATCAAAACCGAATTGATATAAATTCATGTAAATCTCATGATAAAACATTTATTGTAATCTAGCTTCCTTCTTCCCATTTGTCAAAATAAAAGGAAAGACGAGGAGTAAAGAAACAATTAACCAACCCCTTAGTAAACACAATCAAAGCGATGGGGTTAAAAATCAAGTGGAACAAGTCTGATCCTCAGTAATAAATAGGTTTTTGAGATATATGACAAGTATTTCACTATGATCTATGATATAAGATAAACTAAAAAACAATTTTATCTTAAAAGAAATTTAGGAAAGTAAGAATGATTTTGTCCAAAAATGAGACCGTAAAATGTGGAAAAAAATGAAGAATAGTTTGGAATATCAAAACTTTCTTAAAATATATGTCTTTATATTAACTAAGACTAAAAAACATAAAATCAGGCCGAGTAACAAGATATTTATCTTGAAGGAAAACTAGCTCATGAGAAAACATGCCCAAATATGAAAAAAGTATAACACAACTATACATAAAAATTTCAAAAACCCCTCAACAAGTTTTTAACAAGGAATCTACAGACGTAGACACACCCATATATCTTTATTTTCCATAATAAGAAATGGTACAACCCCAATTGAATAGCTTGAACTATATTGTGAATTTGCTGATGTGTTCTATAGGGGAATAGCGATATTAATAAACTTATACAATTTTAAAAAACAAGGAAGTTTAATTGTAACTTACTTAAGAATATATGGCAGCAGAAATGTAAGGCAAGTAATTGGAATATAAAAGAAACCACACAAAAAGTAAGATGTAGAGTGGATTTACTAAAAGATGTCACTCTACTACCTGGTTTTTCCCAAATAGGATTTCTAACTTGTATATTATTTCTTTTCTTTAGCGATAAAAAATACATAAAATAGCCACTATCTTTTGTGGCTCAAGACAAACCTCATTTTCAACTCAAGGAGAACTTACATAGCAGAGTAGATCATAACCAGCCACCCACCTTGGTCGCAACCTTCTCGCAAGAAGTAGCTCCAAGAAGCTTCCTTACAACCTTCTCATAAGAAGTAGTTGGAAGCAATAAGAACAAGTACAAGAAAAATAGCGGAAGACGACATTACAACTCTCATAAGACATACAATTCTTAGCTCCCTATGAACAAGTGATGATTGACTCTCCACAATGATTAAGAAAGACTGTATTTTGTGGAGTAGGTCACTACTATTGAGCTATGACTTAGATCTAAAAATAAAATGTAGAATTATAAGATTGGAGTAGAATAACATGTAATAGGTTGCTTAACTATGTATTTAATGTGTCTATAAGACACTCCTATATATAAAAAATACTTAACAATGGTCAATATAGCTGTCGGGAGTATTTAGGCCGAGTTTAATGTTAAACCAGCCATTAAAAAGTCAAAAGTCAAGTTTACAATGGCTAAATTTTATCTACAGAACATTCTCCATCAAACTCTACTTTGACCTAGGTACACCTCAGGCGAACTATACTTTGAATAAGAGTTGTTCTCATGCTAATTTTCAACAAATTATTTTTTGTAATGTCTCTTTCTCATTCAAGGTGTAGGTTGACTGAAATTGATCTCGGTCAAAGAAGAGTTCGACCAAAATATTCTCTATAAAGACACTAATATATTTTTGGAAAATATATCAAATGATTTTTCTAATGACACCTAAATATCCAAAAGACTTGATATAAGTGTGAAATAGCATTTAGGATAGGATTGGGCTATTCATCACTTGTTCTTACATCATTTCTAGCATGTTGTACAAATACATTTTTACAAACTATATACATGGTGCAAATTTAAAAAAGCGGCCCGCTTCATGCTTATGGAAGGGGCATCCACTTTTTTTGGGCTGAAGCGGGTGTTGCGGCATTTTTAACCGAAGCGGCCGCTTTTTTGCAAAAATTCCCGCCTCGACCCACTTAATTATGCCCACTTTAGCGGCCCTCTTTAGCTGCTTTCTGGCAAAGTGTGGATCTATTGTAAATGTAATTACATGATTACATATCCCCTTAAACCCCAACACCCCATCGACTTCCCGATAGAAAATGTAAGAAGCCGACAACAATAATGTCGCTAGGAAATGGTATTTATGGGCCTTTTGGCTATTGATTGGGAGTAGGAATCCATCCCTAGCCTTGGCGCCGTCGTCTGTTCATAAAGGAGAAGCAATGACTGCACAAAACACACCAACAATGACAATCACTTGGAGTTAAACAAGTCGATCCTTGGCGACTGAAGGGAAAGTATCTCGAAAGGAGGAGGAGATGCATCCCTGGAGTCTGCCTATAGTTTGACAAGCGCTCAGTCACCCCTCATTAAGACGAAAAGGCTAACGAAGGGAAAGAAAGGACCAAGAATAGAGCTTACAAAGCTCTCTACGTCAACAAGTTAGTATTTCAACTGGTCGCTTCTCTTAAGTTAAACATCTAGCTTCAGATTTTTATATGAAATGACGTCTTATGTGTACTAGTTCTATGTTAGTGATTAATAATCAATGTATGTGACTAACGTAATTGACTCAACACGCTTCATTTTAGTACACATGCACCACACTCCATTACTTCTTCTAGTTGTAATAATTCTCATTGTGTTATAACAAATTGTCTATGTGCCTAGTGCCTACATATTCTCATTTCTTCTGAATTTTGTAATGAATTCGTATGTTCTAAATTGGTGATTAAAACTAATTATTAATTGAAGGTAATATGATTCATACCTATTCAATGCATATGTACATGATGATTCTATTTTTACTCATTTTGGGAGCAAGGACTATGGGTTTTGTTTAATGTTTGAGTATTTTTTTTTAAACTTGTAATCATTTATTTTTGTAATTAGGGCCCTTTTTAATATGTGAAAGTCATGTTATGCAATGAAATATCATTCATAATGCTTGATTGTTGAGTAATGGTTCTTTCTGTTAATAATATGAAGGTTACTCAAATTTTAACAATTTTAAAACAATGCAAATCATTTTTTCAAAAAGCACCCGCTTTAGTCCGCTTTAAAACCCGCTTCCCGCTTTCCGCTTCAAGCGGGTCAATCCACACGCTTCTTGCTTTGCGCTTTCAAAAACCTAGGGCCTACCTCTTTTTATAATTGTGAATGACTCGATAACATTGCTCCATATAGCCGCGTTAGTCAGTCTACTGTGCACATGTTCAAACCATCTCAGACGGCCCTCATATAACTTGTCCTCAATACTTGCATTCCTACTTTGTTCCTGTTATAGTCATTTCTCAAGTGATTTTTTCTCGTATCCCCACACATCTATCTCAACATACACATTTCGGCCGCATTCATCTTGTTGAGACATTGTCTCTTCACTATCCAACATTCATTCCCATATAGCACTATTGACCATATAACTGTTCTATAAAACTTATGTTTTAATTTGAGAGGTGATCTTCCAGTCACATAATACATTAGAATTATGTTAAATAAAAATATAGTTTTATTTGTGTTGTATTTCATACAAACAAAAACAATTAGATCATTTTTTCCGATTTTAGTTCATTGCATTTGACATCAAACACAATAGCTGGCTGCTCTCTCTTTGCTACATTTGACTAAAAAAAGAACTCATTTTTGTTTTTAATGTAAAAAGTAGCTAGTTAACAATATCTTTTGGTTGAACATATTATGTGAGCATCAACAAGATAGGATTTGGGGGTGATTTTATTTTATGTCCGTACTTACAAGATCCACACCTACAACGACCAACCAAAATCTAACTCACCACCGATTTGAAGGTCCATGTTCGGATTACAACTATATTATTATCTATGAATGTAAGCACTATTAAATTAGAACTAATTTTTTTACATATACTTACATTTAAAAGGAAAATGATTGGCAGCCATGCCTCATGATCACTTACAGATAAAGAAACTTATCAGTCTTAGTATATTTTAAGCTGCTCTCTTATAATTTGTTAAACTATTGTACCTAGAACAGGTTCTCATTTTTGAGATTTGACAATATAGGGTTACACCTCAAATTGAATGAAGATGAACAAAAAGGGGTATGGTCATCAATGAGACAATGGATGCCTCAAGTTTACTATAATGTAAAATGTTAGTGATGAAGCTCTGGTAATGTTATTTTCATACAGTTTGAACAAACTGTCTGTAATTTCTTCAAATACTGGCTAGAAGATTTTTTTTGCTATTGGTCATGAAGTTCCATTAATTTTTTTATGTAGAAATGTAGAGAATTGAGAGGGAAGTTACATCGAAGGTGATGAAGTATGACTTTATCTGCTCCATTATATATATCCAAAATTATCACAATTGATTGTACCTGGTATATCATCGCTGTAATGTCTCAAACCAATTCTTTCGTTAGTTTATTCTTTTATTACTTAATTCTTACTTTTTTAAGAATTTGGCAACATATACTTTGTATATGTGCTCACATATAGGGTCATGTGACTGTTGCAGTCATTTCCAGTTAGAACTTTATATCTTGCTAGTTTGCTTTCACTTATATCAGTTTCGGTGTTGGCGATCAGTGTTCTTCACAGCCTATGCAATGTTATTGATGTTTCAAACATAATATATGTCCAAAGGAAACTCAACATTTTCTTTTATATTCTTTTTATGCGCGATTCGTGTTACGAGAATATTAAGACCAACCTTTGTGATTTTCAGTATGATTTTTTGATCTTCTAACAGTTTTTTTGGAAATACCAAGGCTACCGCACCAAAGAACAAAATAGCCACGGACAATGTTTCGAAGTTGTCTATGATCTCGACCAATTGGTGTTGTCTATGATCTCGACCAATTGTACCAACTGATGTATTTCTACCAAGGATGATTACCACATCGCTCACCATAATTTCCCGTATAACTTCTTTTTTATGGATATGATTAGTGCCACCAACTGGGTAGCTAAAGGGACGACTTTGTCACTTGTCATGGTGTATTTACCTCATGCAATTCTTTTGTAATTATGGTTGTCGTTCTTACCTTTTCAGACATTTCATTTTTTATTTCATTTTTCCTAGGTTACTTGTTATACTTAAGTCTAAGTTCTCTATTTGGTCATAATTGCATGCTACAGTGTGCTGGGTAGCAGGCTAAGTTCATAACAGTGGTTACTGGTGCAGGATCCTAGCTGTGAATTATAGTACGACTATGGTATCTCTGTATTCCATCTTCTGGTATTATTTACTTGATAAACTCATTTTAGCCGATGTTTTCTTATACTGCTACTTTTGGGAGTGTGGTATGTTCAGAGAAACTATATCTTTGTTTTATACTACATAGCATAAATTTTCTGTGACTTTTTCTTTGAAAATAAGAATAGACCAGCGTATTTTTTCCAAGCTTGTTAACTAGCTTAGCCTAGTTGCATTAACCTAACAGTGTCCCGCCGTACATTTGTTAACCTATACATGACTTGACCACTAACATAATGTTAGACTTGGTTAATATTTTCAGCTGCTATTCTTGGTGTTAATCATTATCGTGTCAATGCGACTGTCCTCGACCACATGTATTGTGGATGTCGGCATTGGCAAAGGGAAGGGGCGGGGGGTTTCATAGAGGAGCAAGTGTTTCTTTTCAACTATAGAAATTGTTTTAAGGGCCGTTTGGTTTGATGGATTTTCAAGAATCCTGCATTTATGCCATCCTGTATTTGCAAAATACTGCATTTCAAAATCCCACAAATACAAATTTTATGTTTGGTTTTTCAGATTTGTAAAATACATGATTTAATTTTTTTTGGGTCAACGGACCAACCACAGTTGGAATTTGGCGTTCGGGAGAATTTTGATGGAAATCAAAATGCGGAATTTCTATTATGTTTGAAAATCCTAGGATTAGTTCCATTTCCGGAATTCTATAAACCAAACATAAACTTTCGGCTAATGGATATAAAAATATAATCCAATACAACAAAATCTAGGAAATCAAACATACCCTAAGTGATAGTAACAAATACTCCTCTTTCGTTTCATAATTTTTTTTATTAGTAGTAGTGAACTGCTCTCTTCAAGTGTAATTTTTTTTTGAATAGTAGTACCAAATGCCCTATCTCAACTTCATAAAAAATTAGTTTAGTAATAACTTTGACTAACAATACTTTGAACAATTGACTCAAAAAATTAACTTCAAGAATCACTCCAATCAATATGGATTTGTTACATTAAATTAAATATATTATATTGATTAGAATAATTGTGGCTATTAAGTTTTCACAAAATAGATACAAAAAAGTACATTAGATACATATATTTTTTTAAAAGATTGTCCTCAAACAATTGACTAAAACAAGGTAATTGAAAAATTGTGACAATGCACAATTTAGAAAATTAAATTGTGTTGACCTGACTACAAACAACTATTTAGCTTTAACAAAAATGTGTGAGAACGTTCATAAGAAGTATGTTTTTTGCATAATATATTTTCTCCATAATGCTTACACGAAAAAGTACATAATACTTAGGAATATGGTATGCTAGATTAGCAGGTAAATAGTTTTTATAGTGTGAGTTATGGTAGACAGAGTGGGTCACAGATGTGATTACCATTTAAGTAAGGAAATGTTAAAATATTATGTTTATAATTTAGATATATAGTTATACATAATATGAAATAAATGGTTGTCTTGTGGTTGTGTCAATACATATCTTGTCAAAAATGTTTTTTTAACAAAAATATGAGTTGTAGAGTTTATTTTATGTCAATCATTATAGTCCTTAAGTTCGATACATATCTTGCGTTTCACATCTTGATCTTGAGGACAATTCATATTTTAGTCATTTATTATTATTTGTTATAAGTTGAAAATTGATGATTGGCAAGCACTATCATAAGCTAAACATATTGGTGATTGATGTATTGAATGTACCACCATCTATTTGCTTATTGTTTAAATTTTGAAACATTAGTAAATATAGACTCTCATCATATTTAATATGAACTGTTTGTGGTTATGTTATTCACTTTATGCGATTGTCATATTCAATACAATCTTAAGACTGATATGAAGCGATGCATCTGGTTGTATATCAAATATTTCTTTTGGTGTTGAACAATCATCAGTACATGTTAACTTGAGAAGCAATGATTATGCTATAGCTTACAATAAAAAAGGAGTAGAATAGAAATTATCTTAGAGGAGACTGCCATGGATTTGATGATACAATCTAAATTATATGACTATTTAATAAACAAAAGAAATGAAATTTTGAATATTTTATCTACAAAAAGGGCCATTTCAACCATATAATAACTGGATGTCCTCAAAATATGATTGGTAACAAATTTCATAGATTTATCAAGGCGTGATTTTCTGAATTCTCAACGTGGAATAAGTATAGTGTTTCTCAAGATGTTTATTGTCTATGTTCAATATGGAAAGAACAAAGTACATACATATGCCTATCAATTTGATATTACCAGTGGCAACATCAACAATGAACATATCATTCTCTATCATAAAGGATGAATGATAACAAACTCAATTCAAAGGTTGCCTATATTGAAAAAATACTTTACACCATTGATAATAAAGTAATAGTGGAACGATTTCATGGAATAAAAGCTCAATTTAACATGTGTGGAAGGAAATTATATTTTTATTATGGAATGTAGTAATATTTATAAATATTATAGTTTGAGTGTTTTAGATATTAATTGTAAATCACTAGTGTTATTAGATCTTTTCATAAATTTAAGTTGGTGATTAATTTTATATGTAATTGTGTCCGCCTTCAGATCTAGCTAGCTCCACCCCTGGATGCCGGTGTCATAATTTAAATTGGAATTTCATATTAGGGAATGGTTGGATTAGAAAAAGGGAACCACATTGTCTTGTGCCCATGTCTATTGGAACCAGTTTAATACAAATGATGGTTTTGGTTTTAAAAAAGCTGAGATGGGAGTTGTCCAGAAAATATTTTTATGCTAACAATGTCTTGTGGGGCTACAAATCAAGACATGGATAGAAACCGTGCGAATGGAGTAAAAAAGGGTTCGGTACGGGGTGATTAGACTGTGGCCATATGTATACAACATATGGTTTCGGTGCGAGGTTAGAACCTCCTCGTTAGGTTTTTTCTTTTAGATTTTTGATTGCGCGGTTTGAATCCGGTAAAAGAAATCACACAGGATTCAGTCCTAAGTAAAAGCATAATTACATATTCGAAATTCATGCTATTCTCCAGGCTTAGGGCTGTCGAAGGCATATGTATCACGTACATCTCCCTTTTTGTTTGGTATTGTGTTGCAGAAGCAAAAACATAAATTTTGAGCCAACCGACAATGTCAAAAACCAGAATTTAAAAGGAAGCAATTGGGAGCAGTTGCAGTTACCTCTATATACTATTCAGGTAACGGTACGTACTGCCAAATAAAGACGAACAAGATCGACATGGTTTCAGTGCATTGTATCAAACATGTCGCTACTAGTATGAGACCACTCATTTTTAAGAATGTATTTTTCACATCACGCTACACGTATATTACACCCAACCAAATAGGATACTGAATATGATCTCTTCCTCTATCCTAGACAATAACCTTGCGGTCCCCTCTGTGCATAGGATGTCCCCTTATAAACTTTGGGCCTCTCTATTTCTTTTTCGGTAAGAATTGCATCTAACTTCTCCCCAATATGAGGCAATCTTCAAATAGGTTCACTCCTAGCGGCACCTCCATAGGGATGACTAATTTTGATGACTCCAAATTCCTTGACCTCATTGTCAACTTGATGCAATCCATGGAAATGATGCATGCTATGGAACCGAGACATCATAGTCAAATGGTTTGTCAAAAATGATGGTTGCAATTATTTGGCCATGACCAACTTCTACTTGCTATCATTGCTCTAGGACTTAAAGGTGTCAATTCAAATGAGCCGCTTTATATCCTTCCTAATTTGAATTGGCTAGCAAATAAATTTGGGAAGATGATGATCATTCCTTCAGCGTAAACAAAATGTTATACATATAATTAAATGGCACAAAGGTTATGATGCATGTTGTTCCTATCACAAGGATCAGGTTGGGTGAATGTGATGGAGTTTCTATGCACTTATATGATAATGACTACTCAAAATTCCACCCAGATCTTGTAGTACTAAATCCATTGCTATTGTGTGGGGGACTCTACATCCGACAAGCTAAGCCTATGCTAGATTCAAGCTTTGTGCTTTGAAACACATCAAGATATCTTTCACAACTACTCTTCACATGGCATCCATCTCGTACATGTTACATAGCTCTAGCAGAGATGATGAATTCTCAAATGTTCAGATTAATTGGGAATCCAGTCCTCCGCCTTAATTCCCTACCAAAGCTGATGCTAGTAACTCTAAGCCTTCTAAAGAGTCAAAGAGTGGCAATAGCAAGAAGGCAAACATATGCATTAAAAAGGACGACAAATATCTTTAAAAGCTCTGGTTAGAGGAGATTGAACACAACACCTATCCAAAATATCCATATAGGTTTGATGCAGTATGATGTTTGTGTAAATAAAGGGAAAGATAGACATATAAGAAAATGGACTCACCACTTTATATCTAAAAGATAGACAAAGAAATTTTTCAATGAACTAGTAAGAAACATTAAAACACAAATATGACCCCACCCTAGGGAGGATATGATGGTAAGCATACAGAATGATTGGGTAAGGAAATCTTGGAATGACCATGAAAGATGTCAGACAACCCTATTTTCCCAATAATAATATGTACTACACATGCTTATTTGGGATTAAAAAAAACCACTTCAGTTTGTAATTTGAATTTTAAAAGCAAAGTGAAAAAACAAACATTTAATTTGCAAATTTATTTGGCCTCACGATGAACACAAATCTTTCTGTACTCAGGTTATATGATCCTAGTTTAGTCAATTCGTCATCCAATTCAAGTTAATGTTGAAACAATGATTAGGTAAGTAGTCACATGATGAAATTTCATTTTCAATTGATGATTAGTTTAAAAGATCAAGAACAAAACATGAGATCTAGAAGTAGACAAGTTAATAGTAAAAGATGTCACCTTTATATAAAATAATGACTTTTATTAATAGAAAAGAGTATCTAGAATAAGAACTACAACATTTAGATAGTTCATACATGCACAAGATTAAGGTCAATATATGTTTAACATGGTTATGAGCTAGAAATTGTTACAACCATAAACTAGTAGATACTCTACCAAAATTAGAGATTTTGAATGCCTCCTCACTTGTTTTGCAGCCTAGTGACATGTTGGAATCTCTGTCCTAGAAGATCACAACTCAGAAAAGGGGATAGTTCTATCAGATTTAGGAGAGTAGGAAGTAGGAAATTTGATACATGGGATATGGGGGGTATCATAGGTGTTGAGGGTTCATGATATGAGAGATCTAGTTAGGTTTCTAGGTGGAGGCAAAGCCTTTGTTTTTGAGTTGAACCACAAACTATTTTTTTACAAAGGGTCCGTAAGATGATGTATACCTTTAATTACAAAATCAAGGCTTAAGATAATCATAATATCTCAAGTGAAGCCTCATATTCATATATTGGCTTAAAATCACTTTATTTACTTAAATGGAAGACAAATTAGCGTTATCCATCAACAAAGGTCATCATACTCCCTTGATTATTCGTCTTCAACTATCACATCATATCATTGAATTAGATCGCAAATTCCCAAATTTTGAGGATGTTACAATTTTTCAAGTGATGTTTTACTAGGGCATCAACAACGAAATTGGATGTACTATAGATCTTGTTGAATGTAACCTCTTCAACACCATTATCATCAAATTTTCTTTTTTGTAGGCTTAAAAATTAGAAAATTCACCTTGGCCACTCTAAACAACCTCCAAATCCTGGATTCTCTCCATATTCGATCGAGCTATCACACAACCCAAACTTTTAACAAACTCACAATGTATGTCTAACTCTTTTAGTACATCTTCCACCAATGATCCAACCCAATCTTTCTTCCCAACACCTCCCATCCACTACCCCTAATGGTCCACAACATCATTAGTAATTACAATGAGGTTTTGTTTAACCCCTCACTGGCAATCATTTTGACACAACCGTCAATAAGAGCACTCCAAGATTCATCGTCCTCAGTAGTTTTATCTTTTACAGGTTCATGGAGTCCAAGGATTCAAAGTCTTCTCACATTAATAACGAATTTTGAGGATTTGTCTCAATGTTGGCCACAAAATCTGCTCAAACACAACACTATTCCTAGCTATCCAGATGGACCGACGACATACCTTAAATTTTACTCTTATTTAAATTATTCTTATGCATTTTGTGCTTCATCCATTCCATTATGTTTCTTCTAAAGTTAATAAAGGTTGGTTCAAACAAATTAAAACCCGTCCAGATGATGTTTGCATATTGGTAGTGTTTGAGGGAACACAAAGTTGTCTCCTCATGTGTTTTACATCTCAAACAAAATTTATCATCATCAACTTCCTTTGCACTTATCTCACATTGTCATATTGGATTTGTTCCTGAATAGCCAAAGGAAAACCCTAATTTACTGGGCACTTGGAACTAGCAAATGGTCTCCCAAGGATCATCTTGGTTGTTCTCTTTATCATAATTGAGTAAATCATAAGCCTGAATGACTGAACAATTACTGCCATCTACATGTTTCTGAACCCATATGTCTTTAGATGATTTGCTTTTAGGATCCCATAGGTTAAGAATCCAACTGATACATTCTACTCGTAGATAGAGTTTTAGGGATCAATATTCCAATTTTCATTCATGTAAAATTTACCTAGCCCACTTTCAGATATTTAATATCTTCCCTACATTATGGACTTAATCATGAGGGGGTTGATATGTTTTACATGTTATATTTATTTAAAATATAATAATAGTTAGAAGAAACAATATGATCAAAAGAGGATATATGCCATTAATCAAAATAGGCCTAATTAATTCCCTTAAGACAACAATCTCCCCATTTCTAATGATGATGACTATTTCTTTTGTAAAATATAATATGATCAAAGTATGTATATTGAATACATGGATGGTATTATGTCCTTCAGTAATAAAATATGCAGAAAAGATGGTGTAGCATATGAATAAATTGTAAGTGATGTCAACCATAAAGTTAGGAAATCTACTTCTATCTAAGGATAATGCACTTGTATTTTTACTTTTATCAAAATTTTCTTTCTTAATCAAGAATATGAAATAGATAAATTCTTATAATTGGAGAATCAAAACAGAATTGATATAAATTCATGTAAAGCTCATGATAAAACAATTATTGTAATCTAGCTTCCTTCTTCCCATTTGTCAAAATAAAAGAAAAGGCGAGGAGTAAAGAAACAATTAACCAACCCCTTAGTAAAAGCAATCAAGCGATGGGGTTAAAAATCAAGTGGAACAAGTCTGATCCTCAGTAATAAATAGGTTTTTGAGATATATGACAAGTATTTCACTATGATCTATGTTATAAGATAAAATAAAAAACAATTTTGTATTAAAAGAAATTTAGGAAAGTAAGAATGAGTTTGTCCAAAAATGAGACCGTAAAATGTGGGAAAAAATGAAGAATAGTTTGGAATATCAAAACTTTCTTAAAATATATGTCTTTATATTAACTAAGACTAAAAAACATAAAATCAGGCCGAGTAACAAGATATTTATCTTGAAAGAAAACTAGCTTATGAGAAAACATGCCCAAATATGAAAAAAGTATAACACAACTATACATAAAAATTTCAAAAACCCCTCAAAAAGTTTTTAACAAGGAATCTACAGACGTAGACACACCCAAAAATCTTTATTTTCCATAATAAGAAATGGTACAACCCCAATTGAATAGCATGAACTATATTGTGAATTTGCTGATGTGTTCTATAGGGGAATAGAGATAATAATAAACTTATACAATTTTAAAAAAAGGAAGGTTAATTGTAACTTAAGAATATATGGCAGCAGAAATGTAAGGCAAGTAATTGGAATATAAAAGAAACCACACAAAAAGTAAGATGTAGAGTGGTTTTACTAAAAGATGTCACTCTACTACCTGGTTTTTCCCAAATAGGATTTCTAACTTGTATATTATTTCTTTTCTTTAGCGATAAAAAATACATAAAATAACCACTATCTTTTGTGGCTCAAGACAAACCTCATTTTCAACTCAAGGAGAACTTACATAGCAGAGTAGATCATAACCAACCACCCACCTTGGTCGCAACCTTCTCGCAAGAAGTAGCTCCAAGAAGCTTCCTCACAACCTTCTCATAAGAAGTAGTTGGAAGCAACAAGAACAAGTACAAGAAAAATAGAGGAAGATGACATTACAACTCTTATAAGACATACAATTCTTAGCTCCCTATGAACAAGTGATGATTGACTCTCCACAACGATTAAGAAAGACTGTATTTTGTGGAGTAGGACACTACTATTGAGATATGACTTAGATCTAAAAATAAAATGTAGAATTCTAAGATTGGAGTAGAATAACATGTAATAGGTTGCTCAACTATGTATTTAATGTGTCTATAAGACACTCCTATATATAAAAATTACTTAACAATGGTCAATATAGCTGTCGGGAGTATTTAGGCCGAGTTTAATGTTAAACCAGCCGTTAAAAAGTCAAAAGTCGAGTTTACAATGGCTAAATTTTATCTACAGAACATTCTCCATCAAACTCTACTTTGACCTAGGTACACCTTAGGCGAACTATACTTTGAATAAGAGTTGTTCTCATGCTAATTTTCAACAAATTATTTTTGTAATGTCTCTTTCTCATTCAAGGTGTAGTTTGACTGAAATTGATCTCGGTCAAAGAAGAGTTCGATCAAAATATTCTCTATAAAGACACTAATATATTTTTGGAAAATATATCAAATGATTTTTCTAATGACACCTAAATATCCAAAAGACTTGATATAAGTGTGAAATAGCATTTAGGATAGGATTGGGCTATTCATCACTTGTTCTTACATCATTTCTAGGATGTTGTACAAATACATTTTTACAAAGTATATACACGGTGTAACTTTAAAAAAGCGGCCCGCTTCACACTTAAGCGCCCGCTTCACGCTTATGGAAGGGGCATCCACTTTTTTTGGGCTGAATCCGGTGTTGAGGCATTTTTAACTGAAGCGGCTGCTATTTTGCAAAAATTCCCGCCTCGACCCGCTTAATTAGGCCCGCTTTAGCGGACCGCTTCAGCTGCTTTCTGGCAAAGTGTGGATCTATTGTAAATGTAATTACATGATTACATATCCCCTTAAACCCCAACACCCCATCGACTTCCCGATTGAAAATGTAAGAAGACGACAACAATAATGTCGCTAGGAAATGGTATTTACGGGCCTTTTGGCTACCGATTGGGAGTGGGAATCCATGCCTAGCCTTGGCGCCGTCGTCTGTTTATAAAGGAAAAGCAATGACTGCACAAAACACACCAACAATGACAATCACTTGGAGTTAAACAAGTCAATCCTTGACGACTGAAGGGAAGTATCTCGAAAGGAGGAGGCGATGCATCCCTGGAGTCTGCCTATAGTTTGACAAGCGCTCGGTCACCCCTCATTAAGACAAGAAGGCTAACGAAGGGAAAGCAAGGACCAAGAATAGAGCTTACAAAGCTCTCTACGTCAACAAGTTAGTATTTTAACTGGTCGCTTCTCTTAAGTTAAACATCTAGCTTCAGATTTTTATATGAAACGACGTCTTATGTGTACTAGTTCTATGTTAGTGATTAATAATCAATGTATGTGACTAACATAATTGACTCAACACGCTTCATTTTAGTACACATGCACCACACTCCATTACTTCTTCTGGTTGTAATAATTCTCATTGTGTTGTAACAAACTATCTATGTGCCTAGTGCCTACATATTCTCATTTCTTCTGAATTTTGTAATGCATTCGTATGTTCTAAATTGATGATGAAAACTAATTATTAATTGAAGGTAATATGATTCATACCTATTCAATGCATATGTACATGATGATTCTATTTTTACTCATTTTGGGAGCGAGGACTATGGGTTTTGTTTGATGTTTGAGTATTTTTTTTAACTTGTAATCATTTATTTTTATAATTAGGGCCCTTTTTAATATGTGAAAGTCATGTTATGCAATGAAATATCATTCATAATGCTTGATTGTTAAGTAATGGTTCTTTCTGTTAATAGTATGAAGGTTACTCAATTTTTAACAATTTTAAAACAATGCAAACTGTTTTTTCAAAAAGCACCCGCTTTAGTCCGCTTTAAAACCCGCTTCCCGCTTTCCGCTTCAAGCGGGTCAATCCGCACGATTCCTGCTTCACGCTTTCAAAAACCTAGGGCCTACCTCTTTTTATAATTGTACATGACTCGATAACATTGCTCCATATAGCCGCGTTAGTCAGTCTGCTATGCACATGTTCAAACCATCTCAGACGGTCCTCGTGAAACTTGTCCTCAATACTTGCCATTCCTACTTTGTTCCTGTTATAGTCATTTTTCAAGCGATTTTTTCTCAATTCCCCACACATCTATCTCAACATACACATTTCGGCTACATTCATCTTGTTGAGACATTGTCTCTTCACTATCCAACATTCATTCCCATATAGCACTATTGACCATATAGCTGATCTATAAAACTTATGTTTTAATTTGAGAGGTGATCTTCCAGTCACATAATACATTAGAATTATGTTAAATAAAAATATAGTTTTATTTGTGTTGTATTTCATACAAACTACAACATTTAGATAATTTTTTCCCATTTTAGTTCATTGCATTTGACATCAAACACAATAGCTGGCTGCTCTCTCTTTGCTACATTTGACTAAAAAAAGAACTCATTTTTGTTTTTAATGTAAAAAGCAGCTAGTTAACAATATCTTTTAGTTGAACATATTATGTGAGCATCAACAAGATAGGATTTGGGGGTGCTTTTATTTTATGTCCGTACTTACAAGATCCACACCTACAACGACCAACCAAAATCTAACTCACCACCGATTTAAAGGTCCATGTTCAAATTACAACTATATTATTATCTATGAATGTAAGCACTATTAAATTAGAACTAATTTTTTATATATACTTACATTTAAAAGGAAAATGATTGGTAGCCATACCTCATGATCACTTACAGATAAAGAAACTTATCATTCTTAGTATATTTTAAGCTGCTCTCTTATAATTTGTTAAACTATTGTACCTAGAACAGGTTCTTATTTTTGAGATTTGACAGTATAGGGTTACACCTCAAATTGAATGAAGATGAACAAAAAGGGGCCACAACTGATATTAGGATTATGGTCATCAATGAGACAATGGATGCCTCAAGTTTACTATAATGTAAAATGTTAGTGATGAAGCTCTGGTAATGTCATTTTCATATAGTTTGAACAAACTGTCTGTAATTTCTTCAAATACTGGTTAGAAGATTTTTTTTGCTGTTGGTCATGAAGTTCCATTAATTTTTTTTATGTAGAAATGTAGAGAATTGAGAGGGAAGTTACAGTGATGGTGATGAAGCATGACTTTATCTGCTCCATTATATATATCCAAAATTATCACAATTGATTGTACCTGGTATATCATCGCTGTAACGTCTCAAACTAATTCTTTCGTTAGTTTATTCTTTTATTACTTAATTCTTACTTTTTTAAGAATTTGGCAACATATACTGTGTATTTGTGCTCACATATAGGGCCATGTGACTGTTGCAGTCATTTCCAATTAGAACTTTATATCTTGCTAGTTTGCTTTCACTTATATCAGTTTCGGTGTTGGCGATCAGTGTTCTTCACAGCCTATGCAATGTTATTGATGTTTCAAGCATAATATCTGTCCAAAGGAAACTCAACCTTTTCTTTTATATTCTTTTTATGCACGATTCGTGTTACGAGACTATTAAGACCAGCCTTTGTGATTTTTAGTATGATGTTTTGACCTTCTAACAAAATTTTGTGGAAATACCAGGCTACCGCACCAAAGAACAAAATAGCCACGGACAATGTTTCAAAGTTGTCTATGATCTCGACCAATTGGTGTTGTCTATGATCTCGACCAATTGTACCAACTGATGTATTTCTACCAAGGATGATTACCACATCGCTCGCCATAATTTCCCGTATAACTTATTTTTTATGGATATGATTAGTGCCACCAACTGGGTAGCTAAAGGGACGACTTTGTCACTTGTCATGGTGTATTTACCTCATGCAATTCTTTTGTAATTATGGTTGTCGTTCTTACCTTTTCAGACATTTCATTTTTTCCTAGGTTACTTGTTATACTTAAGTCTAAGTTGTCTATTTGGTCATAATTGCATGCTACAGTGTGCTGGGTAGCATGCTAAGTTCATAACAGTGGTTACTGGAGCAAGATCCTAGCTGTGAATTATAGTACGACTATGGTATCTCTGTATTCCATCTTCTGGTATTATTTACTTGATAAACTCATTTTAGCTGATGTTTTCTTATACTGTTACTTTTGGGAGTGTGGTATGTTCAGAGCAACTATATATTTGTTTTATACTACAGAGCATAAATTTTCTGTGACTTTTTCTTTGAAAATAAGAATAGACCAGCGTATTTTTTCCAAGCATGTTAACTAGCTTAGCCTAGTTGCATTAACCTAACAATGTCCCGCCGTACATTTGTTAACCTGTACATGACTTGGCCACTAACATAATGTTAGACTTGGTTAATATTTTCAGCTACTATTCTTGGTGTTATTCATTATAGTGTCAATGCGACTATCCTCAACCTCATGTATTGTGGATGTCGGCATTGGCAAAGGGAAGGGGCGGGGGGTTTCATAGAGGAGCAAGTGTTTCTTTTCAACTATAGAAATTGTTTTAAGGGCCGTTTGGTTTGCTGGATTTTCAAGAATCCTGCATTTATGCCATCCTGTATTTGCAAAATACTACATTTCAAAATCCTGTAAATACAAATTTTATGTTTGGTTTTTTGGTTTTGTAAAATACATGATTTAATTTTTTTCGGGTCAACGGGCCAACCACAGTTGGAATTTGGCGTTCGGGAGAATTTTGATGGAAATCAAAATGCGGAATTTCTATTATGTTTGAAAATCTTGGGATTAGTTCCATTTCTGGAATCCTATAAACCAAACATAAACTTTTGGCTAATGGATATCAAAATACAATCCAATACAACAAAATCTAGGAAATCAAACATGCCCTAAGTGATAGTAACAAATACTCCTCTTTCATTTCATAATTTTTTTTATTAGTAGTAGTGAACTGCTCCCTTCAAGTGTAACTTTTTTTTTGAATAGTAGTACCAAATGCCCCATCTCAACTTCATAAAAAATTAGTTTAGTAATAACTTTGACTCACAATAATTTGAACAATTGACTCAAAAAATTAACTTCAGGAATCACTCCAATCAATATAGATTCGTTACATTAAATTAAATTATATTATATTGAATAGAATAATTGTGGCTATTAAGTTTTCACAAAATAGATACGAAAAAGTACATTAGATACATATATATATTTTAAAAGATTGTCCTCAAACAATTGACTAAAACAAGGTAATTGAAAAATTGTGTCAATGCACAATTTAGAAAATTAAATTGTGTTGACCTGACTACAAACAACTATTTAGCTTTAACAAAAATGTGTGAGAACGTTCATAAGAAGTATGTTTTTTGCATAATATATTTTCTCCATAATGCTTACATGACAAAGTACATAATACTTAGGAATATGGTATGCTAGATTAGCAGGTAAATAGTTTTTCTAGTGTGAGTTATGGTAGACAGAGTGGGTCACAGATGTGATTACCATTTAAGTAAGGAAATGTTAAAATATTATGTTTATAATTTAGATATATAGTTATACATAATATGAAAGAAATGGTTGTCTTGTGGTTGTGTCAATACTTATCTCATCAAAAATGTTTTTTTAACAAAAATATGAGTTGTAGAGTTTATTTTATGTCAATCATTATAGTCCTTAAGTTCGATACATATCTTGCGTTTCACATCTTGATCTTGAGGAAAATTCATATTTCAGTCATTTATTATTATTTGTTATAAGTTGAAAATTGATGATTGGCAAGCACTATCATAAGCTAAACATATTGGTGATTGATGTATTGAATGTACCACCATCTATTTGCTTATTGTTTAAATTTTGAAACATTAGTAAATATAGACTCTCATCATATTTAATATGAACTGTTTGTGGTTTTGTTATTCACTTTATGCGATTGTCATATTCAATACAATCTTAAGACTGATATGAAGCGATGCATCTGGTTGTATATCAAATATTTCTTTTGGTGTTGAACAATCATCAGTACATGTTAACTTGAGAAGCAATGATTATGCTATAGCTTACAATAAAAAAGGAGTAGAATAGAAATTAGCTTAGAGGAGACTGCCATGGATTTGATGATACAATCTAAATTATATGACTATTTAATAAACAAAAGAAATGAAATTTTGAATATTTTATCTACAAAAAGGGCCATTTCAACCATATAATAACTGGATGTCCTCAAAATATGATTGGTAACAAATTTCATAGATTTATCAAGGCGTGATTTTCTGAATTCTCAACGTGGATTAAGTATAGTGTTTCTCAAGATGTTTATTGTCTATGTTCAATATGGAAAGAACAAAGTACATACATATGCCTATCAATTTGATATTACCAGTGGCAACATCAACAATGAACATATCATTCTCTATCATAAAGGATGAATGATAACAAACTCAATTCAAAGGTTGCCTATATTGAAAAAATACTTTACACCATTGATAATAAAGTAATAGTGGAACGATTTCATGGAATAAAAGCTCAATTTAACTAGTGTGGAAGGAAATTATATTTTTATTATGGAATGTATTAATATTTATAAATATTATAGTTTGAGTGTTTTAGATATTAATTGTAAATCACTAGTGTTATTAGATCTTTTCATAAATTTAAGTTAGTGATTAATTTTATATGTAATTGTGTCCGCCTTCAGATCCAGCTAGCTCCACCCCTGGATGCCGGTGTCATAATTTAAATTGGAATTTCGTATTAGGGAATGGTTGGATTAGAAAAAGGGAACCACGTTGTCTTGTGCCCATGTCTATTGGAACCAGTTTAATAAAAATGACAGTTTTGGTTTTAAAAAAGCTGAGATGGGAGTTGTCCATAAAATATTTTTATGCTAACAATGTCTTGTGGGGCTACAAATTAAGACATGGATAGCAACCGTGCGAATGGAGTAAAAAAGGGTTCGGTATGGAGTGATTAGGCCGTGGCCATATGTATACAACATATGGTTTCGGTGTGAGGTTAGAACCTCCTCGTTAGGTTTTTTCTTTTAGATTTTTGATTGTGCGGTTTGAATCCGGTAAAAGAAATCACACAGGATTCAGTCCTAAGTAAAAGCATAATTACATATTCGAAATTCATGCTATTCTCCAGGCTTAGGGCTGTCGAAGGCATATGTATGACGTACATCTCCCTTTTTGTTTGGTATTGCGTTGCGGAAGCAAAAGCATAAATTTTGAGCCAACCGGCAACGTCAAAAACTAGAATTTAAAAGGAAGCAATTGGGAGCAGTTGTAGTTACCTCTATATACTATTTAGGTAACAGTACGTACTGCCAAATAAAGACGAACAAGATCGGCGTGGTTTTAGTGCATTGTATCAAACATGTCGCTACTAGTATGAGACCACTCATTTTTAAGAATGTATTTTTCACATCACGCTACACGTATATTACACCCAACCAAATAGGATACTGAATGTGATCTCTTCCTCTATCCAAGACAATAACCTTGCAGTCCCCTCTGTGCATAGGATGTCCCCTTATAAACTTTGGGCCTCTCTATTTCTTTTCCGGTAAGAATTGCATCTAACTTCCCCCCAATATGAGACAATCTTCAAATAGGTTCACTCCTAGCGGCACCTCAATAGGGATGACTAATTTTGATGACTCCAAATTCCTTGACCTCATTGTCAACTCGATGCAATCCATGGAAATGATGCATGCTAAGGAACAGAGACATCACAGTCAAATGGTCTGTCAAAAATGATGGTTGCAATTATTTGGCCATGACCAACTTCTACTTGCTATCATTGCTCTGGGACTTAAAGGTGTCAATTCAAATGAGCCGCTTTATATCCTTCCTAATTTGAATTGGCTAGCAAATACATTTGGGAAGATGATGATCATTCCTTCAGCGTAAACAAAATGTTATACATATCATTAAATGGCACAAAGGTTATGATGCATGTTGTTCCTATCACAAGGATCAGGTTGGGTGAACGTGATGGAGTTCCTATGCACTTATATGATAATGACTACTCAAAATTCCACCCAGATCTTGTAGTACTAAATCCATTGCTATTGTGTGGGGGACTCTACATCCGACAAGCTAAGCCTATGCAAGATTCAAGTTTGTGCTTTGAAACACATCAAGATATCTTTCACAACTACTCTTCACATGGCATCTATCTTGTACATGTTACATAGCTCTAGCAGAGATGATGAATTCTCAAATGTTCAGATTAATTGGGAATCCCATCCTCCTCCTTAATTCCCTACCAAAGTTGATGCTAGTAACTCTAAGCCTTCTAAAGAGTCAAAGAGTGGCGATCGCAAGAAGGCAAACATCTGCATTAGAAAGGACGACAAATATCTTTAAAAGCTCTGGTTAGAGGAGATTGAACACAACACCTATCCAAAATATCCATATAGGTTTGATGCATTATGATGTTTGTGTAAATAAAGGGAAAGATAGACATATAAGAAAATGGACTCACCACTTTATATCTAAAAGATAGACAAAGAAATTTTTCAATGAACTAGTAAGAAACATTAAAACACAAATATGACCCCACCATAGGGAGGATATGATGGTAAGCATACAGAATGATTGGGTAAGGCAATCTCAGAATGACCATGAAAGATGTTAGACAACCCTATTTTCCCAATAATAATATGTACTACACATGCTTATTTGGGATTAAAAAGAAATCACTTCAGTTTGTAATTTGAATTTTAAAAGCAAAGTGAAAAAACAAACATTTAGTTTGCAAATTTATTTGGCCTCACAATAAACACAAATCTTTCCGTACTCAGGTTATATGATCCTAGTTTAGTCAATTCGTGATCCAATTCAAGTTAATGTTGAAACAATGATTAGGTAAGTAGTCACATGATGAAATTTCATTTTCAATTGATGATTAGTTTAAAAGATCAAGAACAAAACATGAGATCTAGAAGTAGACAAGTTAATAGTAAAAGATGTCACCTTTATATAAAATAATGACTTTTATTAATAGAAAAGAGTATCTAGAACAAGAACTACAACATTTAGATAGTTCATACTTGCACAAGATTAAGGTCAAAATATGTTTAACATGGTTATGAGCTAGAAATTGTTACAACCATAAACTAGTAGATACTCTACCAAAATTAGAGATTTTGAATGCCTCCTCACTTGTTTTGCAGCCTAGTGACATGTTGGAATCTCTGTCCTAGAAGATCACAACTCAGAAAAGGGGATAGTTCTATCAGATTTAGGTGAGTAGGAAGTAGGAAATTTGATACATGGGATATGGGGGGTATCATAGGTGTTGAGGGTTCATGATATGAGAGATCTAGTTAGGTTTCTGGGTGGAGGCAAAGCCTTTGTTTTTGAGTTGAACCACAAACTATTTTTTTACAAAGGGTCCGTAAGATGATGTATACCTTTAATTACAAAATCAAGGCTTGAGATAATCATAATATCTAAAGTGAAGCCTCATATTCATATATTGGCTTAAAATCACTTTATTTACTTAAATGGAAGACAAATTAGCTTTATCCATCAACAAAGGTCATCATACTCCCTTGATTATTCTACTTCAACTATCACATCATATCATTGAATTAGATCTCAAATTCCCAAATTTTGAGGATGTTACAATTTTTCAAGTGATGTTTTACTAGGGCATCAACAACGAAATTGGATGTACTATAGATCTTGTTAAATGTAACCTCTTCAACACCATTATCATCAAATTTTCTTTTTTGTAGGCTTAAAAATTAGGAAATTCACCTTGGCCACTCTAAACAACCTCCAAATCCTGGATTCTCTCCATATTCGATCGAGCTATCACACAAACCAAACTTTTAACAAACTCACAATGTATGTCTAACTCTTTTAGTACATCTTCCACCAATGATCCAACCCAATCCTTCTTCCCAACACCTCCCATACACTACCCCTTATGGTCCACAACATCATTAGTAATTACAATGAGGTTTTGTTTAACCCCTCACTAACAATCATTTTGACACAACCGTCATGAAGAGCACTCCAAGATTCATCATCCTCAGTAGTTTTATCTTTTACAGGTTCATGGAGTCCAAGGATTCAAAGTCTTCTCACATTAATAATGAATTTTGAGGATTTGTCTCAATTTATCATCATCAACTTCCTTTGCAATTATCTCACATTGTCATATTGGATTTGTTCCTGACTAGCCATAGGAAAACCCTAATTTACTTGGCACTTGGAACTAGCAAATGGTCTCCCAAGGATCATCTTGGTTGTTCTCTTTATCATAATTGAGTAAATCATAAGCCTGAATGACTGAACAATTACTGCCATCTACATGTTTCTGAACCCATATGTCTTTAGACGATTTGCTTTTAGGATCCCATAGGTTAAGAATCCAACTGATACATTCTACTCGTAGATAGAGTTTTAGGGATCAATATTCCAATTTTCATTCATGTGAAATTTACCTAGCCCACTTTCAGATATTTATTATCTTCCATACATTATATACTTAATCATGAGGGGATTGATATGTTTTACATGTTATATTTATTTAAAATATAATAATAGTTAGAAGAAACAATATGATCAAAAGAGGATATAATCCATTAATCAAAATAGGCCTAATTAATTCCCTTAAGACAACAATCTCCCCATTTCTAATGATGAAGACTATTTCCTTTGTAAAATATAATATGATCAAAGTATGTATATTGAATACATGGATGGTATTATGTCCTTCAGTAATAAAATATGCAGAAAAGATGGGGTAGCATAGGAATAAATTGTAAGTGATGTCAACCATAAAGTTAGGAAATCTACTTCTATCTAAGGATAATGCACTTGTATTTTTACTTTTATCAAAATTTTCTTTCTTAATCAAGAATATGAAATAGATAAATTCTTATAATTGGAGAATCAAAACCAAATTGATATAAATTCATGATAAGCTCATTATAAAACATTTATTGTAATCTAGCTTCCTTCTTCCCATTTGTCAAAATAAAAGGAAAGGCGAGGAGTAAAGAAACAATTAACCAACCCCTTAGTAAAAGCAATCAAAACGATGGGGTTAAAAATCAAGTGGAACAAGTCTGATCCTCAGTAATAAATAGGTTTTGAGATATATGACAAGTATTTCACTATGATCTATGATATAAGATAAACTAAAAAACAATTTTATCTTAAAAGAAATTTAGGAAAGTAAGAATGAGTTTGTCCAAAAATGAGACCGTAAAATGTGGAAAAAAATGAAGAATAGTTTGGAATATCAAAACTTTCTTAAAATATATGTCTTTATATTAACTAAGACTAAAAAACATAAAATCAGGCCGAGTAACAAGATATTTATCTTGAAAGAAAACTAGCTTATGAGAAAACATGCCCAAATATGAAAAAAGTATAACACAACTATACATAAAAATTTCAAAAACCCCTCAAGAAGTGTTTAACAAGGAATCTACAGACGTAGACACACCCAAATATCTTTATTTTCCATAATAAGAAATGGTACAACCCCAATTGAATAGCTTGAACTATATTGTGAATTTGCTGATGTGTTCTATAGGGGAATATAGATAATAATAAACTTATACAATTTTAAAAAACAAGGAAGGTTAATTGTAACTTACTTAAGAATATATGGCAGTAGAAATGTAAGGCAAGTAATTGGAATATAAAAGAAACCACACAAAAAGTAAGATGTAGAGTGGTTTTACTAAAAGATGTCACTCCACTACCTGGTTTTTCCCAAATAGGATTTCTAACTTGTATATTATTTCTTTTCTTTAGAGATAAAAAATACATAAAATAACCACTATCTTTTGTGGCTCAAGGCAAACCTCCTTTTCAACTCAAGGAGAACTTACATAGAATAGTATATCATAATCAGCCACCCACCTTGGTCGCAACCTTCTCACAAGAAGTAGCTCCAAGAAGCTTCCTCACAACCTTCTCATAAGAAGTAGTTGGAAGCAACAAGAACAAGTACAAGGAAAATAGAGGAAGGCGACATTACAACTCTCATAAGACATACAGTTCTTAGCTCCCTATGTACAAGTGATGATTGACTCTCCACAATGATTAAGAAAGACTGTATTTTGTGGAGTAGGACACTACTATTGAGCTATGACTTAGATCTAAAAATAAAATGTAGAATTCTAAGATTAGAGTGGAATAACATGTAATAGGTTGCTCAACTATGTATTTAATGTGTCTATAAGACACTCATATATATAAAAAATACTTAACAATGGTCAATATAGCTGTCGGGAGTATTTAGGCCGAGTTTAATGTTAAACCAGCCGTTAAAAAGTCAAAAGTCGAGTTTACAATGGCTAAATTATATCTACAGAACATTCTCCATCAAACTCTACTTTGAGCTAGGTACACCTCAGGCGAACTATACTTTGAATAAGAGTTGTTCTCATGCTAATTTTCAACAAATTATTTTTTGTAATGTCTCCTTCTCATTCAAGGTGTAGTTTGACTGAAATTGATCTCGGTAAAAGAAGAGTTCGATCAAAATATTCTCTATAAAGACCCTTATATATTTTTGGAAAATATATCAAATGATTTTTCTAATGACACCTAAATATCCAAAAGACTTGATATAAGTGTGAAATAGAATTTAGAATAGGATTGGGCTATTCATCACTTGTTCTTACATCATGTCTAGCATGTTGTACAAATACATTTTTACAAAGTATATACATGGTGCAACTTTAAAAAAGCGGCCCGCTTCACGCTTATGGAAGGGTCATCTACTTTTTTGGGGCTGAAGCGGGTGTTGAGGCATTTTTAACCGAAGCGGCCGCTTTTTTGCAAAAATTCCCGCCTCGACCCGCTTAATTAGGCCCGCTTTAGCAATCCTCTTCAGCTGCTTTCTGGCAAAGTGTAGATCTATTGTAAATGTAATTACATGATTACATATCCCCTTAAACCCCAACACCCCATCGACTTTCCGATAGAAAATGTAAGAAGCCAACAACAATAATGTCACTAGGAAATGGTATTTACGGGCCTTTTGGCTACCGGTTGGGAGTGGGAATCCATCCCTAGCCTTGGTGCCGTCGTCTGTTCATAAAGGAGAAGCAATGACTGCACAAAACACACCAACAACGACAATCACTTGGAGTTAAATAAGTCGATCCTTGGCGACTGAAGGGAAAGTATCTCGAAAGGAGGAGATGCATCCCTGGAGTCTGCCTATAGTTTGACAAGTGCTCGGTCACCCCTCATTAAGATGACAAGGATAACGAAGGGAAAGAAAGGACCAAGAATAGAGCTTACAAAGCTCTCTACATCAACAAGTTTGTATTTCAACTGGTCGCTTCTCTTATGTTAAACATCTAGCTTCAGATTTTTATATGAAACGACGTCTTTTGTGTACTAGTTCTATGTCAGTGACTAATAATCAATGTATGTGACTAATGTAATTGACTCAACACACTTCATTTTAGTACACATGCACTGCACTCCATTACTTCTTCTGGTTGTAATAATTCTCATTGTGTTGTAACAAATTGTCTATGTGCCTAGTGCCTACATATTCTAATTTCTTCTGAATTTTGTAATGAATTCGTATGTTCTAAATTGGTGATTGAAACTAATTATTAATTGAAGGTAATATGATTCATACCTATTCAATGCATCTGTACATGATGATTCTATTTTTACTCATTTTGGGAGCGAGGACTATGGGTTTTGTTTGATGTTTGAGTATTTTTTTAACTTGTAATCATTTATTTTTATAATTAGGGCCCTTTTTAATATGTGAAAGTCATGTTATGCAATGAAATATCATTCATAATGCTTGATTGTTGAGCAATGGTTCTTTCTATTAATAGTATGAAGGTTACTCAATTTTTAATAATTTTAAAACAATGCAAACCGTTTTTTCAAAAAGTACCCGCTTTAGTTCGCTTTAAAACCCGCTTCCCGCTTTCCGCTTCAAGCGGGTCAATCCGCACGCTTCCCGCTTCGTTCTTTCAAAAACCTAGGGCCTACCTCTTTTTATAATTGTGCATGACTCGATAACATTGCTCCATATAGCCGCGTTAGTCACTCTGCTGTGCACATGTTCAAACCATCTCAGACGGTCCTCGTGCAACTTGTCCTCAATACTTGCCATTCCTACTTTGTTCCTGTTATAGTCATTTCTCAAGCGATTTTTTCTCATTTCCCCATACATCTATCTCAATATACACATTTCGGCCACATTCATCTTGTTGAGACATTGTCTCTTCACTATCCAACATTCATTCCCATATAGCACTATTGACCATATAGCTGTTCTATAAAACTTATGTTTTAATTTGAGAGGTGATCTTCCAGTCACATAATACATTAGAATTATGTTAAATAAAAATATAGTTTTATTTGTGTTGTATACAAACTACAACATTTAGATCATTTTTTCCCATTTTAGTTCATTGCATTTGACATCAAACACAATAGCTGGCTGCTCTCTCTTTGCTACATTTGACTAAAAAAAGAACTCATTTTTGTTTTTAATGTAAAAAGTAGCTAGTTAACAATATCTTTTGGTTGAACATATTATGTGAGCATCAACAAGATAGGATTTGGGGGTGCTTTTATTTTATGTCCGTACTTACAAGATCCACACCTACAACGACCAACCAAAATCTAACTCACCACCGATTTGAAGGTCCATGTTCAGATTACAACTATATTATTATCTATGAATGTAAGCACTATTAAATTAGAACTAATTTTTTACATATACTTACATTTAAAAGGAAAATGATTGGTAGCCATACCTCATGATCACTTACAGATAAAGAAACTTACCAGTCTTAGTATATTTTAAGCTGCTCTCTTATAATTTGTTAAACTATTGTACCTAGAACATGTTCTCATTTTTGAGATTTGACAGTATAGGGTTACACCTCAAATTGAATGAAGATGAACAAAAAGGGGCCACAACTGATATTAGGATTATGGTCATCAATGAGACAATGGATGCCTCAAGTTTACTATAATGTAAAATGTTTGTGATGAAGCTCTGGTAATGTCATTTTCATACAGTTTGAACAAACTGTCTGTAATTTCTTCAAATACTAGCTAGAAGATTTTTTTTTGCTGTTAGTCATGTAGTTCCATTAATTTTTTTTTATGTAGAAATGTAGAGAATTGAGAGGGAAGTTACACTGAAGGTGATGAAGTATGACTTTATCTGCTCCATTATATATATCCAAAATTATCACAATTGATTGTACCTGGTATATCATCGCTGTAATGTCTCAAACCAATTCTTTCGTTAGTTTATTCTTTTATTACTTAATTCTTACTTTTTTAAGAATTTGGCAACATATACTGTGTATATGTGCTCACATATAGGGCCATGTGACTGTTGCAGTCATTTCCAGTTAGAACTTTATATCTTGCTAGTTTTCTTTCACTTATATCAGTTTCGGTGTTGGCAATCAGTGTTCTTCACAGCCCATGCAATGTTATTGATGTTTCAAGCATAATATCTGTCCAAAGGAAACTCAACCTTTTCTTTTATATTCTTTTTATGCACGATTCGTGTTATGAGAATATTAAGACCAGCCTTTGTGATTTTAGTATGATTTTTTGACCTTCTAACAAAATTTTGTGGAAATACCAGGCTACCGCACCAAAGAACAAAATAGCCACGAACAATGTTTCGAAGTTGTCTATGATCTCGACCAATTGGTGTTGTCTATGATCTCGACCAATTGTACCAACTGATGTATTTCTACCAAGGATGATTACCACATCGCTCTCCATAATTGCCCGTATAACTTCTTTTTTATGGATATGATTAGTGCCACCAAATGGGTAGCTAAAGGGATGACTTTGTCACTTGTCATGGTGTATTTACCTCATGCAATTCTTTTGTAATTATGGTTGTCGTTCTTACCTTTTCAGACATTTCATTTTTTCCTAGGTTACTTGTTATACTTAAGTCTAAGTTGTCTATTTGGTCATAATTGCATGCTACAGTGTGCTGGGTAGCAGGCTAAGTTCATAACAGTGGTTACTGGAGCAGGATCCTAGCAGTGAATTATAGTACGACTATGGTATCTCTATATTCCATCTTCTGGTATTATTTACTTGATAAACTCATTTTAGCCGTTGTTTTCTTATACTGCTACTTTTGGGAGTGTGGTATGTTCAGAGCAACTATATCTTTGTTTTATACTACAGAGCATAAATTTTCTGTGACTTTTTCTTTGAAAATAAGAATAGACCAGCGTATTTTTTCCAAACATGTTAACTAGCTTAGCCTAGTTGCATTAACCTAATAGTGTCCCACCGTACATTTGTTCACCTGTACATGACTTGACCACTAACATAATGTTAGACTTGGTTAATATTTTCAGCTGCTATTCTTGGTGTTATTCATTATCGTGTCAATGCGACTGTCCTCGACCTCATGTATTGTGGATGTCGGCATTGGCAAAGGGAAGGGGCAGGGGGTTTCATAGAGGAGCAAGTGTTTCTTTTCAACTATAGAAATTGTTTTAAGGGCCGTTTGGTTTGCTGGATTTTCAAGAATCCTGCATTTATGCCATCCTGTATTTGCAAAATACTGCATTTCAAAATCCCGCAAATACAAATTTTATGTTTGGTTTTTCGGATTTGTAAAATACATGATTTAATTTTTTGGGTCAACGGACCAACCATAGTTGGAATTTGGCGTTCGGGAGAATTTTGATGGAAATCAAAATGCAGAATTTCTATTATGTTTGAAAATCCTAGGATTAGTTCCGTTTCCAGAATCCTATAAAACAAACATAAACTTTCGGCTAATGGATATCAAAAGACAATCCAATACAACAAAATATAGGAAATCAAACATGCCCTATGTGATAGTAACAAATACTCTTCTTCCGTTTCATAATTTTTTTTTATTAGTAGTAGTGAACTGCTCCCTTCAAGTGTAACTTTTTTTTTGAATAGTAGTACCAAATGCCCCATCTCAACTTCATAAAAAATTAGTTTAGTAATAACTTTGACTAACAACACTTTGAACAATTGACTCAAAAAATTAACTTCAGGAATCACTCCAATCAATATGGATTCGTTACATTAAATTAAATTAAATTAAATTATATTGAATAGAATAATTGTGGCTATTAAGTTTTCACAAAATAGATACGAAAAAGTACATTAGATACATATTTTTTTAAAAGATTGTCCTCAAACAATTGACTAAAACAAGGTAATTGAAAAATTATGTCAATGCACAATTTAGAAAATTAAATTGTGTTGACCTGACTACAAACAACTATTTAGCTTTAACAAAAATGTGTGAGAACGTTCATAAGAAGTATGTTTTTTGCATAATATATTTTCTCCATAATGCTTACACGAAAAAGTACATAATACTTAGGAATATGGTATGCTAGATTAGCAGGTAAATAGTTTTTCTAGTGTGAGTTATGGTAGACAGAGTGGGTCACAGATGTGATTACCATTTAAGTAAGGAAATGTTAAAATATTATGTTTATAATTTAGATATATAGTTATACATAATATGAAAGAAATGGTTGTCTTGTGGTTGTGTCAATACTTATCTTGTCAAAAATGTTTTTTTTAAAAAATATGAGTTGTAGAGTTTATGTTATGTCAATCTTTGTAGTCCTTAAGTTCGATACATATCTTGCGTTTCACATCTTGATCTTGAGGACAATTCATATTTCAGTCATTTATTATTATTTGTTATAAGTTGAAAATTGATGATTGGCAAGCACTATCATAAGCTAAACATATTGGTGATTGATGTATTGAATGTACCACCATCTATTTGCTTATTGTTTAAATTTTGAAACATTAGTAAATATAGACTCTCATCATATTTAATATGAACTGTTTGTGGTTTTGTTATTCACTTTATGCGATTGTCATATTCAATACAATCTTAAGACTGATATGAAGCGATGCATCTGGTTGAATATCAAATATTTCTTTTGGCATTGAACAATCATCAGTACATGTTAACTTGAGAAGCAATGATTATGCTATAGCTTACAATAAAAAAGGAGTAGAATAGAAATTAGCTTAGAGGAGACTGCAATGGATTTGATGATACAATCTAAATTATTTGACTATTTAATAAATAAAAGAAATGAAATTTTGAATATTTTATCTACAAAAAGGGCCATTTCAACCATATAATAACTAGATGTCCTCAAAATATGATTGGTAACAAATTGCATAGATTTATCAAGGCGTGATTTTCTGAATTCTCAACGTGGATTGAGTATAGTGTTTCTCAAGATGTTTATTGTCTATGTTCAATATGGAAAGAACAAAGTACATACATATGCCTATCAATTTGATATTACCGGTGGCAACATCAACAATGAACATATCATTCTCTATCATAAAGGATGAATGATAACAAACTCAATTCAAAGGTTGCCTGTATTGAAAAAATACTTTACACCATTGATAATAAAGTAATAGTGGAATGATTTCATGGAATAAAAGCTCAATTTAACTTGTGTGGAAGGAAATTATATTTTTATTATGGAATGTATTAATATTTATCAATATTATAGTTTGAGTGTTTTATATATTAATTGTAAATCACTAGTGTTATTAGATCTTTTCATTAATTTAAGTTAGTGATTAATTTTATATGTAATTGTGTCCACCTTCAAGATCCAGCTAGCTCCACCCCTGGATGCCGGTGTCATAATTTAAATTGGAATTTCGTATTAGGGAATGGTTGGATTAGAAAAAGGGAACCACGTTGTCTTGTGCCCATGTCTATTGGAACTAGTTTAATACTAATGACGGTTTTGGTTTTAAAAAAGCTGAGATGGGAGTTGTCCACAAAATATTTTTATGCTAACAATGTCTTGTGGGGCTACAAATCAAGACATGGATAGCAACCGTGCGAATGGAGTAAAAAAGGGTTCGGTACGAGGTGATTAGACCGTGGCCATATGTATACAACATATGGTTTCGGTGCGAGGTTAGAACCTCCTCGTTAGGTTTTTTCTTTTAGATTTTTGATTGCGCGGTTTGAATCCGGTAAAAGAAATCACACAGGATTCAGTCCTAAGTAAAAGCATAATTACATATTTGAAATTCATGCTATTCTCCAGGCTTAGGGATGTCGAAGGCATATGTATGACATACATCTCCCTTTTTGTTTAGTATTGCGTTGCGGAAGCAAAAGCATAAATTTTGAGCCAACCGGCAACGTCAAAAACCAGAATTTAAAAGGAAGCAATTGGGAGCAGTTGCAGTTACCTCTATATACTATTCAGGTAACAGTACGTACTGCCAAATAAAGATGAACAAGATCGGTGTGGTTTCAGTGCATTGTATCAAACATGTCGCTACTAGTATGAGACCACTCATTTTTAAGAATGTATTTTTCACATCACGCTACACGTATATTACACCCAACCAAATAGGATACTGAATGTGATCTCTTCCTCTATCCTAGACAATAACCTTGTGGTCCCCTCTGTGCATAGGATGTCCCCTTATAAACTTTGGGCCTCTCTATTTCTTTTCCGGTAAGAATTGCATCTAACTTCCCCCAATATGAGATAATCTTCAAATAGGTTCACTCCTAGCAGCACCTCAATAGGGATGACTAATTTTGATGACTCCAAATTCCTTGACCTCATTGTCAACTCGATGCAATCCATGGAAATGATGCATGCTAAGGAACAAAGACATCATAGTCAAATGGTCTGTCAAAAATGATGGTTGCAATTATTTGGCCATGACCAACTTGTACTTGCTTTCATTGCTCTGGGACTTAAAGGTGTCAATTCAAATGAGCCGCTTTATATACTTCCTAATTTGAATTGGCTAGAAAATACATTTGGGAAGATGATGATCATTCCTTCAGCGTAAACAAAATGTTATACATATCATTAAATGGCACAAAGGTTATGATGCATGTTGTTCCTATCACATGGATCAGGTTGGGTGAACGTGATGGAGTTCCTATGCACTTCTATGATAATGACTACTCAAAATTCCACCCAGATCTTGCAGTACTAAATTTATTGCTATTGTGTGGGGGACTCTACATCCGACAAGCTAAGCCTATGCTAGATTCAAGCTTTGTGCTTTGAAACACATCAGGATATCTTTCACAACTACTCTTCACATGGCATCCATCTCGTACATGTTACATAGCTCTAGCAGAGATGATGAATTCTCAAATGTTCAGATTAACTGGGAATCCCATCCTCCGCCTTAATTCCCTACCAAAGCTGATGCTAGTAACTCTAAGCCTTCTAAAGAGTCAAAGAGTGGCAATAGCAAGAAGGCAAACATCTGCATTAAAAAGGACGACATATATTTTTAAAAACTCTGGTTAGAGGAGATTAAACATAACACCTATCCAAAATATCCATATAGGTTTGATGCATTATGATGTTTGTGTAAAAAAAGGGAAAGATAGACATATCAGAAAATGGACTCACCACTTTATATCTAAAAGATAGACAAAGAAAGTTTTCAATGAACTAGTAAGAAACATTAAAACACAAATATGACCCCACCCTAGGGAGGATATGATGGTAAGCATTCAGAATGATTGGGTAAGGCAATCTTGGAATGACCATGAAAGATGCTAGACAACCCTATTTTCCCAATAATAATATGTACTACACATGCTTATTTGGGATTAAAAAGAAATCACTTCAGTTTGTAATTTGAATTTTAAAAGCAAAGTGAAAAAACAAACATTTAGTTTGAAAATTTATTTGGCCTCACGATGAACACAAATCTTTCCGTACTCATGTTATATGATCCTAGTTTAGTCAATTCGCGATCCAATTCAAGTTAATGTTGAAACAATGATTAGGTAAGTAGTCACATGATGAAATTTCATTTTCAATTGATGATTAGTTTAAAAGATCAAGAACAAAACATGAGATCTAGAAGTAGACAAGTTAATAGTAAAAGATGTCACCTTTATATAAAATAATGACTTTTATTAATAGAAAAGAGTATCTAGAACAAGAACTACAACATTTAGATAGTTCATACTTGCACAAGATTAAGGTCAAAATATGTTTAACATGGTTATGAGCTAGAAATTGTTACAACCATAAACTAGTAGATACTCTACCAAAATTAGAGATTTTGAATGCCTCCTCACTTGTTTTGCAGCCTAGTGACATGTTGGAATCTCTGTCCTAGAAGATCACAACTCAAAAAAGGGGATAGTTCTATCAGATTTAGGAGAGTAGGAAGTAGGAAATTTGATACATGGGATATGGGGGGTATCATAGGTGTTGAGGGTTCATGATATGAGAGATCTAGTTAGGTTTCTGGGTGGAGGCAAAGCCTTTGTTTTTGAGTTGAACCACAAACTATTTTTTTACAAAGGGTCCGTAAGATGATGTATACCTTTAATTACAAAATCAAGGCTTGAGATAATCATAATATCTCAAGTGAAGCCACATATTCATATATTGGCTTAAAATCACTTTATTTACTTAAATGGAAGACAAATTAGCTTTATACATCAACAAAGGTCATCATACTCCCTTGATTATTCTACTTCAACTATCACATCATATCATTGAATTAGATCTCAAATTCCCAAATTTTGAGGATGTTACAATTTTTCAAGTGATGTTTTACTAGGGCATCAACAACGAAATTGGATGTACTATAGATCTTGTTGAATATAACCTCTTCAACACCATTATCATCAAATTTTCTTTTTTGTAGGCTTAAAAATTAGGAAATTCACCTTGGCCACTCTGAACAACCTCCAAATCCTGGATTCTCTCCATATTCGATCGAGCTATCACACAACCCAAACTTTTAACAAACTCACAATGTATGTCTAACTCTTTTAGTACATCTTCCACCAATGATCCAACCCAATCTTTCTTCCCAACACCTCCCATCCACTACCCCTTATGGTCCACAACATCATTAGTAATTACAATGAGGTTTTGTTTAACCCCTCACTGACAATCATTTTGACACAACCGTCATGAAGAGCACTCCAAGATTCATCGTCCTTAGTAGTTTTATCTTTTACAGTTTCATGGAGTCCAAGGATTCAAAGTCTTCTCACATTAATAACGAATTTTGAGGATTTGTCTCAATGTTGGCCACAAAATCTGCTCAAACACAACACTATTCCTAGCTATCCAGATGGACCGACAAAATACCTTAAATTTACTCTTATTTAAATTATTCTTATGCATGTTGTGCTTCATCCATTCCATTATGTTTCTTCTAAAGTTAATAAAGGTTGGGTCAAACAAATTAAAACCCATCCAGATGATGTTTGCATATTGGTAGTGTTTGAGGGAACAAAAAGTTGTCTCCTCATGTGTTTTACATCTCAAACAAAGTTTATCATCATCAACTTCCTTTGCACTTATCTCACATTGTCATATTGGATTTGTTCCTGACTAGCCAAAGGAAAACCCTAATTTACTGGGCACTTGGAACTAGAAAATGGTCCCCAAGGATCATCTTGGTTGTTCTCTTTATCATAATTGAGTAAATCATAAGCCTGAATGACTGAACAATTACTGCCATCTACATGTTTCTAAACCCATATGTCTTTAGACGATTTGCTTTTAGGATCCCATAGGTAAAGAATCCAACTGATACATTCTACTCGTAGATAGAGTTTTAGGGATCAATATTCCAATTTTCATTCATGTGAAATTTACCTAGCCCACTTTCAGATATTTAATATCTTCCCTACATTATAGACTTAATCATGAGGGGGTTGATATGTTTTACATGTTATATTTATTTAAAATATAATAATAGTTAGAATAAACAATATGATCAAAAGAGGATATCTGCCATTAATCAAAATAGGCCTAATTAATTCCCTTAAGACAACAATCTCCCTATTTCTAATGATGAAGACTATTTCCTTTGTAAAATATAATATGATCAAAGTATGTATATTGAATACATGGATGGTATTATGTCCTTCAGTAATAAAATATGCAGAAAAGATGGTGTAGCATATGAATAAATTGTAAGTGATGTCAACCATAAAGTTAGGAAATCTACTTCTATCTAAGGATAATGCACTTGTATTTTTACTTTTATCAAAATTTTCTTTCTTAATCAAGAATATGAAATAGATAAATTCTTATAATGGGAGAATCAAAACCGAATTGATATAAATTCATGTAAAGCTCATGATAAAACATTTATTGTAATCTAGCTTCCTTCTTCCCATTTGTCAAAATAAAAGGAAAGGCGAGGAGTAAAGAAACAATTAACCAACCCCTTAGTAAAAGCAATCAAAGTGATGGGGTTAAAAATCAAGTGGAACAAGTCTGATCCTCATTAATAAATAGGTTTTTGAGATATATGAAAAGTATTTCACTATGATCTATGATATAAGATAAACTAAAAAACAATTTTATCTTAAAAGAAATTTTGGAAAGTAGGAATGAGTTTGTCCAAAAATGAGACCGTAAAATGTGGAAAAAAATGAAGAATAGTTTGGAATATCAAAACTTTCTTAAAATATATGTCTTTATATTAACTAAGACTAAAAAACATAAAATGAGGCCGAGTAACAAGATATTTATCTTGAAAGAAAACTAGCTCATGAGAAAACATGCCCAAATAGGAAAAAAGTATAACACAACTATACATAAAAATTTCAAAAACCCCACAACAAGTTTTTAACAAGGAATCTACAGACGTAGACACACCCAAATATCTTTATTTTCCATAATAAGAAATGGTACAACCCCAATTGAATAGCTTGAACTATATTGTGAATTTGCTGATGTGTTCTATAGGGGAATTGAGATAATAATAAACTTATACAATTTTAAAAAACAAGGAAGGTTAATTGTAACTTACTTAAGAATAGTTGGCAACAGAATTGTAAGGCAAGTAATTGGAATATAAAAGAAACCACACAAAAAGTAAGATGTAGAGTGGTTTTACTAAAAGATGTCACTCTACTACCTAGTTTTTCTCAAATATGATTTCTAACTTGTATATTATTTCTTTTCTTTAGCGATAAAAATTACATAAAATAACCACTATCTTTTGTGGCTCAAGACAAACCTCATTTTCAACTCAAGGAGAACTTACATAACAGAGTAGATCATAATCAGCCACCCACCTTGGTCGCAACCTTCTCGCAAGAAGTAGCTCCAAGAAGCTTCCTCACAACCTTCTCATAAGAAGTAGTTGGAAGCAATAAGAACAAGTACAAGAAAAATAGAGGAAGACGACATTACAACTCTCATAAGACATACAATTCTTAGCTCCCTATGAACAAGTGATGATTGACTCTCCACAATGATTAAGAAAGACTGTATTTTGTGGAGTAGGACACTACTATTGAGCTATGACTTAGATCTAAAAATAAAATGTAGAATTCTAAGATTGGAGTAGAATAACATGTAATAGGTTTCTCAACTATGTATTTAATGTGTCTATAAGACACTCCTATATATAAAAACTACTTAACAATGGTCAATATAGCTGTCGGGAGTATTTAGGCCGAGTTTAATGTTAAACCAACAGTTAAAAAGTCAAAAGTCGAGTTTACAATGGCTAAATTTTATCTACAGAACATTCTCCATCAAACTCTACTTTGACTGAGGTACACCTCTGGCGAACTATACTTTGAATAAGAGTTGTTCTCATGCTAATTTTCAACAAATTATTTTTTGTAATGTCTCTTTCTCATTCAAGGTGTAGTTTGACTGAAATTGATCTCGGTCAAAGAAGAGTTCGACCAAAATATTCTCTATAAAGACACTAATATATTTTTGGAAAATATATCAAATGATTTTTCTAATGACACCTAAATATCGAAAAGACTTGATATAAGTGTGAAATAGCATTTAGGATAGGATTGGGATATTCATCACTTGTTCTTACATCATTTTTAGCATGTTGTACAAATACATTTTTACAAAGTATATACATGGTGCAACTTTAGATACAAGCATCCACACACATATAATATTGCATATTCTTTATTATTGGATCTTGTGTAAGTTCCTTGATCACTTGTAACACTAAATGTACATGTTAGTGACACAAAATGGAAATATTTGCATCATTAAAATATGGGTGTGACATATCCAAAAAGCTAACAATCTCCCCCAAATTGATGATGAAAAATATTTTCATAAGATAGTTTGAAAGTAGACAATTTTGAGCATCATACCTTTAGATTTCTGTAGATAGCCTAATATATCTTCATCAATTTTTCTCCCCCTTTGTCAAAGTTGAAAAGGATTATACTTACTAATGTTCCTCCTCAAGGAGATACTTCCCCTCAACAAGATAGTCATTTCAAGGAGGGATTATATGTACTCACCAAAAAATAAGAATGTATTAATTGAAACGAGAAACCAATATGAATACATTAATTCAAAAATGGATAATTTTCATAGTGGTATGTATAAACAAAAATCCATATTTGATCAAGGAACAAAATATTATCTAACTACAAATGAGAGGAAAAATCCCATTAAGCACAATACATAAAAAAGATACACTAAGCCAATAGTAAGAAATTTTACATTTGCCACTGATATAGAGATGTCATGAGTAATACCAGTTTTCTATGACATCTCAATATCAATGCAAGGAATGTGAATTCCTCCATGATATAGAACTTTGCCATAAAAAAATGAGGTAAACAAAATTATCTAAACTAAATTTAAGGGATGTTAAGGCCACAACAGATATAGAGAACCCATTAAGAATATAATCTAACAAAGATGGATATATTAATTACATGATTTGAGCTCACTCTTAATCTCATACTCATAAAAATTGAGCTCAAGAAAAGAAACTAACTACCAAGTTAAGGATATGCATTATAAGAGCAAAGAATACGTTTGCAACATGACAAGTAAATTATTTCAGACCTAAAAGACCAAATGAGCATGTAGAAAACTGAACCTAAATACTAATTCCAAGATATATAAAATAAAACCTGACAATTAGTATTTTAGTAGAGCTATATTTCAACCAAATAATCCCTTATTTGAACTATATTTTGACCGAGAGGCAATCTTCTAGAAAAATGTAAACCAACAGAAATATGTCTTCACCAATTCAAAACATATATAGCTACCAATTGATAAACTAAACATTTTAACATAAATCAATTGAAAGAAAATATTTTATGATAAAAAATTCATATCTAATGAAGCTCGTGATCATATAACATCTTCTCTAGAGAGATTCTTGGTACTAAAACCATGTTATTATCACTTTTTCTCTTGAAAGAGCATAAGAAAGTATAGTGACCAAATCTTCCACAAGAAAAAATGTAACATGGTTAATTGAAAAATAAAGAACTAGTAGATGATTTTACAAATGCAAGCCCTTGATTCTTCTTCCTATTTTCCTTTCTTAGAATATAACCAAAACTACTTGTACCTACATGACTATCATGAGAATGCAATATGTTTTCCAACAATTTTCTACCATTTGAAAATTTATCCAAAGATCTCTTAAGACTTTAATTTTCCTTGGAAAGCATCAAAGAGTTTTTAGTAGTAGAAATTAAACATATTTTACTACTAGCAATGTTCTCTTCAAGTATATCAATTTTATCATTTAACTCATCATATTTCAAGTATAAGATCATAATCAAAATGTGAGCAACAAATAGGTTATTTCTATATATTACTCAAATTATTTAAAAGATTACAAACTTGAGTTTGCAAGGTTATATTTAGAAACAATCTCATCTACTCTTTTCTTATCACTAGGATATTGATCATTTAGCTTATTAAGTTCTTCATTTAAAGAGTAAAAATATTTGCCAATTTACTTTTCTTTTACATATACTTTTCAACTTTATCCAAAGTAAATTCAACAAGTTTGATAAGTTCTTCTTTAGAAAAAAATTGAGAGAAATACCTCATCACCATTACCTTTTGTACCTTCTTCTTGTTCATCATTGTCTTCATGTCTAACAATGAGGCATTCGGTGACATGATGACATATTTATTCATCACTTGCCTCCAAGTTTGAAGAATCATCTCAAGTAGCATGATGTGCCTTCTTCTTCTTGTCCTTGGAGTTTTTTGTTGTTGTTTTTCTTCTTCTTATTGAGTTCTGAGCATTCATCCATCCAATGTCTGTTCTCTTCACATATGCAACATCTGATAGAAAAACTTCTAATATTTTTGTTAGAAGAGGATTGTATATATTTCACACCTTTATGATGTAATTATTCTTCACCACTAAATGAGACACTAGAAGAATATGAAGGTGAAGCTCTTTATTTGAATGCCACATCCTTTTTCTCAGCAAGTTTTTCTTCTTCTATTTTGGCCTCTTATTGAATCTTCACTTCACATTTTTCCAGGTTTCCAACGAGTTGATCCATCAACATAGGAGGCAAGGATCTAAGTTTCTTCTATGGAAATTACCTTATATTGAACATAGGAGGCAAGTATCTAAGAATCTTAGATACCTTCTCTTCCTTAGTTATATGCTTTCCTAAGGCACTCAAACCATTTATTAGAGTAGAAAATCTAGCATACATTTCAACAATAATTTCAATTTTATCCATGCTGAATAATTCATATTTATGTTTTAACATATTAATATTTTTACCCTTAACTTGTTGAGTTTCTTCATCTGTAATAAACAATTTTATCCATATATCATATGAAGTTTTAAAAGTATATATCCTAATAAATCCACTAGGAGATAGATAAGAGTATAACACACTTACTGCTCTTGCATTTAGAGTTTTCTTTCTTACTGTAACCATATCCCATTCCTCCATATTTGCTGTCAGAGGTTCATATGGTAACACAATCATCTTTCAGAGATCAAAGAAGATGTCTTAGAAGTAAAATTGCATGCATGTCTTCCAATATGTGTAGTTTTCCCCGTAAAACATTGACAATTAGCTTACATATGATCTTCGAGGTTGAGATGGATGAGCATGGTTTCCCCCATCCTTGAAGACTTATAAAAGCTTCTTGAAGACTTGATCTAATACCAATTGGTGTTCTCTATAAGGGGATTGAATAGAGCTAATAATAAAATCATGCATTTTTAAAATACAAGGTTAATTGCAACTTTCTTAAGAATATATGGTAGGATAAATATAAAGCAAGTAATTGGACAATAAAAGCAACAACACAAAACACAAGATGTAGAGTGGTTCTGAAAAAGACCTCAATTCACTAACTGGTTGTTCCCAACTAGGATTTCTAACCTATGTTTTGTTCCTTTACTTTATTAATAGAAATACACAAAATAACCGTGTCTTTTGTGGCTCAAGACAACCCTCCTTTTTTATCTCAATGAGAAATTGCATAGTGGAGTAGATCACAATCACCCTTCCGCCTTGGCATATCCTTCTCACAAGAAGTAGATCCAAGAAGCTTCCCCACAACCTTCTCACAAGAAGTAATTGGAAGAAATAAGAACAAGTAAAGATAATAGGAGAGGAAAAACAAATTACAACTCTCACAAGATATACAATTTTAAGCTCTCCATAAACAATTGAGAATTGTCTCTCCACAATGATTAGGCAAGGGTGTATTTGATGGAGTAGGACACTACTATTGAGTTATGGCTTAGATCTAAAATAGAAAAGTAAAATTCTAATCTTGGAGTAGGATATCATGTAATAGATTTCTCAAGTATGTATTTTATGTGTCCATAAGGCACTCCTATATATAGAAAACACTTAGGGATGGTCAATGTAGCTATTAGGAGTATTTAGGCTGACTTAAATTTTAAATTAGCCATTAGAATCTCAAAAATTGAGTTTACAATGCTAATTTTTTTGTGAAGAATATTATCGGTCAAACTGTACTTCAACCAAGATACATCTCGGTTGAACTGCACTTCGACTGAGATTTGTTCTCAGGATATTTGCAATTACTCTTTTTTGTAATGAATATTTCTCAGTTAAGGTGCAGTTTGACTAAGTGAATCTTGTTTGAAGAAGAGTTTGACCAAAATATTTCATGCAAAGACACTACTTTATTTTGGAAATTATATCTAATGGTATATCTAATGACACCTAACTATGTTAAAGACCTGATATATGTGTGGAATAAGATTTACGATAGGATTGGGAGTCACTTGTTCTTACATCATTCTTAGAAAGTTGTACAAAATGCATTTTTACAAAACATATATATGCTAAAACTTGAGCTACAAGCATCCAAACACATATGGTATTGCATATTATTTATTGTTGGATCTTGTAAAAGTTCCTTGATCACCTGAAACACTAAATGCACATGTTAGTGACACAGATAAGAAATATTCACATCATCGAATATGAGTGTGGCATATCCAAAAAGCTAGCATTAGCTTCCAAGAAAGTGAGTGCTCTATCAAAGTTGAAGTGAGTAATAATGTTTTGGACTTGGGTAATAGAATTAAAAGAGGACTTTATGGAGGTTTTGGTTGTTATGAGCCCCTCCCCTTGTTATCCCCTAAAAAGGAGGACTGAGAGGGAAAATGTCATAATCATAATTCCATGATCAAGATTAGTAAGTAACCAATAATAATTAATAAATTTCATTATATGGAAAAAGTCTAATAACAAGATAACCTCTCCTCGTGGGAGTTACATGGAATGTTAATCTAATGTTTGTAATAGAAATAAACTCTATCTATGCATATCCTCCAGAATTACATTAAATCTTTTATTTTGGTTCCTTCTTTTTGGATGTCCATCTTTCATCATTATTTGTAGGTTACTAGTAGTTTAACCTAAAACATTATGAAAGAAAAACACGACCAATATAACAAGTTATACTGGTATGTGGTGAAAAAAAATATGCACATGTATGGATAACACAATATAGCCATATTTGCAATTAACAAAATAATCAAAATACCTTTTGATTTCTTAACTTCCCAACCCTTAATCTCTGTGGCATACCCACTCACTAGGGCACCCAATCTTACCATACTCACTCTCTGGGAATATTGCTTCGATCTACCCACTCATTGGGGGTGTTTCCCATCCATACCCAGTCACTAGGGATATTAATGATACCATACTCACTCTCTGGGATTATTTATTACCCAACCCACTCACTGCGGTGCTTTCCATAACTAACATGCATGCATTTAATTAGGGATAATATTATGGGCTTGAGCAAGTTATTTCTAAATACTGTGATACTCATATGGGCTTTATAGATTGCAAGAAGTAAATAAACAAGCAAGCAATTATTTTTGCATCCTTTTGGAAAAACCTAAAGAAATCATGGAAGTTAGTTAAGTTGAGTAGTCATAGGCATAACCACATATCTTTCTGAGGAGTAACTTGGTGTCCAAGAAAAAGACAACAAAAGCAACCAATCGAGAAATTACCCTAAAATTAAAGCATAGTACCCATTATTATTATTTTGTTCATAAATTCATATCAATACTGACTTAGGGTCCAAGTTAGGATTTTGAGGTCAAATTAGGGTTTCATTAGGGTTTTGGCTTCCCAAACCCTAATTATCACTTTTAATGCCTTTTTGTCTTACAAACCCTAATTTTATCATCATATGCATTTTTAACTCAAGAAAACACTAATTTTGTCAACTTATAAATTATTAATATCACATTAGATCCAAGATACCCTTTTTATGCAAAAAGACCAATCTTTGACTAATAAGATATATTAAACAATTATGATCATCAAAACCTAGAAATTAGGATTTTTACACATTATGTTGACTTTAGAAACTTTTTGAATTAGAGACAAAACTAGGTCTTGAAACTATTTTTATTGCATTTCTTGCATTTTTCTAATCATTTTTGATATATTATCTACTATTGGACCATCCTGCTAATTATAATGATTTTGCAAAATTAATACATTTTGGCCAATCATATGCCGCCACCTCAGCGACTGACCGTGAAATGCCAGCGCCACGCGAGGCTACAATCGGGCCAATCGACTTGCACCGCGTACGCGCCCGCACTAGCGTGGCTATGGCATGAGTAAGTGAGAAAGAAGGGGGAATAGATAGATTGGCCCTAGCATGTTTGAAGGGGAATTAGGGGTTGATAGGGTCTTTCTACCAAGGATCATCTTCTTCCTTGGTTTGGTTATTTCTTCATGAGTATGTGGTCAAAAGGATGGTTGAACTCAAGCCTCTGGTCCTCTGGGCGATAGGCAAAGGATGCAACACCTTTGTTTCATCCTTCTGAAGTCACCAATGCCTTCAATTTCTCTCTATGAGGTATGAATAGGCCAGACAACTAGAGGGATCTCTGACGAGGTCCAGAGAGATGCTAAGAATGAAGGATGAGGCTAAGAGGGAAATTGAGAGTAGGGAGATAAACAAAAAGTTGGAAGAGTCTTGTGAACCAACTTGTGTTCTTGCAGAGTGTAACACTCCACTTTTCATATCACATGAGCGGAAGCATTATTACTCAATGGGGGTGTCAAAATATTCTGATCATGTAATTAAAGTAAATGAAACCCTTTGCATTAAATTAAAACCAATTCATAAACAGTTCTTGGTAAAAGAAAAATACATCATAATCATCTATGATATCTAATCTAATTGATAACATGACTAAGCATCAGGTAAAAGTTATGTAAATCTCTAGATCATCTTGGTAAATGGCACCTCACCAGGAAAATCTTGAACATCTCCTAGTCTTGATTTTCCTTATTATCCTTCACTTGCTCTAAGTCCTGCAGACATCTCATCCCCAACCATGCAAAACAAACATCTCATCAGTAAGCGGTACTTGGCACATTATATGACATTAAAACAAATATAACTTGACATGAAAAACTTGACATGAAATAACTTGACATATACTTGAACATGGATTTTCTTAACCATTCATGATTCATTAATGCCATGAAGAATTGAATAGTGAGTATATGCATCCCTCTATCATGCCCAATAGAACATGATTGCTAGGAAAGTCCTTGATGTTAGGATAGCCCTTGACGATCCCTTGAGGTGCATGATTTGGAAGCATATAAAACTAATTCAATTCCATTTATCTTAACATTTACTTTAACATTGACATTAACATGATCCTTGAACTTCAACATGATGAGATTTCTCCCCTTGAATCATAATGAGATTTCTCCTTCGTAAACCATAATAGGGTTTCCCCTTCTTGAGCATGATTCATTAATCTTAATCATAATCAATAATCACAATTAGGGTTTTACCAAAGACTATAAGTAATCAACCAATCAAGCGATGATAAGTATACATGATGTCTTCTTCAGAAAGCATTCATAATTCATGGAATCACCCATGGTGAATAATCATAAATAACAATCAATAAACCAAAGTTACTTGTGGCAAAAATTCATGGTCCACTTACCTAGAGTAGGTCACCTTAAGGTCAAATCCCTTCACTTGATAGAGTCTCTAATCACCTATAATTTTGATCAAAATCATAAGGTCTATATGAGTTCATAGTCATAAAACCCTAATTTCGTTCATTGAATTAGTAAAGGATTTGAACGTGGCAAACAACATTTGAAAACAAGTCAAATTGATAGAAAATCAAAAGAGCTTTCTCAAACCTATTTTTCAATATTAATCCGAGGTCGTATGCAAAAGTTATGAATTTTGCACTGTGGACCAATCAGGATTTAGGAAACAATAGTGTGACATTGATTTACATCAAAATTAAATCAAATGTAAATAACAAGAGAAAAGACCATAAAATCAAGAAGCACACTATACATAAATCAAATGCGCGAAGCAAACTCCTCATTTTGTCATGAAAAATCATTCACGAATGATGAAACAAAAGCATGCATAAATCTTGAAAACACCCTTGCCCATTAAGTCATTTGATTAGCATAGGGTGGGCATCATGGTCATTTGTTGACTAGGGATCTTCTCCTTGCATCAATGGCGTGAGATCTCTACCTGTAGGTGAGACTCAGTGGCTGAAATGCGAGGGACCTGATCATTCACAAGACAAAAAGTCCACCAGTGTGTCCCCCATGACCTGGCAAAGCCAAGGAAGCACACAAAAGGGCAAGAGGACCTTCACGTCCATATGGTTTGCTTGAAATATAGAAAATAGAGGAAAGATGAGTCAAGCTTGAAACTAGGAAAACAATCCGGAAAGGATCTCGATGAAAGTCACAAAATGATACTTGAGACAACGAGAAGCCAAGCCAATCTTTTCCATGACCGGAAGGGCTCTGAGAAGACATGGTGGCTAGCACTGATGAGGATCAATGTCGGCCCCATAGGGTACGGTGACTCAAAGCAAAACATGCCAAAACGATGTTTGGAAAAGCACGAGGGGTCATCGTGGATCGTTTTTGATGCATCAATTGCATAGAGAGAGACCCATGATGCAGAGGCGAGGTAGAGCTTGTCAGAGACCAAAAATGAGTAGGTTTAGAAGTTGAGGGGAATGAGATACCCAACTGGAAGTGGAGGAGAAAATCCTAGTGCCTAGCGATGATTTACGATTCATAAAAAGGGAAGGAGAGGCTCTGGGGTGGAAGCTGTGAAAACGACATGAGAGCCAGTTATGCGCCACTTTGGGCATTTCTTATATAGTCCACCGGAGAGGGAGAGCAAGGGTAAGTCAATTTGTAATGGCAAGATGAAGACATAGGAGAAGAAACCACACTGAATGATGGTGATATAAGAGAGAGAGTGACTGGGAAGGAATTACTATGAAACAACCCCAATCTGTGAAACCGCCGGAGGTAGAGGATGAATGCATAGCCACTGGATCATGACTTTTTAAAAGCTAACCATTGGACTGAGCGAGTAGAAAGGAAGAGAGGATAAAGAATGCATGGCAGTGGAAATAAATATGAGCTTAGGTGTATTACATTACAGTAAATGATACTTTCAATTAAATGGCATTGAAACTATATGTAACTCTTCCCTAATCGATTTGGATGGTCAAACATGGTCAAAACTTGACCAAATTTGGACCTCACACCCAATAAGGTATCTAGATTATTCCTATGTCCTTATATTTCCATTTTTGACATGTTTTACCCATAATTTCCATAAATGCCACTCTAATTTATTTTAATGGATTTAAAGGTGTAATGTGATACATCTTTCCCTTAATTGAGTTAAAAATGAGATAAGAACTTATTGCTCACTCACTAGTCATGTAATATTTGATTTAAGGTCTGTTCTCTTTCTCTTTTATTTCTTTTAAGATATTTCCTAAAAATAGGAGAGAGAAAAAGGGAAAGGGAAACTAATGTTCATCAAAGTGACTTAATTGCAGTACATATTGCATAGATAGATGATAAACACATATTTGGAGTCTTAATTTATTCTTCTCACTTTATTATCTTTAAATAAATTCATTTCATAGTATTTTTTCATTAAGACCCTCAACTACAATCATTTAATAAAAACCACATTATTAGACTTAAATTAGTCTTGAAATTTGGGATTTTACAATTCTACCCACCTTAATTAAATTTTGTCCTTGAAAGTTTCTAGTGCACTACCCACCTTAGGTTTTCTCTAACATTTTCATTTACTGAAAATTAATATTATGAGGTTCATTTAAGTTCAACATTTTGCATTGAAGGATATATATATGACATCTAGATTTCCTAAAATATGAATGTGAACATGGGATTAACTGTTACTTTTCTCTTCTTCTCAACCTATACTTGGGGTTCATCAAATCATCTCATAACTATATTTAGGGTATCCAACTCAACCTTGGCATGACTTTCTAACACTAGGTGTAGATGACTATCTAAGCTTGGGTCCCTTAGGTACCTACCACATTCCTAGATATATGGTGATTAGGCACATACCCAGAGATGTGGGATCCTATCATGCTACCTCTCACAAACCTACTAATACACGTGTCCCATACCACATGCACTAGTAAGAAAGGAGAAATGCATCAAAGGTCTAATTCTTATGACATCCCTCTTCAATTCTCAAATGACTAGCCATGACCCTTGAGAATGGAGAGGATATCTCATTATCTATGGTTAATTTGTTATCTAGACTGGGTAAACATCTATCACTGACCTTTATATCTCTTCTAGGGTGAAAACTCTACTCATGGTATCCTTCATTGGAAATCGATCCTTAAACCCTAACCTCATATCTTCATTCTAGGGTGACTATAAGAATAATGTTTTCCTAGTGTCCATTTATCAAAATTTCTCTGATACCATAACGTAACAACCCACTTTTCATATCACATGAGTGGAAGCATTCTTACTCAATGGGGGTATCACAATATGCTGATCATACAATTATAGTAAATGAAACACTTTGCATTGATTTAAAAGTGATTCATACATAGTTCTTGGTAAAAGAAAACTACATCATAATAATCTATGAGACCTAATATAATTGATAACATGACTAAGAATAAGGTAAAAGTTATCTAAATATCTAGATCATCTTGGTAAATGACACCCCACCAGGCAAAGCTTGAAGATCTCCTAATTTGATTTTCCTTTTTATCCTTCACTTTCTCCAAGTCCTACGGACATCTCGTACCCAATCATGCACAACAAACATCACATCAGTAAGCGGTATTTGGCATATTATATTCCATACAAAAAAGTATTACTTGACATGAGTAAAATTGACATGAAATAACTTGACATAAACTTGAACATGGATTTTCTTAAGAATTCATGATTCATTTAGGACATGAAGAATTGAACAGTGAGTATATGCATCACTTTATGATGCCCACTTAGGAGCACATGATTGCTAGGAAAGCCCTTGATGGTTGGAAATCCTATGATGACCCCTTGAGGTCCATGATTTGGGAGCATACAAAAACTAATTCAATTCCATTTATCTTAACATTTACTTTAACATTGACATTCACACGATTCTTGAACTTTAATATGATGTGATTTCTCCCCTTGAATCATAATGGGAGTTCTACCTCATAAACCATATAGGGTTTCCCCTTCTTGAGCACAATTCATTAATCTTAATTCATAATTAATAGTTACAATTAGGGTTTTACCATAGACTATAAGTAATCAACCAATCAAACATTGATAAGTATACATGATGTCTTTTGAGAAAACATTCATAATTCATGGAATCATATATGGTGCATAATCATAAATGATAATCAATAGACCAATGTACATGTGCCAAAAATTCAGCCCACTTACCTAGAGTAGGTCACCTTAAGGTCAAGTTCCTTCACTTGATAGAGTCTCTAATCACCTATAATTTGATTAAAATCATAAGGGGTATACGAGTTTGTAGTCCTAAAACCTTAATTTTGGTCATTGAATTATTGAAGGATTTGAATGTGAGAAATAACTTTTGAAAATAAATCAAATCGATAGAAAATTAGAAAAGCTTTCTAAAACATATTTTAAATATTTTTCTCAGGTTGTATGCAAAAGTTATGACTTTTATTTTGTGGATCCATCAGAAGTCAGGAAACCATGATGTGATGTAAATTTCCATAAAAATTAAATAAAATGTAAATAAATAGCAAAAAGGTCAAAAAACCAAGATGTGTGTGACATGTAAATCAGATGTGCAGGGGAAAACTCATCATTTTTTCATGACAAATAACTCATGGCTGATGAAACAAAGGCATGCATAAAATCTTAAAATCACTCTTGCCCATTAAATCATTCGATTAGAACAATGTGGGCATCATGGTCATTCATTGACCAGGGATCTTCTCCTCACATCCATGGTGAGAGCTCGCTTCCTGTAGGTGAGACTTGCTGGCCGAAATGCACGGGACCTGATCATACGTGAGAAACAAAGTCTACATGTAATGACCACATTTGTGCTTAATTGGTAAACTAGGGTTTACTTGAATGATTACATGCTTGATTAGATTGAACATCGTTTAGACTTGATTAATGATAGTAGATCAATTGTGATGTTTCAAACCTAAGAAGAAACTCTAACTATGATTTTAGTTTGAATAATTAGGGTTTGAGAGATGTAAACCCTAATCGGTAAAAAATAGGGTTTTGATAGTACATGAATATGGAATTTGATCAGGATAGCAATGTGGTAAATGATTTTTAATATTTTCTACAAATTTTGTATTTAATTGAATTTTGGATATAACATGGATAACTCAATCATTCATATTGGAGAAAAATTTCAGAATATTTGAGTGTTTTTTTAAATGTGGTTCTTGATCAAACTATACTTTGACCAAAATGCTTCTCATAGTGCTTTTCAGCAGTGTAGTGTTTTATTTTTAATTATTTACTGGTAACTACAAATGATTTGAAATTTTAACCGGAGATCTCAAACTCAATAGTAAACAAATGTAAAATGTTAATAATTTTTGTATGCATTTAGACCTTATCAGTAGATGAATTACAGTAATATTTTTATGACAGAAAATTCAGCTGAAATAAGAGAAAGTATAGTGAGGGGTCAATGTGCAATTGACCCAAGTAGCTCACTTGCTATATATGGTCAACCTAACAAACTAGGAGCTCTCATAATTCATGATTCAATCTAGAGAAATGAAATCCTAGAGAGAGAGGAAGAGTTAGGGTTTGAGAGGAGAAAGTGATGGAGATGCTGACCTAGGGTTTTTCGGTCTGAGGAATGATGAAATCATGTAAGTTTAGCTTCTTTGCATAGAATTTAATGGTGAATCTTCTCTCACATGTCAAGATTCCGTCCCTCCTATGATTTGATCCAAAATGGTATCAAAACTTCCCCTTTTCTCACTCTTTCTTCATAATCCCTCATTTTTAGGGTTTCCGAGTTGAAAGGAAGAAGAATCAGGTGAATTGCTAGGAATTTGATATGTGATTGAGATTTTCAGGGATGAGTTACGTTTTTAAGGTGTTTTCAAACCGTAGGTGAGTGGGAACTTACTTTAAATAGTATATTGCACGAAAATTGGTTAAATCATCCATAATCTTTAATTACTTAGTATGCGACTACAAACCCTGAATTGTGTGTTTGATCTAAGTTGTTGCAAAATGATATGAAATGGATTCTTCCTTTGTTTGGATGAATTTCAGATGATAAAATCATATTAGAAATGCATAGAATACATTCTAATGAGAATTCCCTAAGTATTCACAGAGGTTATAAGAGTAAACTGAAATATAGGGAATTTGTCTATGACTGAAATTGCTACATAATTAAATAGAGAAATTTGTTTATCTGGATCCCCTTGGTTATGAGTGATTGTTTATCTGAATGCATAGTACATATATGTCAGATACTATCTTGGATTTTGGTTAAGGTGAATAGTGTTTGTTTGATATCTCAGTAAAGAGGGTGAAACCCTAGATGCGAGGAGAGTTGGATATTTGCAAATAGATATCATGAAATCCATTTGAACAATTTTTCTTGACATGATAGACTTTATTTATTCAATTTTATTATTGATGCATGTTATCTCAGTGAATGGCATGGAAACCCAAATTCAGCTCAGTTCCACGGTTTCATACATATATTGATTTTATATGATTTGTTGATAGTAGTCTTTATTTAGTGAATGTTTATGTCGCATGAAATCCTTATGAGAGCCATGTGATAAGTGAATGAGGTAAATGAAACCCTAAGGATAGGGTGTTAAATGAATTAAGCATTTTGATTACCATGTTTTCAGTATGAGACGCACAACCCAGGATTTGGGTCGATGTGCACGTTTTCCAATAAGGTGCAAATAATTTATGGGTGCAAATGATGATTACTCGTATGCCAAGTAATTATCTCTCATCAATATATTAAGATGTTTAATTACATGATTCTAGTATATAAGTGCCAAATGGACATGCATTATGTTTATTTAAGTATTTCAGTCTGCCTGCATGTATAGTATGTTGATTTCTCAATATATTACAATGTTTGAATATACTGCTCTGCCAAGTTAAGGATGATATACATGTTGTGTTATAAACTTCAAATAAATAGACACCGTACCATAGAGATACCAGAGTCAAGTATAAGTAAGGGAAAAGATACAATATAGTAAGAGCTTTCCAAGAAAAATAAAATAATAGACTTAAGAGCCATGAACACTGTAGATTCTCTACGGATGTCTGCACTGTAGGGAGGAAACGATCCACCCTGGAAGCGACCAGTATACGGGGATCAGATAGCACCCACAAAGCATGCGGGGAGACGAACCCCTTGAGGAAGTCTCCTAAGAGAAGATAGGATACCCAACATGAATTGGAGATCCCGATGGTAACCCAGAGGTAGCCACAGAGCATACCAAGATGAGGCCCACAAAGCATCTCAGACCGTCTACCTGTTTACTCAGCCTAGAAGGAGAGGTCTAGTTAAAGGCCAGCTGTTTAGCCACCTTAGTCAGACATGACGGTTTGAGTCAAGCAGACCCAGATTCAGTTCTAGGCTTAGCTTCTCGGGTTTTAAGCTAAGTCTTGTACAGTGAGATCGTAGTTCACTACGAGTCTTCATATGTAGAGTACAATGCATATGATCAGGGAATAAGCTAAAATATGTTCATATAGTTTTAAAGTGTTTCTCATAAGTAAGAAATGTTAAGAAAGATTCGAGTACAGTTTCCCAGCAATTATTCTTTGTATGTTTCTAAATTATTAGTTCTCTTTGAAATTAATCAAGCACGCTCATATATTGATTTACTCTTGTAGATATCTAGATTAGCATGCCATATTTATGATTTTCAATGATTAGACTCTTTAAAGCTTACTTCTATTATAATTGATATCAATTTTTCAAAAGTATATCTATAATTATATCAGTGCTTTAGACTGTTTCTTTGAAGTACTCATTCACTGAGCGATTAGGCTCACCCCTCTACTCACAATTTTTAGGGATATCACATGGACTTGAAGAAGGTCATTGCATCACAGTAGATCTTCCACAAGAGTTAAGTCTGATTATAGTTAAGTTTAGTCGGTCCTTATCACTGTAGGTCCTTGTAAAGAAATAAGAGAGAGTTGTAAATGATGATGTATAACATTATTCCTCTTTTAGCAATATATGCAAATCAGAAAGTCTTATGTGCTTAAAAGTATGAGAAATATAATGAATGTTCATACATGTATTTTTACTGTTGAAATCAGATTAGAGAAATCAATGTTTAGATTCCCTTGTAAAGTTAGTTTATGTGGTTTAATGCGAGAAAACAAAGAGTTTGAAAAAGAAGAAAAAGTTAAGGGTGATCTTTGTATTACATTAAATCCTTAATTTATGCCCTAATCTCATGATTAATGGTAATTGAGAGATCGAGGTGTAACACTACCAGTGTGTCCCCCATGACCCAATGAAGCCAATGAATCACACATAAGGGAGAGATGACCTTCATGTCCATAAGGTTTTCCAAAAAGATATAAAATAGAGGAAAGAAGAGCTGAGCTTGAAACTGGGGAAACAATCTGGAAAGGATCTCGATGAAAGTCACAAAATAATACTTGAGGCAAGGCGAAGCCAAGCCAATATTTTCCATGATCGGAAGGGCTATGAGAGGAAATGGTGGCTAGAGACAATGAGGATCAATGTCAACCCTATATGGTGTGGTGACTCAGAGCAAAATAGGGAAAGTCGATGCTTAGAAAAGCATGAGGGCTCATCGTGGATCATTTTTGATGCATCAATTACATAAAGCAAGATCCAGGATGCAGAGGTAAGGTGGAGCTTGTAGGAGATTAAAAGTGAGTAGGTATAGAAGTTTGGGGGCACGAGAGACCCAATTGGTAGCAGAGGAGAATAGCATGGGGCCTAGTGGTACTTTAGGGTTCATAAAAAGGGAAGGAGAGGCTCTAGGGTGGCGGCTATGAAAACGACATGAGAGCTAGTTGAGCGCCACTTTGGGCATTTCTTATATAGTCCACCAGAGAGTGTGAGCAAGGGATCAGATGATTCTTAATGGCAAGACAAAGATATAGGAGAAGAAACCACGTTGAATGGTGGAAAGATAGGGAGAGAGCGACCAGGTAGGAACTACTATGAAATGACCCCAGTCTTTGAAACCACCGGAGGTAGAGGATGAATGTATAGCCATTGGATCGCGGTAATTTTTAAAGGTAGCCATTGGACCGAGTGCATAGAAAGGAAAGAGAGGAGACAACAAGTGTGACTATGAAAATAAATCCGAACTTAGGTGTGTTACATTGCATTAAATGATAATTTCAAACTATATGGAAGTCTTCCCTAATTGATTTGGAGGGTCAAATGTGGTCCAAACTTGACCAAATTTGGACCACACACTCAATAAGGTGTCCAAAGTTTCCTATGCCATTAGATTTCCATTTTTGACATGTTTTACCCATAATTTCCACAAATGTCACTCTACTTGATTTTAATGCATTAAAAGGTGTAATGTGATACTTCTTTCCCTTAATTGAGTCAAAAGAGAGACAAGAACTTATTGCTAACTCACTAGTCATGTCATATTTGAATTTAAGGTCTTTTCTATTTCTCTTTTAATTCTTTTAAGACATTTCCTAAAAATAGGAGAGAGAAGAATGAAAAGGGAAAGTAATGTTCATCAAAATGACTTAATTGCAATACATATTGCTTAGATAGATGAGAAAAACATATTTTGAGTCTCACTTTATTCTTCTCACTTTATTATCTTTAAAGAAATTTCATTTCATGATTTGTTTGCATTAAGACCCTCAACTATAATCATTTAAGAAAAAATATATTATGAGACTTAAACCAGTCTTGAAATTTGGGATGTTATGATTCTACCCACCTTAATTAAATTTTGTCCTTGAAATTTTCTAGGGCACTACCCACCTTAGGGTTTCTCTATCCTTTTCATTTACTGGTAATTAATGTTTCGAGGTTCACTTATGTTCAACATTTTGCATTGAAGGATATATATATACATCTAGATTTCATAAAATATTTATGTGAGAATGGATTAACTGTTACTTTGGTCTTCTTCTCAACTTATACTTAGGGTTCATCATATGATAACCTCCAATTTTGGATGATTATCTTAATCTTTTCTTTAGGATTTCCACACTTTTTCTTAATTAGAATTAGATATAATACCTAAATATTCCTTCTTACTATAGATATACAATTAGGCTAACTTTTCCTCTTTTTATTTGTAGAAAAAGACACAAAAAAATCATAAAAGACTAAATCAGCCCCAAGACCGCATGAAGCCAAATGGTCTCAAGACCACATGAAACCAAACGGTCTCAAGACCGCATGGAGTCACACAGTCCCAAGACCGCATGAAGCCAACCGGTCCCGAGACCGCATGGAGTCACATGGTCTCAAGACCGCATGAAGCCAACCGGTCCCGAGACCGCATGGAGTCACACAGTCTCAAGACCACATGGAGTCACACGGTCTCAAGACCGCATGGAGTCATACGGTCTCAAGACCACATGGAGTCAACTAGTCCCGAGACCGCATGAAGCCAAACGGTCTCGAGTTCCAAACGGTCTCGAGGTCCAAACAGTCTTGAGATCCAAACGGTCTTGAGGTCCAAATGGTCTTCATGCCCAAACAGTCTTCAAACCGTTTGGACCTCACTTAAGGCCTATAAATAAGACCCCAAGGGTCCTCCACCAGGGGGGAAGTTTTTGAGACGTCCAAAGGCTGCCTCAATCACTCCAGAGAAAATCCGACTTCCATCCTCCGCCCAGGGGCTTCCGGTCTGAGACCCACACTCCATCTCGAAGCTGCTTTCTCTCTCTCTGCCAAAGAAGGTGGGAAGAGGGGATCTCGTCATCAAGCAACCTATGAAGCTGGTAGATCATCTCTCTCTCTCTCTCCAAGGGGTTGACTTTCCTTTCTCCTTTGTGGGGATGACACACTCTCTCTCTTCTTGCCTCCTTCTTTGTCCTAGTCATGAGTGAGTAGTTTCCCTCACTAGGGTGCGGGGAGTAGCCCCGCTACCCATGTTTTCGTATCATGTAAATGTAATCCATAGTTTTTAATACAGAGTTTATATCTTTTCAGTTCAACATCAAACGTATAATGAATGCTTGTTGCTTGATCACCAACTTGTGTTATCTTTTATCTTTTAGTATGAATTGTCTACGTTTGTACTATTAGATTTGAAACTCGTTTGCATGTTGGTTCTTGGTGCATGTATCCACCATGCATCTGTTTTGGTATCTAGGAGTGTCTTTCAAGAAGTGGAGTATACTCACTCCCATTGCTGTACTTTCATGCTATGAAATGGAATCAGTTGACGTATGGAAGTACAACCTTGGTGAGCCGAGGAACACACTTTGGGAAGGGAATGTTGTAAAGAAAGTGACCATTCCTACATGGATGGCTGGCATTACAACATTCCCACGCTCCTCGTAGTTAGTTATCTGAAAGGAAACTAAGTCTACAAAGATACTAACTGATCTAACTCTTATTGCAGGTTATGCTTTTACATTGCATGTGTTGATCCATGTGTAGTGGTGGTGAAAACCGATCACATCCTAGTGATTCCTTATCATTGTTAACAACCTAAGTCTACTTTCTTACCTTTACTTTATTTGCACTTAGCTTAAAACAACCAAATCAATCTTTTGATCTAAATACCAATTATCAAGTGATTAAGTGAAATTCCAACGTTTTCCATCTTGTTGCTCCCAACAAGACCGTTGTCCCGTGGATTCGACCCTTAACTATACTACGATAAGACTTCCACGTATCTTAGCATACGTGGGTGGAGTTCTCTATCTAGTGTAAGCAAGGCTAAACCTAAAGACTTACCATCTTTAGGATTTTTAGTTGGTGCACGCAATTCCATGTAAGTGGAAGCTCCATCATCATACCAACTCATAAATATATTAGGGTATATGACTCAACCTTGGAATGAATTTCCAACACTAGGTGTAGATGACTATCTAACCTTGGGTCCTGTAGGTACCTACTACATTCCTAGATATGTGTTGATGCACATACCCAGAGATGTGGAATCCTATCATGCTATTTCTTACTAACCTACTAATACACGTGTCCCATACCACATACACTAGTAAGAGCGGAGAAATGCATCAAAAGTCTAATGCTTATGACATCCCTGTTCAATTATCAAATGGTTGACCATGACCCTTGAAAATGGAGAGGATATCTCATTATCTAGGTTTAAGTTGATATCTAGACTGGGCAAACATTTATATTTGTCCATCGCCGCATTCGACTGAATCGCCAAAGAGCCAGGCAAATGGCTGAAGATCAATGCCAGGCTGCATTGGTGATGGAGAGGGTCAACCTCACCATCGCCGCTCAAAGGGCACAACTCATCGCTGATACTCGTACCCAGATTCAAGTGGAGATTTGTGCGGAAGAACAAGCTCGCATCAGAGCTGAAACCAAGGCAGCAACCCAAGCTGCTCAGTTGGAGTTAAGTAACAAGCAACCGAGGGACTATGCTGTCCCAAAGAACTATGAGGATAACCACCCGATCCGACCTCCGATTATTAATATTCCCAACTTCGAGATTCGAACCCAGTGGATCCAGATCATGCAAGGCATCTCTTTCTCCAGAGGTTCTGGAGATGATTGCATGGATCATCTGAAAAGGTTTAAGGCACTGTGCCCCCTGGTTCCGCAAGCCGGAATCGCTTTTGATGCGATAATGCTTCATCTGTTCCATTTCACTCTGTCTGGGAGGGCCCTGAGTTGGTATAACTCACTTGATAGGGAACCCATAATAACCACCTGGGCTCCCCTAGAGGAAAAGTTCTTAGAAAAGTTCTTTCCCCCTTCACTGACTTACGAGATCAGGGGGCAGATTAATCACTTCTCTCAACTTCCTGGAGAATCCCTTGCTGAAGCATGGAAAAGGTTTAAAGAACTTTTGCGGAAGTGCCCCCATCATGGAATCTCCCAGAACCAATTGATAGAAACCTTCTATCGGGGAGTAAGCGATGATATTAAACAGTTTTTGGATTCCTCATCTGGAGGAAACTTCATGAGAAAGAATTATGAGGACGCCTAGAAAATTGTTACACACGGAGCTGAAAACCAGTCTAACTGGGGACGGTCAGCCAGAAAAGGTGTCCTCAAGGTCTACAAAGCTGAAGAATCAATAGAGATGAAGGCAATAGCTGAAGCCCTGAAAACCATAGTTCATAAACAACAAGCTCTCGAGACCTCTCTCGGAGAGTTTGATAAGAAGAAAAATCCTTTTGTTCAACAAGTCAAGGCCACCACAGGGACCTGTGAGGCCTGTCATGCTTCTGACCATCCGACCCTTTCCTGCGGTATGCTTTATAATGTGATGATGGATCTGCATCCACCACCACAACCATATGAACCCATCACTGACCAGTCTCAAGAACAACTACCAGAACAAATCAACTCCATCCACTCTATCCCTGGACAAGTCTATTACAACCCTAATCAGCCAAGGAATCATCCAAGATTTCAGTATGGAAACCCTGCTGGGACCGCTAATCCACAACATTCGACACAGGGGGGATCCTCTAGTAGGTTAACACCTGGATTCCCAAACAATTTCAACCAAAATCAAGGGAATTATAGGAATAACTTCCCTAGGGCTAACTACCCCAGGAACCAATCAGCCTACTATCAGTACACTCATCCCCCGCTCCATCCACAACTGCATACTCAGCAACCTCAGCTGGCGCTGCCACCACAACAATCTCAACAAGCCCAACAACAAAGTCCTCTGAAAAACACTCCTTCTCAACCGGAAGATGAAATATCCTTTATAAGGCAGATGTTGCAATCTCAACAGACTATGTTCGCTAATCAGCAAGCACAAAAAAAAGCAGTAGAAGCCTAGCTTGCCCATATTGCTGTACAATTGAAGCCTCCGGCAAGCACATTTGCAGGGCAGCCCAAATCAAATCCTAAGCATGGACAGAACAGACATGAACAGTTGAATGCTGTCACCACGAGATCGGGACACACTCTTCATGAGACTACCAAGATCTCCCCGTATAATGATGATACCCCTGCTTTTATGACGAATGAGATCCCGCAACAAGGAATGGAGAAGCCCTCAGATGGCACAAAGGGCAAAGATAAAGACCAAGTGTCCGCAAAACCTGAAGTTTTGCAATATAAACCAAGAATCCCGTATCCAGGAAGACTGCGAGAAACGAAGATGGACACCAGGTTTCAAAAGTTCAAGGAGGCGATGAAGAAACTATACATTGATATCCCGCTCCTTGATGCTCTTTCCGAGGTGCCGGCCTGGGCAAAATACCTCAAGACCTTACTATCAAGAAAGTACATCATTGAGGAGCAAGAAATTGTTAAGCTTGCTCAGACCACTTCTGACATCATCTTAAATAAGATGCCCAAAAAGAAGAAGGACCCAGGCTCCTTCAGAATCCAATGTTGCATTGGAAATGCATCTACTAAAAAAGGATTAGCTGACCTAGGGGCCAGTATATCCATCATGCCTTATTCTATGTGCAAACGTCTAGGTTTCACCGAAGCACTGCCTACAACAATGACTATTCAATTAGCTGATTCCACCATAACCGCACCTCTGGGGATCATTGAAGATATCCCAGTAAGGATAGGCAAGGATGCCTACGTCCCGTGCGACTTCATTATCATGGATATTAAAGAAGACTTGAGATACCCGATTATTTTCGGTAGACCTTTCCTCGCTACTGCAAGGGCGCTTATTGACGTCGAAGCTGGCACCATCATTCTTAGGCTCGGAAAAGAAGCAATTCAATTCCGAGTCCTTAATAGCATGAAAGGTCCTAGTATCCAAGAGGAGGTTTTTCTTCTTGACACAATACAACAAATGTCTCAGTTAGAAATATCCGAGCCAGCTGACGAACTAAAGAATGTCCTAATCAATCCGGATGTTGAATTCTCTGCGAACGAACTAGTTCAATAGTGTCTGCAACATTTAGAAAAGGCCGAAGAAGCATCAACGACCACTTTTGAAGAACTTAAAGTTGTTACCATTATAGAAGCAGCTGAGCCACCAAAAGCCCCTGAAATGAAGACCTTACACACAGGGATTAAACATGTTTTCTTAGATAAGGAAAAACTATGCCCGGTCATCATCAACTCTACCCTTACAGAAGATCAGGAAGAAAAGCTTCTGGATGAGCTAAAGAAGCATAAAAAGGTCATTGGATATAAGATAAATGACCTAACGGGCATACATCCAGCCCTGTGTATGCACATACTTCCAATGGTTGAAGAATTCAAGCCAACCCGCGAACATCAAAGAAAACTAAATCCTAATCTCAAGGAGGTGGTTCACCTGGAGGTCCTCAAATTACTCAAAGCTGGCATAATCTACCCTATCTCTGACTCCCAATGGGTCAGCCCTGTCCAGGTTGTTCCAAAAAAAGGAGGCACTACTGTAGTGCTTAATGACAAAAATGAGTTAGTGCCCACCAAGACTGTAACAGGGTGGCGGATGTGTATTGACTATAGGAAGCTGAACAAAGCCACAAGGAAAGACCACTACCCTCTACCCTTCCTTGATGAAGTCCTGGAACACCTAGCTCATCAGAAATATTTTTGCTATCTCGATGGTTATTCCGGGTTTTACCAAATACCCATACACCCGGAAGACCAGGAAAAAACTACCTTCACCTGTCCTTTTGGGACATATGCCTTTAGAAGAATGCCGTTCGGGTTGTGTAACACACCCGCTACTTTCCAACAGTGTATGTCTGCCATCTTCTCCGGTCTAACTGAATCCGTCATGGAAGTGTTTATGGATGATTTCTCAGTTTACGGAGATTCCTTCGATAACTGTTTAATCAATCTTGGACAAGTTCTGCAACGATGCGAGGAAACGAACCTTATCCTGAATTGGGAGAAATGCCACTTCATGGTAACAGAAGGTGTCGTCCTCAGGCACAGGGTGAGTGACAGGGGGATCAAGGTGGATAAAGAAAAAATTGATGTTATTTCGAAACTGTCGCCACCGAAAGATAAAAAGGGAGTAAGATCTTTCTTGGGTCATGCGGGGTTCTATAGAAGATTCATCAAATATTTTTCAAAGATAGCAAAACCCATGACCCAGCTTCTGACTAAAGATACTGAGTTCATCTTCAATCAAGATTGTATGCAAAGCTTCTTCACCCTCAAGAATGCTTTAATCTCCGCACCTATTCTAAGAGCCCCAGATTGGTCGCAGCCTTTTGAAATCATGTGCGATGCAAGTGATTACGCTATAGGGGCTGTTTTAGGACAACGAATTGATAAGAAACCCTACGTCATCTACTACGCATCCAAAATGCTAGATGAAGAACAGAAAAACTATACTACCATAGAAAAAGAGTTTCTGGCTGTCATCTACGCGTTCGAAAAATTTCGCTCGTATTTGATTGGTTCTAAGGTCATTGTTTATACCGACCACTCCGCCATTCGATACCTGATTCAAAAGCAAGATGCCAAACCCAGGCTAATCCGCTGGGTGCTGATGCTTCAGGAATTCGACTTGGAAATTAAGGATAAAAGTGGAGTGGAGAACGTTGTAGCTGATCATCTCAACCGTATCGAGGTTGAAGAAGAAGATAAAATCCCTATCCGAGATTCTCTTCCAGACGACCAGCTTATGAAGGCCACCCATGGATTCCCTTGGTACGCGGATATCGTCAATTATCTAGCCACAGGGATTATCCACCCCTCTGCTTCCTACCATGACAAAAGGGATCGTTCCTTCACGACATAAAACAATATTATTGGGATGAACCCTACCTGTTCCACCTTTGTGCTGACGGACTTTTCCGTCGTTAATTTCCAGAAGAAGAAATAACCCCGGTCCTAGAGCACTGCCATTCAGGACCCACAGGGGGGGGGGCACATGAGTGCTAAGAAAATAGCTATAAAAGTTTTACAATCTGGTTTCTTCTGGCCTACCATATCAAAGGATTCATACGATTTTGTGAAAGCTTGTAACAAATGCCAATTTTCTGGCAACATATCAAAAAGAGATGAAATGCCCCTCACTATGTGGCAGGAAATTGAGCTTTTCGATGTGTGGGGGGGTAGACTACATGGGCCCTTTCCCTTCATCCTATGGCTTCTCTTACATCTTGGTCGCGGTGGACAACGTCTCAAAGTGGGTCGAAGTTGTACCCACTGTGTCCAGCGATTCCAAGCCTGTTATTAAATTGTTCAAAGATATTATTTTCCCAAGATTTGGAGTTCCAAGAACTGTCATATCAGATGGCGGGACCCATTTCTTGGAACGAAGTTTTGAAGCCTTGTTGAAAAAGTACGGAGTCAACCACAAAGTAGAAACACCTTATCATCCACAGACTAGTGGTCAGGTCGAGATATCAAATAGACAATTAAAGACAATTCTTGAAAAAACGGTGAACAGAAACCGCACTGATTGATCCACCAAACTTCCTGATGCCCTTTGGTCATATCGAACAGCCTATAAAACACAAATCGGGACAACCCCGTTCCGTTTGGTGTACGGGAAGTCGTGTCATCTTCTAGTAGAGCTGGAACACAAAGCCTGGTGGGCCATCAAACAACTAAATTTCGATCTTAAAAGTGCAGGAGAAAATAGACAACTCCAGCTATAGGAGCTAGAAGAGCTCCGTATGACCGCCTATCAGAGTGCCCGAATCTATAAGGAGCAGACCAAAATGTGGTACGACGGTCATATTAAGAGGAAAGACATCGCCGTTGGCGACAAAGTACTCCTTTTCAACTCCAAGCTCAAGTTGTTTCCCAGAAAACTTCGAACAAAATGGTCTGGGCCCTTCACCATAAAGCACATTTATCCAACTGCAGCTGTCATAATTGTTGACAACAACAGAGGAGAAAGGACGGTCAACAGTCACCGTTTAAAACAATACTACACTCCGACAGACAAAATGCCAAGACAAACCATTGAAATCAAAGACATCACGCCGTCAACATAACAACGTCACAACTTCGTCGAGCCGATGACATAAAACCCAGACGCTACTTGGGAGGCAACCCAAGATTTCAACCTCTTCCTTTATTTCCCTTTCTTTTATTTACCTTAGGTTTATATTATGAAAATATAAAAAAATCATATAACCAAAACAAACATAAAAATAACAAAATGAAAATATACAAAAAAAATTCATATAAACAAAACAAATATAAAAATACAAAAATCCGTTTCCCCTTAACCCTCCCAAATGGTCCCGAAACTGTTTGGAGCCAAATGGTCGCGAAACCGTTTGACCTAGGGTATTTGTCAGGTCAAACCCCCGTTTCCTATAAATATAAACCCCACCCCTCATTTTTTTTCTTCTTCGACTCTCAATTCTCTCGAGATTCTGTTCAAGTGCTGTTCCATTACCTTCGTCTCCTTCCTCCCGCGCGACCTCCATCTCCGACACTCTCGCCATCGTCTTCCATGCTCACAACAACAAGGTAGTCCGGCCGCAGCCGTCGCCTACTCCCGCAACCATCGTCTTCACCTTTTCCATCACCTTCGGCGCCACCGTGGCACCCCACATTGCTGCCTTTATCTTTACCACCACCAGCTCCACCGCGAGCATCTTTACCATCACCTCCATCGCCGTCAGCCCCGCCTTTTCCATCGACGCCTTTGCCTTTATCGCCGCCGGCTCCACCACGATTTTGGTTTTTGCCAGCCGCCTCACCCGACGTTTCACCTTCCAAACGGTCCTGACACCGTTTGGGACCAAACGGTCTTCAAACCGTTTGGAACCAAACGGTCGTGAAACCATTTGGAACCAAACGGTCCTAAAACCGTTTGGGACAAAACAGTCTTCAAACCGTTTGGAACCAAGCGATCTTCAAACCATTTGGAACCAAACAGTCGTGAAACCGTTTGGAACCAAACGTTCTTGAAACCGTTTGGGACCAAACGGTCGTGAAACCGTTTGGAACCAAACGGTCATGAAACCGTTTGGCATGACCGTTTGGAACCAAAGGGTCGTGAAACCGTTTGGAACCAAACGGTCATGAAACCGTTTGGAACCAAACGGTCTTGAAACCGTTTGGAGCCAAACAGTCTTCAAACCGTTTGGCCTTCCATAATTGTTTCAGTTTCATAATAAACAAAAAAATCAATACAAATAAAAATCCAATTTCTTTTCTTAAGCAAGTGTTCTTACTTATAATTTTTCCACTTTTCAGATATGGCGTCACCAGCTAAGTACGCCTCAGGAACTGAAGATGCTCCTTCTTGGACAAAGGAGCAAATGATGGACAAACTGGCCAAACTCCAGAAAATCAGAGATGTCTTCAACAAGACTGGAAAGGCCCCATCAAAAGTCAAGATGATGGAGGTTCTGTGCGATATTGACTGCCTCAACAAATGTCCAGCAGAGGCAACTGATGAAGAAGTGGAAGAAATCTCTTCTGACGACGACGAAGGCTCAGAATACACGCCAAATCCCGAGGAGGAATCCCCAGCCAAAGAACAAAAGGGGAAACGCAAGATCCAGGAAGCTGCAACCGGACATCCCTCCAAGAAACGAGCCAGAAAGCAAGTCCATCCTGCCACTGCAAGGGAGCAAATCCTGGCAGGAAACATTCCACCAATCACCACCTCTTCCGCCACTCCCGCAATCATCACTACCCCCGTCTTCTCAACGACCACCACCACTGCACCACCACCAGAACACCTTTTCATCCACACCATCCAATCCACCGACAAAATCCTCAAACCCACAAAGTACGTTTGCTCAAGCGTACTACTAAAAATGGGGATCTATGATAGAATCCTCACACTTCTGGACAATGCAAACCTTTCAAAACTATGTTTTGTCCCCGAACCCTCTTTTATCGAGCCTACTACTGAATTCTTTACCTTCCTTGCTAAAGAAGCCGTCGACATCATGGATAGATCAAGGGACGACGGTGACCGTAGGCTGGTCACTCAACTCTTTGGCAGCAGGGTTGTTATCACAGAAAATATGCTGAACGAAATCTTTATAGACAACCAGGAACAACTCAAGAACGCCAAAGCTGTTGGAACTGAGAACTCCCAGTTCAACAGACATAACTTTTGGAAATCCTTGATAGGACTTCCCACTTATGATGCAAAAACATGCAAGGCATCCAACATACAATCTAGACTCATGCACACTTTACACAAGATCCTTGCAGGCGCACTCTTCCCCAGGATAGAAGGAGGAAATGTTATAATTTTGGATCTCTTTGTTCTCTGGTCCATTCTACATGGGATGCCAGTCAACATTGGATGTCATATGATCCAGAAACTATCATCTTACGCCCTGTGGAAGGAAATATGCATGGGGGGTCATGTCACATCCATCATCAAATACCTCAAGATGGACAAACCCCTACCTCGCTGCACGCCAATAAAGGGCGACATCCTTACTAATGAACAAACCCTGAAGAACTCCTTCATTATTAAAGAAAAGGATGCAAAACTACATTATGTCTTCTGCCCTACAGTTAAGTCAACCAGAACCCTCCTCCCGCTTCCGGAGCTCATAGATTACGACAAGGAAAAGATCCTCTTCACTGACGAGGAGCTTATGCAACTCTTAGCTTCAGTTAAAGCAACCGAAAAGAAAGCAAAAGCGGGACAGACAAGGCTCAGTATCACAGCCCCGATAGCTCGATCATCAAAAATACCTGTAAAACGACCCTCTAGAAGGTAGTTGCAGGCGCAACAGCTGTCAGGGACACTAACATCAAAGCCACATCCAGAAGACAACCCCCTCCTCGACGAGCACATCACCACCTCATCTTTAGACTCTTTCATTATGAGTCTAAATGCTGAACTAACCGCCACCACCTCACTAACTTCCACCTTTCCAACACCCACCACCCTTCCTTCTTTCCCCACAACCACACTACCACCCGCATCCTCTTCTTCACCCCTTTTCCCTTCGGGCTTCCCCTTCTCCACCCCTATGCCTGACTTTACCACATTCCCATCCACCTCCACAGTCTCTACCCCATCACTATCAATGCCACCACCTTTCACATCCACCACCACCCCAACACCGCTGGTGACCCCATCCATAGTCACCACGCAGTTCGGGGCACCATCAGTGTCTCTTCCGCAAGACACTACCACCATCCCACGAAGGCCCCAACCACCCCACCCTTCCGCCCCTGGGGCCCACTTTTCCAATATCGGTGAGGAATTTAGACGTCAATTTGACGTCCTCCGAAACCTCCTCACCGATCCTTATAACATTTTACATTCTATTTTTTCTTGTGTGTAGGGATTATCCAAACAGGTGGCCACGATCGACGAACAGAACCACACCTTGCCCAACATCCTCCAAGGTTTTCAGCAACGACAAATTGAGGTGGCTAAGCAAGTTGATCACATCAACAACCACTACAACAGCCTGCCCGAGCTGGTCCTTGGCGCGAAGCACCAACAAGAAGTGATGGCTACGCAAGTCGATGAGATCCCTATGCAGACCCACCCTCTGCCCGAGACTCTCCGCAAGCTCAAGCAGCAACAAGCAGCTCTTAGCATGCGCTTGGACACCATTAGTAGTACCCTCACACAACTAAAAAATCGCCAAGAGGAGTCCACTAATAATGAAATCCAGCAACTACGTGCTCAAGTAACAAAACTTACAACACGTATCCTCTCTGTCGAAGGCCGATATAAGGACCTCAAAGAAACCCACGACGCACTGCTCGAAACACACAGGCATGTGCAAGTGGCATTCGATGAGTTGCAAGCCATCCATCGTCGGTGTAAAAAGACCGCACGCATGAAGCCAAAAGAAAAAGCAGCGGCTGACAAAGATGAGGATGAAGAAGATAATGATGAGGACTCTGACTCCTCGGCTAATTCCAATAATAGCACCTCCTCAGATGACAAATCTGGTGACCCAGGCAATGCTGGGGAGGGCACAAGACGAGGAGCTGCATCAAAACATGACGATAAAAACCCCAGGTCCCCCCACAATGAAAATGTCAACATGTCATATGGGGACCAATTCCTTGATTATTCTGCCTTGGGATCCATTGGGGAATCTGCTAAAGATGCAGCTTTCGCTGAGTTTCACCAATGTATATTAGGAACCAGCGCAAGTCCACCAACAACAACCGCTCAACCTCCCTCCGCTCTTGACAAAGTAGTGCCTTCCACCCAAGACCCGGACGAGTCAGAACGAGTAAGCTTAGATACAGATGAAGAACTCAATTCTGCCTCAGATTCGGATGACGAGCTATAGGACTATGCAGAAGTCCTGGAACAACCTTCTTCCCCCCCTCCGCAGGAACTTCCCCCACCACCACCTCTACCACACAAAATGCATGATCTTGATATGGCGGCCATCTCCACATTAGATGCCTAGGACATTTTTATACTGAATACTATTGTGGACGATGCAAAGGTAGGGGAAGACATCATCTACCATAACACCAAAAATAGGCGCAAGATGACACGAGAAGACTTCCGCCACATGCTGCGACCTCGGTCCGCGATGCCAATGGCAATCTTCCGTGTCCTTCTCGCCAACTGTATAGAAATATACAGAAGTTCTAAAAGGCAGCAGCCCATTTTCAACGCCTCGCCTGCTCTGTCTATCGGCCTTTTATACAAAGACATACGAGCAAAGTCAATAGAGCGGCTGCGTGCCGGTTTAGCACGACGGGCACGTTATCTTACCATGCCCTTTCAAGTTTCGGATCATTGGTTATTTATGATTGTCGACACAGAGGCTCAGGACGCCAAGGTTTATAACTTTTGCGGCACTGAGCTACCCACCAGTACAATTAACTTTGTTGGTGAAGCAGCAGGTGAAGCGCGATGCATACCCTTTCGGCTGCTTACGCTAATCTGGGCCGCACGCCCATCTCTCCGCCAAGACTGGAGCCAGCCCTGGTTCCAAATAATCAACCCTCAAGTTCAAACTGCCGAGGGATCTGGGGATTGCGCTTTCTGCACCATACGTCACATCCAAGCACTGAACCGAGAAATTCCTTTTACTGACCTAGTCGCTGAAGATTTTCACTCCTTGCGGGGGCGTTACGCCATGGAGCTCATTTGGGATAGAAGGTTCTTCAAGGACTCGACAACGACACCAGATGACGTCCCTCGTTATCTTTTCTCAGCTGTCCAACGCCCACAGAGGCGACCTTTCCGACAAACTCTGAAAGAGTTAGAGAAATCAAAGGAGCCGGCCTTATCTACCGAGCAAAGTAAAAGAGGCATAGATCCTTTGTCTTCCATAGAACCAACTTTCCCGGACTTCGACCTTAGTGCTTGCAATAGTCTCTCCGGCATTGAACTACGCCTCATCATGGCAAGGCTTTCCGCCGTGAAGGATGACCTCGTGTTCATGTCTGGAGACATTCTAGTAATGACAGACACGCTTCGAGAGACTTTACAGTTTAAAGGATCCCTCTCCGTAAGCTTAATGGCCACCTATCAGTTTCTACTTGGCCAAAATAACCCCACAACATATATGGCATCCCCTTACATGAAGGATGATCTGTTAAAACTCAAGAACTTCGGAACAACTGAAACACTGATGTCCTTTCTACAACACACAATGCTGAAGTTCATCATGCTACCCTTCCTTTATCATGAGCACTGGATGCTCCTGGCAACAAACCTACCAGAAGGAACAACTACAATCTATAACAGTTCTGACAGCCAGTACAATCCATGACAGAAGAACTATGTCGTGACACCAAGGACGCCAACAGAGGTAGTGGCGAAGGAATGCACTGACAAATTAATCGCCTTTCTAAGTCAGCATACAAGGGCCTACGACAAAGAACATTTTCATCGCCCTTCCTTCAGCCACAAATGCCCCCAGCAAATATGAGAATCAAATGACTGCGGCTTCCACGTCCTCTACTGGATATACACCATCATCGTACTTCAAAGACCATTAGAGGATATGACTGACGTGGATTATCACACTCTACATGGACAGTTTGCAGCTAATCTAGTTCAATCACCAGGGGCAAATTCAGAATCAACTTAGCCTGCAGCCCTTGTCATCGTACTTCTCAACCTATAACTTTGACACTCTGGGGACAAAGTGAGTGATAAGTTGGCGGGGGGGGGATACATTAGACAAGGGCGAGGTATCATTTCTAAATCCCTCCATTTTCCTCCTTTCTCTATGTGTACATATCTTTTTTTTTTTAACTTTCGTTTTCTTTAGCCACCCTCAGTTAACTTTAGAATCTTGTTAGTCCTCAAAAGTAAATAGCACTTAGACATATAATGGCGATTTAATAATGTCACTCCACTATTGATTTTCATTGTTTTTTTTGCTTCACTTCTTTATCTGACCCTCCACAGGTCAATATCAAGGTAGAAATAAGCCAGGCTCTCAAGGATGAGAGGGGCATCAGGCAACTTCCAAATCAAGAAGTTCTGCAAGTGGACCACAAACAAAATAAGTGCATGATTGAAAAAACTCTAAGAACAACTTTCCTCTCTTCAAAATAAAAAGAGGCTTGGCCGCCCAAAATAATTTCCCAAACAAAACCCCAAAACCCAAGCCTGTGAGTTTTCAAATAAAAGCTAGAGAGTCGAATAAAATCATGAGAGTTGTGCCATAAATAAGGATCTATATAAAGAACCGATGAAGGTCTCACCCAACCGATACATTCAGCTTCCCTCACAAAGGCAGATGTGTCGTGCCCGGTAGTGAAACCCTAAGGTATCCAAATATATGAAAGGATTATAAAGGACTCACCCAGCTGGTACATTCAGCTACCCTCACAAAGGCAGATGTGTCGTGCCCAGTAGTGAGATCCTAAAAGCATAGAAAACCCCTCCCCCACTTGAAGGGGGAGTCACACTTCAAGCCTTTAGCCAACCCTCATACCCTTTCTAGCTTCCAGTAGGTCCTTCAGAGAGGTATAAAGCTGATTAGAGTCAACAACATGCACATAATAAAGGTGGTCTCGATGCGAGCTATGAGATACGGAAAGAACCTGAGACCCAAGCAACTCTCGAAACCTGAAAGAGTCAAGGCAAGCAATAAGACCTGATATGACCTTAGGAGAACTCAGGTTAAGAATTGAAGTAAGAGTATGGAAAACCCAACTAAATAAAATCGCCTCGCCATTACATGCCTCAACTCTATCTAACTTGAGGACAAGCTAGACTCTAAGTTAGGGGGGTGATAACCTCCAATTTTGGATGATTATCTTAATCTGTTCTTTAGGATTTCCACACTTTTTCTTAATTAGAATTAGATATAATACCTAAATATTACTTCTTACTGTAGATATACCATTAGACTAACTTTTCCTCTTTTTGTTTGCAGAAAACGACACAAAAAAACCATAAAAGACTAAATCAGCCCCAAGACCGCATGAAGCCAAACGGTCTCAAGACCACATGAAGCCAAACGGTCTCAAGACTGCATGGAGTCACATGGTCCCAAGACCGCATGAAGCCAACCGGTCCCGAGACCGCATGGAGTCACACGGTTTTAAGACCGTATGAAGCCAACCGGTCCCGAGACCTCATGGAGTCACACGATCTCAAGACCGCATGAAGCCAACCGGTCCCGAGACCGCATGGAGTCACACGGTCTCAAGACCTCATGGAGTTACACGGTCTCAAGACCGCATGGAGTCAACCGGTCCCGAGACCGCATGGAGTCAACCGGTCTCGAGGTCCAAACGGACTCGAAGTCCAAATGGTCTTGAGATCCAAACGGTCTTGAGGTCTAAACGGTCTTCAGGCCCAAACGGTCTTGAGGTCCAAACGATCTTCAAACCGTTTGGACCTCACTTAAGGCCTATAAATAAGACCCCAAGGGTCCTCCACCAGGGGGAAGTTTTTGAGACGTCCAAAGGCTGCCTCAATCACTCCAGAGCAAATCCGACTTCCATCCTCTGCCCAGGGGCTGCCAGTCTGAGACCCACACTCCATCTCGAAGCTGCTTTCTCTCTCTCCGCCAAAGAAGGTGGGAAGAGGGGATCTCGTCATCAAGCAACCTGTGAAGCTGGTGGATCGTCTCTCTCTCTTCAAGGGGTTGACTTTCCTCTCTCCTTTGTGGGGATGGCACACTCTCTCTCTTCTTGCCTCCTTCTTTGTCCTAGTCATGAGCGAGTAGTTTCCCTCACTAGGGTGCGGGGAGTAGCCCCACTACCCATGTTTTCGTATCATGTAAATGTAATCCATAGTTTGTAATATAGAGTTTATATCTTTTCAGTTCAACATCAAACGTTTAATGAATCCTTATTGCTTGATCACCAACTTGTGTTATCTTTTATCTTTTAGTATGAATTGTCTACGTTTGTACTATTAGATTTGAAACTCATTTTCATGTTGGTTCTTGGTGCATGTATCCACCATGCATCTATTTCGATATCTAGGAGTGTCTTTCAAGAAGTGGAGTATACTCACTCCCATTGCTGTACTTTCATGCTATGAAATGGAATCAGTTGACGTATGGAAGTACAACCTTGGTGTGCCGAGGAACACACTTTGCGAAGGGAATGTTGTAAATCAAGTGACCATACCTACATGGATGGCTGGCGCCGCGCTCCTCGTAGTTAGTTATCCAAAAGGAAACTAAGTCTACAAAGATACTAACTGATCTAACTCTTATTGCAGGTTATGCTTTTACGTTGCATGTGTTGATCCATGTGTAGTGGTGGTGAAAACTGATCACATCCTAGTGATTCCTTATCATTGTTAACAACCTAAGTCTACTTTCTTGCCTTTAATTTATTTGCACTTAGCTTAAAACAACCAAATCGATCTTTTGATCTAAATACCAATTATCAAGTGATTAAGTGAAATTCCAACGTTTTCCATCTTGTTGCTCCCAACAAGACCGTTGTCCCGTGGATTTGACCCTTAACTATACTACGATAAGACTTCCACGTATCTTAGCATACGTGGGTGGAGTTCTCTATCTAGTGTAAGCAAGGCTAAACCTAAAGACTTACCATCTTTAGGATTTTTAGTTGGTGCACGCAATTCCACGTAAGTGGAAGCTCCATCATCATACCAACTCATAAATATATTAGGGTATATGACTCAACCTTGGAATGAATTTCTAACACTAGGTGTAGATGACTATCTAACCTTGGGTCCTGTAGGTACCTACCACATTCCTAGATATGTGTTGATGCACATACCCAGAGATGTGGAATCTTATCATGCTATTTCTTACTAACCTACTAATACACGTGTCCCATACCACATGCAATAGTAAGAGAGGAGAAATGCATCAAAAGTCTAATGCTTATGACATCCCTGTTCAATTATCAAATGGTTGGCCATGACCCTTGAGAATGGAGAGGATATCTCATTATCTAGGTTTAAGTTGATATCTAGACTGGGCAAACATCTATATTTGTCCTTTCTATCACTTCTAGGGTGAAAAATCTAGTCATGGTATCCTTCCTTGGAAATCGATCCTTAAACCCTAACCTCATGTCTTAATTCTAGGGTGACTATGTGAATCATGTTTTCCTAGTGACAATTTACAAAATTTCTCTGATATCATAATGTAAGACCCCATTTTCATATCACATGAGCGGAATCATTCTTACTAAATGGGGGTGTCACAATATGCTGATCATGCAATTAAAGTAAATGAAACACTTATGTATTGATTTAAAACTGATGCATACATAGTTCTTGGTAAAAGAAAGCTATATCAGATCATGTATGAGATCTAATATAATTGTTAACATGACCAAGCATAAGGTAAAAGTTATCTAAATCTCTAGATCGTCTTGGTAGATGACACCCACAATGCAAAGCTTGAAGATCTCCTAGTCTTGATTTTGCTTTTTATCTTTCACTTGCTCCAAGTCTTGTAGACGTATCATCCTCAACCATGCCAAACAAACATCACGCCTGTAAGCAATTTTTGGCAAATTATATGACATAAAAATAAATATAACTTGACATGAGTAAAATTGACATGAAATAAAATGACATAAACTTGGACATGGATTTTCTTAAGCATTCATGGTTCATTAATGATATGAAGAATTGAAAAGTGAGTATATGCATCCCTCTATGATGCCCACTTAGGTGTACATGATTTCTAGGAAAGCCCTTGACAACCCCTTGAGGACCATTATTCGAGAGCATATAAAAATTAATTCTATTCCATTTATCTTAAAATTTATTTTAACATTGAACTTAACATGATCCTTGAACTTTAACATGATTGGATTTCTCCCCTTGAATCATAATGGGATTTATACCTCCTAAACCATAATAGTGTTTTCCATTCTTGAGCATGATTCATTAATTTCAATTCATAATGAATAATCATAATTAGGGTTTTACCATAGACTATAAGTAATCAATCAATCAAACGATGATAAGTATACATGATGTCTTCTTGAGAAAACATTCATAATTTATGGAATCATCTATGGTGCATAATCATAAATCACAATCAATAAACCAAAGTACTTGTGTCAAAAATGCATTGCCTGCTTACCTAGAGTAGGTAACTTTAAGGTCAAGTCCCTTCAGTTGATAGAGTCTATAATAACCTATAATTTGATTAAAATCATAAGGGGTATATGAGCTCATAGTCTTGAAATCCTAATTTCATTCATTGAATTATTGAAGGATTTTAATGTGGAAAACAACATATAAAATAAGTCAAATCCATAGAAAATTAGAAGAGCTTTCTAAAACATAATTTTCCATATTTTCTGAGGTCGTATGCAAAAGTTATGAATTTTGCATTGTGGACCAATCAGAATCTAGGAAACCATAGCGTGACATCTATTTACATCAAAATTAAATCAAATGTAAATGACTAGTGAAAAGATAAGAAAACCATGAAGTGCACGACACATAAATCAAATGCGTGGGAGCAAACTTGTCATTTTGTCATGACAAATAACTCGTGACTGATGAAACAAAAGCATGCGTAAAATCTTGAAAACACCCTTTCCCATTAAATCATTCAATTAGCATAGGATGGGAAGCATGCCCATTCGTTGACCATGGATATTCTCCTCACATCCATGGCGAGATCTCGCTACCTCCAGAAAAGACTCGACGATCGAAATGTGAGGGACTTGTTAATTCATGAGAAATAAAGTCCATTAGTGTGTCCCCCATGATCTGGCAAAGCCAAGGAAGCACACAGAAGGGAAAGAGGTCCTTTGTGTCCATAGGGTTTGTCAGATAGATAGAAAATAGAGGAAAGAAGAGTCAAGCTTGAAACTGGGGAAACAATCTAGAAAGGAGCTCGATGGAAGTCACAAAACAATACTTGAGGCAAGGCGAAGCCAAGATAATCTTTTCCATGATTCGAAGGGCTCTGAGAAGCCATGGTGTCTAGCGCCGATGAGTATCAATATTGTATCTATAGGGTACGACGACTTGAAGCAAAATAGGGCAAGCCGATGCTTGGAAAAGCACGATGAGTCATTGTGAATCATTTTCAATGCATCAATTGCATAGAGCAAGGCCCATGATGCATATGCTAGGTAGAACTTGTCGGAGACCAAAAGTGAGTAGGTTAGAAGTTTAGGGGAATGAGAGATCCAATTGGAATCAGAGGATACAAGCTTGGGGCCTACCGATGATTTAGGGTTCATAAAAGGGAAGGAGAGGCTCTGGGGTGGCGACTATGAAAATGACGTGAGAGCCGGTTGAGCACCACTTTGGGTGTTTCTTGTATAGTCCACCAGAGAGGGAGATCAAGGTATCAATGGATTTGTAATGGAAATATGAATACATATGTGATAAAACCACACTGAATGATGGTGAGATGAGGGAGAGAGCAATCAGGGAAGGAACTACTGTGAAACGACCCCTGTCTGTGAAACCGTCAAAGGTAGAGGATGAATGTGTAGCTATTAGATTGTAATGATTTTAAAATCTAACCATTGGATTGAGAGTGTAGAAAGTAAAGATAGGAGATAGCAGGCATGACAATGAATCTAAACTTAGGTGTATTACATTGCATTAACTGATAATTTCAAATAAATGACTTTCTAACTATATGTAACTCTTCCCTTATCATTTTGGGGTCAAACATGGTCAAAACTTGACCAAATTTGGACCACACACCAAATAAGGTGTCTAGATTATTCCTATGCCCTTAGATATCTAGTTTTACATATTTTACTCGTAATCTCCATAAATGTCACTCTACTTGATTTTAATGCACTAAAAGGTGCAATGTGATACATTTTTCCCTTAATTGAGTCAAAAGTGAGATAAGACCTTATTGTTCACTCACTAGTCATGTCATGTTTGAATTTAAGGTCTTTTTTCATTCTCTTTTATTTCTTTTAGGACATTTCCTAAGAATAAGAGAGAGAAAAAGGGAAAGGGAAACTAATGTACATCAAATTGACTTAATTGCAATACATATTGCACACATAGATGAGAAATATATACTTTGAGTATTACTTTATTTTTCTCACTTTATTATCTTTAAAGAAATTTAATTTCATGATTTTTTTGTTAAGATGATCAATTATAATTTTAAGAAATTACATTATTAGACTTAAATTAGTCTTGAAATTTGGGATGTTACACAGAGGGTCCCTAGGCCTCTATTCATACTCAACCATGGCAACAAAGTTGTCTCTAGGATTGTGAATTGGGAAAATCCTTAATTGCCTTCCAAAGTTGGCACAACTTAGGATGGGCCAGTACGGTTTCTTGTCACAAATCTACTAGAACAATTTCTAAATTTGCATATTTATTGTGTTGAGCAGAATCCAATCGGGAAAGTCATCATAACTGGTCCCTATTTCCTTTTTCCTACTCAGGGTAGAAGATAATCTAGGGATTGTAAGATCATCATCCAGCAATCACAGAATACACTTGAATAAAGGGTCTGTGTCCCTAGTTCTTTTCCAAATCAATTTGTGACATATAATATATCAATTCATTAATACTTTCACTTTAAGGATTTCTGTAAAATCCATATCTACCACTCTTTTTATCTTTTTTAATCCCAAAATTTGAGGGTAAGTTTTAAATGACTTTATCTAAGTGTGGGAGATATTTGAGATCAAAGTACCTTACATAAAGATACTTCTCTTAATATCCAAGTCCCCTTATTTCTATATTTAAGGCATCAATTTAATTCTTTTCTCTTTCTACCTTTTTAATACCCCTTATTTTGATTACGTCTCTCATTAAGAGTCATGAAAAAATGAAACCAAACCATTAGTGGAATCAAAAACCAATTTTCTAGAGAATTCCACATAATTCCAAAAGTACATTATTCATTATCCATTATCTTTTACATCTCTCTTAATATTGTATTTTATTTCTTCCTTTTTCCCTTTATTTGTTATGGTTTATTAAAAATAGTGAGAACCACAAAATACAAAGCAATGGTGATTTTGCAAATCATTGAAAACACTTATTGTTTCACTATTTAAAAATTAAACAAGTGTATAACTATATGAAAAACTATGTTATAACATCCTTTCCCTCTTATAGGAATTTTGTCCTCAAAATTCAAGTAATCATACAAAGAGTTCGAGATGAGACTTTTTCATGTCCATTTTTAGCTCCCATGTGGCTTCATCCTCTCCATGGTGCTTCTAGAGAACCTTTACCATTTCAATCTTTTTATTTCTGAGTTCTTTCACCTTGGTATCCATTACCTTCACTGGTGATTCAAGATACATCAATCTTCCTTGGAGTTCCATAGGTTCAATATTCAATACGTGGGCAAGATCCTTCACATAGAGCTTCAGATTGGACACATGGAACACATCATGCATCATACTATATTGTGAAGGTAAGGCTAAATGATAAGAAACTTCATTAATCCGTTCTAGAATCTCTAACAGACCAATATAATGGGGACTCAATTTTCCTCTATTCTTTGCTATAAGTCAGAGGGGTCAGATTTTTAGAAACACATATTCACCTACGATGAAGTGCAAATCAGTCTACTTTGCATCAACATGTGACTTCTGTGATCCTAGGCTCTCTTTATCCTTTGCTTGATCAAAATGACTTTATCAACATATAATTATAGTTCTTCTTACCTAAGCAAGGTCCTCTCACTGATGTCATCCCAGTGAAGCGGTGACTGACATAACCTTCCATAAAGAGATTTACACAAAGCCATTCCGATAGTAGCTTGGTAACTATTATCGTGAGCAAACTCAGCTAAGGTAGATAATGTTCCCATGATACACCCCAGTCGAGCACACATGCTCTGAACAAATCTTCAAATGTCTAAATTGTGCTTTCTATCTGATCATCGATTTGGGGGTGATAAGTTGCACTAAAATTGAGTCTCATACTGAGTTCCTCTTTAACTTATTTCCACAACTTTGAAGTGAACTTAGGGTCCTGATATAAAATATTTGAACTCAAAACACCATGTAAGTGAACTATTTATCTGATATACAACTCAAATAGGTCTAACACCTTAGCAGCGTCCTTTAGTTCTAGAAAGTGTGCTGACTTGGTTAGGCAGTCTGCCACGACCCATATAGCATCATGTCCTTTTCTTTTCTTAGGAAGACCCACTACAAAATCCATAGTGATTTGTCCCATTTCCACTTAGTGATCGCAATCGATTATAGTAATCCAATGGGTCGCTGGTGTTCAACCTTCACCATCTGACACATGAGACAATTAGCCACATATGTTTCTATGTATCTCTTCATTCCAGGCCACCAAAAGTATCATTATAGGTCTTTAAACATCTTCATGGTTCCGGGGGGTACTATATACTTAGACTCATGAGCCTCTTGTAAGATATGAGTCTTTAAGGGTGAATCCTCAAGAACCCAAAATTCAACTCTTATATTGGATTCCACCATCAACACCTATGATGAGGTGCGTTTGAGGTTTCTCCATCAAACTTTTCATCTTTTCTAGCTCTGGACTGGCTAGTTGGGTAGCTAACAACTCGGTTAACATGTCATGTTTTATATGAATATTAGCCAAACAGATTCAGTCTTCTAATGATTGTGGAGTCCATAAAGCAAACTCCTCCAACTCACTCCATTGGGTGAATAGGATAGTCATACATCTAAGTTATTTTTGACTAAGGGCATCAACTACCACATTAGCTTTTCCCAGGTGATAGGAAATGGTGAAATCATAGTCTTTCATGTACTCCATCCATCATCTTTGTCTTTAGTTTAGGTCCTTACGAGTCACGAGGTACTTCAAACTTTTATGTTCGGTGATGATTTCAAAGGTAGCTCCATATACATAATTTTTCTAGATCTTTAGGGCATGAATAATTGTCACTAATTCTAAATCATGTATGGGGTAGTTCAATTCATTTGACTTGATCTATCTTGAAGCATAGAAAACAACATGTTTATTATGCTCTAGCATGCATCCAAGTCCCATCTTTGATGCGTCAGTGAAGATTATGAATCCTTCATTACCCGAAGGTAGAGTCAACACGGGAGCAGAGGTCAGCTTCTACTTCAACTCTTGGAATCATTCTTCACACAAGTCGGACCGCATGAACTTCTCATCCTTTCTAGTGAGCTTGGTGAGGGGAAAACCAGTCTTTGAGAAATCCTTGATGAATCTTCGATAGTACCTTGCCAATCCTAGGAAGCTTCAAATCTCAGAAGGGTTCTTTGGTGCTGGCCAATCACATACAACCAACACCTTGGCAAGATCCACTGAGATGGTCCTTCTAGATATAATGTGTCCAAGGAATTTTTGACCTAGAGGTTATACATTGTCCATATTTTGATAATGACTTAAACATTTCATTCATATGTATCTAATATGTGTATTCAAGATTGATTTTAGGTTTAGGTACATGAAAAGAATCAATTTACACAAGTCCTAGCTTGTCAAAACTTAAGTCAAAAGCTATGCAAGTGTGCTAATTAGGAAATCCATTCAAATGACCTTAGAAGAATTTTTTAATCACTTGTATTGATGATATGACTAGTAACTAAGATGAGAAAATTATATGGGACACTTAGTACCAAGTTTTAATCACTTTTTGACCACATTTGAAAATTGATCACAGACTGCTGATCGGTCGAGTTACAATCTCGACTGATCCCTTGGATCAATTCTCTAATGTGTGCATCGGTCGAGTTGTGCATTCACAGAACTCGACCGATTGGGTTACTAACCAAATCTGATTTTAACTGATCGGTTGAGTTTTCCAGGACAAACTCGACCGATAGTTTGAAATTCGAGTTTGTCTTTTAGTCGATCGGTCAAGTTACCTTTATTGAATATCGACCGAATGTACTGTACGGAAAACAAAGAAAAAGTGATTCTAACCGTTGGTGATTTGTCTGGACAAAAATATATCCATTACCTTGTGAAAAAATGTCTATAATTTGACCCTAAGTGTTCCCCAACTCAAGGGAACACCCCCAGCTATAAATAGGACCACTTGGAGTTCATTCCAAGGTTGCTCATTCACTACACACAAGGTCCTTCCTATAGTTGAGTGTGCTACCACCCCTTGAACCCCTTTCTCTCTCTATTTTACACTTTATTTCATGATTTGTGAGTGAGTTAGGAGTATTGTAAGAGATCTTCACCTTTGTGCATGTAAATCTCTCAATCTTCCACTACTTACCTGTCCCCTTCTTTCATGAAGAAAAGCTGAAGGAAGAAAGCTCCATCGAGTGAAGAAGGAGCTATAGCTGGTCCTCTTCAAGGTTGATGAAGAGGTGGTGATCTTCTGCAGGTGAAGGAGAAGACAAAGGCAGAAGATCCAAGAGGAGAAGAAAAGTCCTTCAAGGCGGAAGACTTGAGCTTGAATGGGTAAGACCTAGGTGAAGGCTGAAGATTCAAGGCAAGTGGGTAAGTTCCTTGTGAAGGTGGAGATATCCTTGTGATTGGATGGGTAAGTCCTTTGGTGGTCTATTGGTGTAATCTTTGTGGTGATATAATAGAGAAAAGCACTTGCAAAGTCCTAGAGGTTGACCTCTCTAGGTAGTGGATTTACTCACTTCTACTTTGAAGTGTGGAACCACTCTACATCCCTTTGTCAGTTGCTTTCTATCAATCTCTCTCATCCTTGCTATGCTTGTTAGATAGGACTTCAAATTTCCATTAAGCTATTGCTCCTAATTAATATAATTTGAAGGTCTAATCTGTTTGGTGAGAAATTTTGTAGTTCTATTCACCCTCCTCTATAGCCCTTCGATCCAACAAGTGGTATTAGAGTTACGGATCTTCTCCAAAAATCTCCCATGAGATAAGAAGATAGGCGACAACCTACTTGGTTCACTCAACCTAGAGGGAGGCTTCTCCATGCATCTTCTGATCTTTGATGGCACCAACTTCCTCTATTGGAATAGAGGAATGCAGTTCTACATTCAAGGGATGAACTTTGACATGTAGAAGGTGATGGTCACACCTTAAAAAGAACCAACCGAAGCTGTTGCCACATGGAGTGAAGCTGCTCTCAAAGAAGCCCAACTCAATGCAAAGGTCATTAGCATCCTCTACGCAACCCTCACTCCCACGGAGTTCAACCGGATCTCATCATGGGACACCACCTATTAGATTTAGGACAAGCTATGCATCACATATGAAGGCAAAAAGCATGTCAAGGAGGCCAAAATCTACATGTTGGGCAGTCTCCTAGAGAACTTCAAGATGGGAAAGAAAGAAGGCATTACAGAGATGTATTCAAGGCTGAATGTCATCGTCAATGGGCTGGTTGCTTTGGGCACTCCTTTGGAAAGAGACATCATCAACTCAAAGATCTTGAGAACTCTTCCAAAGAGATGGGAGTCAAAGGTTACCTCCGTTGAAGAAGTGAGAAGCCTTGGTGACATCCCAACTGAAGAACTCATTGGCAATCTTCAAGCCCATGAGCCTAGACTTGACAAGCAAGAAGAAGAAGATAAGCAAGAAGAGAAGGAAGCCAAGAAGATCAAAGATAGTGCTTTCAAAGCACAAGTGGAGGCTGTCATCCTTCAACAACAACTTGCTTGCCGGAATCCCTCCTCTAGTGAAGATAAATGCCCTAGTGAGCATGAAGCCAACTACATCAAGGGCAAGCACTTCAAGGGAAAGCAAGCCTCCTCCTCCTCTACTCTGAGATGCTACAAGTGTGGTCAAAAGGGGCACTACAAGAGTGAATGCCCAAAGTCAAAAAAGTCTCATCACAAGAGCAGCTCAAGGAAAGATGAGGATCACAAGAAAGAAATCAAGCACAAGAGGAAGGACAAGAAGGAAAAGAGACACAAGAATGAAACCAATGCAACTTGGGAAGCTTCATCTTCAAGCAACTCTAGCTCCAAATAAGATGGATAGTGCCACCTTGCCCTCATGGAATCTACAAGTGAAGATATTGGTGAGGTAAGTGAGGTAAGCTTGCATGAACTTCATAAAGAAGCTATTATTGATATGCTTATTACTACCCATTCTTGTTTTGCTAAATGTAAATATAAAAGAAAATGGTTAGGAAAAATCATTGATGATCTTTATGCTAAGCTTGAAATTTTGGAATTGAATGAGAAAACCAATCTTGAGAATATTGATAACTTGCAAGGGCAATACCTTGATCTTGAGCTTCAATACAATGGGGTTGAAGTTGAGAATGGTGTTTACCTTAAGCACATTGAAAAGCTTAAGGAAGAGAACCAAAATTGCCTAAAAGAACTTGAATTGCTTAAAACTGAAAATGCTGAATTTAAGTTGCTTATTGATGCTCGTAGAGGAGAGAGATGTTTATCTCAAAGAGATTCAAATGCTAAAATATGAAAATGCTAGGTTTCTTAGTCAAGTAAATGATTTATATTCTAGACCTTTGTTTCCTAATGATAATGTGGCTGCTATCTCTCTTGAAAAGGATTCATATCTTACTAAAACTTTATGTCTTGAGGCTGACCTTGTGCATGCTAGGGATGATATATCTAATTTTTCTTCTACAATTGTTTCTTTGAATGATGATAACCATAGATTAAGAGCATCAATGCAGAAATTCCTCAAAGGGAAGAACTCCCCAAATGAAATCCTTGATCATTCTACCCAACAAAGGGGTACTAGTGGTTTGGGATTTGAAGGGGGAGCCTCAAAGGGAAAGAGCAAGGACAAAGGTAAGAAAAAGAGCAAGGAGATCTCTTTCTTTGTAGGAGAATCTTCAGGCACTAAGAATCCTATGGTTTGTTCTTATTGCAAATGTGATGATCATTATTCTACTTATTGTACTTATAAGCCTAAGGGGATGAACCCAAAGATGAAATGGGTCCCCAATCTAACTCCAGACCCCAAAGTTTGAGTTGGGGACCGACATTCTCCTTTCTTGTAGGGAAAAGATAGATGGATTGTTGATAGTGGCTACACAAAGCACATGACGGACGATGTAAGCCATTTCAACAATTTCACAAACCAAAAAGGAGGATCTGTCACCTTTGGGGACAACAAGAAAGGTAAATTCAAAGGTGAGGGTGATGTAGGTGAATCCTTATGTATCAAGAATGTTCTTTTTGTGGATGGAGTACATCAAAATTTAATAAGTGTTAGTCAACTTTGTGATAATGGTTACCTTGTTCTATTTACTTCTTTTGAGTGTTTGATTCTAGATTCCCTCACCAACCAAGTTATATATATAAGGGAACTAGAAGTGGTAATATTTATGTTATTATTCTTAACTCTATTGAGCCTATGGTTGGTAGATGCCTAGTAGCCATTTCGAATGATATTTCTCTTTGGCACCGCCGACTTGATCATGTAAATATGCATCAATTAAAGAAGTTGAGCAAAAAGGACCTAGTCAAGGGACTTCCTAAATTGGATTTTGAAAAGGATGAGGAATGCCAACCTTGTACACAGGGAAAGCAAACTAAGTCCTCATTCAAATCCAAAGGAGTCCTTAGCACTAAGAGAGCTCTTGAGCTTCTTCATATTGATCTATTTGGACCAATGAGAACGCAATCGCTTCATGGTTCCAAGTATTGCCTTGTTATTGTCGATGATTTCTCTGGATATACTTGGACCTTATTTATCGTTTCAAAGAGTGATACGCTTGATGTTTTCTCTAGTTTTGTAAACGATTTGAGAATGAAGCTTCTTGGCGGATTGTTTCCATCCGTAGTGACCATGGGGGAGAATTTGAAAATGACCTTTTTGAGCATTTTTGCAAAGAATCGGGTTATGCACATAACTTTTCTTCACCTCAAACACCTCAAAAAAATGGGGTTTTAGAGAGGAAGAATAGGTCTCTACAGGAGATGGCTAGGACCATGCTTCTTGAGTTTGATTCTCCTAAGAAGTTTTGGACTGAAGTTGTCAGTACCTCTTGTTATGTGCAAAATCGTGTTTTTACTCATCCATCACTTAAGAAAACTCCCTATGAACTATGGAGTGGTAGGAAGCCTTCTATCAAGTATTTTCATCTTTTCAGATGTCCTTGTTTTGTTTTAAACATGAAGGACCCCCTTGGCAAGTTTGATCTGAAATCGTATAAGGCTTTCTTTCTTGGCTATAGCACTACTAGCAAGGCATATACATTTTATAATGTTGATCTTGTTAAAGTAGAAGAATCTATTAATGTAAAGTTTATTGAGACTAACCCCTCTATTCCCAAAGATATTGTTTCTAATGATGATGTTGCAGATGAAGTAATTCCTATTCTTAAAGAACTCAAGATCACCCAAATGGGTAAAGAGGTGGCTGCTCAAGAAGAAGAAAAAGATGATGAAAAGAAGGATTCAACTCCCCGGTTTGCAAAGAATCATCCTAAGGAGCTAATCTTAGGTGATCCATTTGAGAGAGTAAAGACGCGGGCTGCATTCAACAAATAACAAGCCAACAATGCCTTCATCTCACAACTAGAGCCTAAAGATGTCAAGGAAGCTCTTGGGGATGAAGAATGGATCCTAGCTATGCAAGAGGAGCTAGAACAGTTTGAGAAGAATAAATTTTGGACCCTTGTGCCAAGACCAAGTGATAGAAAGATCATTGGAACTAAATGGGTCTACCACAACAAGCTAGATGAAAGCAACAATGTGGTAAGAAACAAAGCAAGGTTAGTGGCTCAAGGCTACTCAACAGGAAGGTATTGAATTTGATGAAACATATGCACCTGTAGCTAGACTTGAGTCCATTTGTATGTTGCTTGCTTTTGCTAGTCATAAAAACTTTCTTTTGTTTCAAATGGATGTTAAAAGTGCATTTTTGAATGGTACAATTGAGGAGGAAGAGTATGTTGCAGAACCTCCAGGCTTTGAACATGATAATCTAACTAACCATGTTTATTTGTTGCAAAAAGCTCTCCATGGATTCAAACAAGCACTAAGGGCTTGGTATGAGAAATTAAAGAACTTTTTGTTAGATCATGGTTATATCATGGGCAAAGTAGATTCTACCTTGTTTCTAAAGCACACTTCTAACAATTTTCTTATCATTCAAATATATGTTGATGATATCATTTTTGGTGGAACTAACCATGATCTTTGCAAAGAATTTAGTGATCTTATGCAGAATGAATTTGAGATGAGTATGATGGGTGCGCTCACATTCTTCCTCAGCTTTCAAATCAAACAAATAAAAGATGAGAACTTCATCAACCAAGGCAAGTACACCAATGAACTACTTAAGCACTTTGGGATGGAGAATACCAAGCCGATGGACAAACCCATGTCAAACACTGCCAAATTTGATAAAGATGAAGAAGGTGAGAAGGTAAATGAGAAGCTCTATAAAGGTATGATTGGAAGTTTACTTTACTTAACTGCCTCTAGACCTGATATAATGTTTAGTGTTGGCTTGTGTGCTAGATTTCAATCAAATCCTAAGAAATCTCATCTTATAGCTGTTAAGAGGATTCTAAGGTATCTAGCCAAAACTCAAAACTTTAGACTATGGTATCCCAAGTCAAGGGACTTTACTCTTACTGCCTATAGTGATGCTGATTATGCAGCCTGCTAGATTGATAGAAGGTGCACAAGTGGCACTTGTTTCCTCCTAGGACCATGTTTGGTGTCTTGGTCCTCTAAGAAACAGAGCACCGTGGCATTATCAACCACTGAGGCTGAGTACATTACAGCTGGGAGTTGTTGTGCCCAGGTCTTATAGATGAAGCAAATGCTCCAAGACTTTAACATTCATTTTGATGCTTCTCCTATCTATTGTGATAATACTAGTATAATTAACTTGTCTTACAATCCTATATTGCAAAGTAGAGCTAAATATATAGAGTTTCACCATCACTTTCTTTGTGATCAGATTACCATGAAGGATATTTATATCGCACATGTGGACACGGAAAATCAGTTGGTGGACATTTTCACTATGCCTTATAGCTAGTAGGCATCTATCCTATATGTTTTGCAACTATCTTGATCATCTTTTAGTGCTTATATGCTTAAAATTGCTTTTCATGTTCTTTTTTACCTTGTTTTTCTCTTGTTTTTGGGTATTTCTCATAAACGCTTGTTTTATCCCAAAATAGTACCCAATGATGAGTGACATGTGCCTAAGTATGTTCAATATAAACAATGGACTTGAAAAATAAATTTAATTAGCATTCAAAAGTCTAGAAATTAAGTTTGATGGTTTTAGGTCAGGTTGACCATTGGTCGAGTTTCCCCCATGACAAACTCGACCGATCCCTAGCTAAGAGATTTTAAAAAAATGACCAATCGGTCGATTTTTAGACTCACGGAACTCGACCAATCGACGGGATGTTGCCAACTTAAGTTGGATTCGATCGACTATTCTCCCTCTCAACTAGAGAATAGACAACCGATTCCCCTTCTTCTATCCCTAAGCTCTCAACCCCAGACCTTACCTTCCCTATCCTAGCCCTAATCCGACCTAGATAGACCATTGTAGACCTTCCCCCTTGCTCTTCCTTGGTGTGTGAACGATTTTGGTGATTTTTTTTGTGCGTTTGCTCTCTTCTTCTCCTTCTTTTATGCCTTAATGACTTCTCATAGAAGAAAGAGACCCACCCCTAGCAATGCACCATCCTATTCTTCATCCTTTCACTTGATTCCGTTTGATGAGACCCTCTTTGTCTCAATAGAGGCTGTAAATAGGTATAAGGACCTTCTTCCTAGGAGTCCTTTTCCTTTTAGATCTTTGTTTGAGTCTAGCCCTAGGAGTCAAGCCATCATTGATCAAGTGGCGAGGTTGCTATCCATTCATCACCTATCCACCCTGACTTTTGAGCATGATTGCTTTCATAATTCGATGTCTAGCACAAAAGAAATTCATGAATTCTACGCAAATTTGTGTTGGAATGATGACTCCCTTGTACCCCGTCCAAATACTCAAGTGATCCATACTTCGATGATCACTGAGAAAAAATTCCAAATCTTTGAGGATATCCTAATTTTTTTTTTCAGGAGCCGATGAGAATGACACTTGGCATAAGGATTATGGCGAGTATTTTGACCATTTAGACCCTGAAGCTTTCTACAGGTAGAATGAGATCACTCGTCTTGATATCAATCGCTACCTAAAGAAACCTGATGTTCCATACAAGAAGAAGAGCACCCTACCTCCTCCTCCTTAGATCTGAAGAAGCATATATTAACCCTAGTGGTCAACTGCAACATCCATCCAAAGAAAAATCAAATGGATATTGCAGAGAACACTGCGGTAATCATGTATTGCATCTTAGAGAATGTCAGAGTCAAGTGGTCTAGATATATCCTCCACCATATGACTTTCTTTGACTCTGGAAAGAACACCCGTGGCACCGATCCTCCTTATACTGCCCTAATTTTTGGTCTTTTCCAATTTGCCACTGAGAAACCACTCTTCTCTGACTTCCACTACAAACATGCCAGGAAGGGAGTGTGCGTCAGTGAGACCACAATTCAGAAATCTGTGCCTACCCTATCCTCCTCCACACCTGGTGCTTCACCCTCTGCCTCTGCCTCAACTGAACCTGCCTCTACCTCTACCTCTGCTCCACCTCCTCAGCCACCCCGACCTAGACATGCCTCATTTTGTGTATCCAATGAAGCCCTGATGGGTTACATGATGCACCAATAGGCATACAACCTCTAGGCCCAGGAGCATCTGCACCAAGATTAATGTTCAATCACGTCAAACATGAACTTATCCTGTGCACACCCATACCCCACCTACCAGCCTTACCCTGATAGTGATTATGCATCCTATGCATACAATCACTTCTACCCTACCCCTGAGCCTTCCACTGCTACTCCCACACCCTCTGCTGGTGGTGGTTTTTCTCCCATCTTCCTGCTATTTCCTGTTGGCCCCTTGGCCACTCTGCTTGCCAATCTGGGTGATTCTGCTGCCTCCTTCCCTCAGTCCAATGATCTCTACGTCTTGGTATGACTTTAGATGAGCAGAATGCTCATTGGCCCAGTCGTGGCTTTGGTCCTTCTATGGACGAGGAGATGCCTGACTAGGCTGTTGCTGAGACTACTGATGCTGATGAGGATGTTGGTGATGGTGAGGATGCTGATGATGATGGTGATGGTTTTGGTGGTGACTCCAGTGATGAAGGCACTACTACTGCACCTTCAGATGGAGACGACGACTACGAGCCTAATGCCGAGGATGATGATGATGCTCTGGACATAGATAGTTTAGATGTCTAGCTGTTTCTTAGTTTTTAGTCTAGTTTGCTGATCACATATATCTTTCTAGGCTATTTTGTATTAGAAATATCTGGGCACATTTTTTTTGGTAGGTCAAAAATGCGTGTTGCTAGTATTACCAAAACTTTGGGCACTAAGTACCCCATTACATCTGTCAGAGTTAATAAGCCATAACTAAAAGTCAATATCCCCACGCAGGGGGATAAAGAACCCTGAATAGAGCTAGGAAACTAAGAAAAGCAAACAAACTGATACGGCTAGATCCTAACACTCATACCAGAAGAAAGGCTATTTCAAACCATGATTACATACATTCAGCATACCCACAAAAAATAACCACAGCTTGACATAGGCTACCTCCAACCACCCTGCTTGGGTCTAGCCTTTGAGTATCCCTCTTTCTTAGCAAGTTGTCACAAGGACCCATAAAGAGCACACACAAAATGGATCCTCCATACCAGAAGCATTCACAGTCTAACTGTGTGGTAAGCAAGGGGTGATGTAAATTTCTAACAGGGAGTTTGCAAGAAGGAAGCTCGAAGATAGACCTCCTTGCTAGGTACAACACCAGCTGACAGTAGCCGCACCCACAAAGTGTGGCATTGCGCCAAGAAGCAGGACTCCCTTTTCACTTCAACCTCACCAATTAGCCCTGCCAGGCCTACAACTTCTCTTGCTTGACTAACATAGATCTAGATTCAGGTGGCCAAGTAGAGCTGAGCGACTAAATCAACAATCCATCAAACACCTTGAAGGTGTTCCTACACATAACAGCAGGTAGACCCAAAGAGAAGAAGAAGAAGAATCCTTCCACCCGCCTTGAAACCAACCCACCCGAGGCTAGCCTACTACTTGCACAGAGGTGCCCAGCTCCATGATCAGAGAACCAGACTGGATGAGGATGGAGCTCGACCAGTCTCTTTCTAGCTGAAGAGAAACCCCCTCTAGGAGAGGACCTCGGCCATGACCCAAACCCCCTATTTGCACAGAGGGAAATCACTGGCACCTTATGAGTGCTTCAAAACACAACAGCAGGGGTCACCTTACTTACTCCAGGTTAGCGCCAAATCACCTCAACCGCCCAACATCTAGGAGCATCCAATGGTGGTGATGAGGGAGCTACCCTCTGTAAGTCGAAGACCCCAGAACTGAAGGCTCCGCCACGAAGGTAGAGCCACCACCAGTCATGGAGACGCAACGCCAAACGATGTCATGAAGTCGTCGCACCGCTGGACTAGGCCAGGAACCAGCTCGGGAAAGGAGGGTAGGAATCTAAAAAGGAAATCGAGAGACTCCCTTGATGCGCCTACGAAGATGGAGCAACCGTGCGTGAGACCAGACCCAACAGGAGGTGGCTCCTCTCCATCTGTCCCTCATAACAGGATGGAGTCGACGGTGATGTCGATGCGGCAACGACCCTGGTTCTGGCTTCAACGCCATGCATCCCGCCTCCTCCTCGCTCCAAGCCAAGTCCGCCCCCTGCGATGATGACTCCACAGATCCTACCTGAACGCGAAGCTTCGCCATATCCAAAGAGAACACTGCTAACTTCTGTAGATGAAGCCACACCGTGGCCGATGAGGGCCAGGGGGAGGAAAGCGCCGAAGAGGCGCTCCCTCCCCCAGTAGTAGCCACCGGAGATTCTAGAGAGAGACGAGAGCTAACCCTAGAGAGAGCCCCACTGGATAGCTAGATAATATCTGGGCACATTATCTGAGATGTACTATGTTATCTTCAGTTTTCATTGACTCTCACTTGTAGTTGTTTTCATGAGAACATGCTTCATGGGTTGTAATATATCTTTTATGCACTATTACTCTTTGATAAATTATATCTTATGAGTTGGTGCCATATTTCACCATATTTTGATTATGACCTAGCTGGTATGTTTCTCTGGTCTCTATTTGATATATGTTATGTGATTACATGTTTGAATATCTACTTGGTTGTGTTTGAGAAGACCTTTTTGTATGCTCCTCTACACCCTTCCTTTTTATAATGGCAAAAGGGGGAGAGAGAATTTCAATGTCTTAAAACTCAATCATATTGCTATTAATGCCTATGTGATTCTTTTCTTGTTCTTTATATGCTTTATCATGTGACTTGCTAAAGGATCATGTAGTACATGCATGCTATATTGCTTTGTGTAGAAAGAGAAATTATGCAGGTTAAAGTAAGCATAGTTTGAGGGGGATTAATTCACATTGTTCAAATCTTGAATCCCCCCTAATTCACAAGGCAAAGGTATACTTTCAACATTCTTTTCAATATGTTTGAGGAATGGTTTGTCATTGTAAAAAAGGGAAGAATGTTGACCTAGAGGTTATACATTGTCCATATTTTGATAATGACTCAACCATTCCATTCATATGTATCTAATATGGGTATTCAAGATTGATTTTAGGTTTTAGGTACATGAAAAGAATCAATTTACATAGGCCCTAGCTTGTCAAAGCTCAAGTCAAAAGCAATGCAAGTGTGCTAATTAGGAAATCCATTCAAATGACCTTAGAAGAATTTTATAATCACTTGTATTGATGATATGACTTGTAACTAAGATTAGAAATTATGTGGGATACTCAGTACCAAGTTTTAATCACTTTTTGACCACATTTGAAAATTGATCACAGACTACTGATCGATCAAGTTACAATCTCGACCGAACCCTTAGATCAATTCTCTAATGTGTGAATTAGTCGAGTTGTGCATTCACAGAACTCGACCGATCGGGTTACTGACCAAATGTGATTTTAAATGATCGGGTTTCCCAGGAAAAACTCAACTAATAGTTTGAAAATTGGGTTTGTCTTTTAGCCAATCGGTCGAGTTACCATTATTGAATCTCGGCCGAATGTACTGTACGAAAATGTAGAAAAAGTGATTCTAACCATTGGTGATTTGTTTGGACGAAAATAGATCCGTTGCCTTGTGCAAAAATGGCTATAATTTGACCCTAAGTGTTCCCCAACTCAAGGGAGCACCACCAGCTATAAATAGGACCACTTGGAGTTCATTCCAAGGTTGCTCATTCACTACACACGTGGTCCTTGCTATAGTTGAGTGTGCTACCACCCCTTGAGATCCTTTCTCTCTCTAGTTTACACTTCATTTCATGATTTGTGAGTGACTTTGGATTATTGTAAGAGAGCTCCACCTTTGTGCATGTAAAGCTCTCAATATTTCACTACTGTCCTATCCCCTTCTTTCATGAAGAAAAACTGAAGGAAGCAAGCTCCATCGAGTGAAGAAGGAGCTGTAGATGGTCCTCTTCAAGGTTGATGAAGAGGTGGTGATCTTCTCCATGTGAAGGAGAAGGCAAAGGCGGAAGATCCAAGAGGAGAAGAAAAGTCCTTCAAGGCAGAAGACTTGAGCTTGAATGGGTAAGACCTAGGTGAAGGCTGAAGATTCAAGCTAAGTGGGTAAGTTCCTTGTGAAGGTGGAGATCTCCTTGTGATCAGATGGGTAAGTCCTTTGGTGGTCTATTGTTGTAATCTCTGTGGTGATATAATAGAGAAAATCACTTGAAAAGTCCTAGAGGTTGACCTCTCTAGGTAGTGGAATGAATCACTTATAGTTTGAAGTGTGAAACCACTCTACTTCCCTTTGTCAAGTGCTTTCTATCAATCTCTCTCATCCTTTCTATGTTTGTTAGATAGGACTTCAAATTGCCATTAAGCTATTTCTCCTAATTGATATAATTTGAAGGTCTAATCTGTTTGGTGAGAAATTTGTAGCTATATTCACCCCCCTCTAGAGCCCTTAGATCCAACAGGAACATGATACAGTCTAACCAAAATTTGCATTTTGAGAATTTCCCATCGAACTTCTGCTTTCTCAGGATATCAAGGACTCTAGCAACATGGTCATGGTGTTGTTCTAGATCATTGGAGTAAACTAGGTTATCATCTATGAACACTATGATAAAGGAGTCAAGGAAGGGTTGGAAAACACTATTCATAAGGTTCATAAACACACTCGGGGCATTGGACAACCCAAAAGTCATGACCAAAAACTCATAATGGCCATAGCGGGTTCAAAAAGAATTTTTTTGAAAATTTTCTTTCTTAACTCGCAATTGGTGGTATCTAGATCTTAAATCAATCTTTGAGAGAACACATGCTAACTTGAGCTGGTCGAACATGTCATCTATATGGGGTAGAGGATACTTTCTTAATGGTATCATGATTTATCATTCTATAGTCTATGCACATACAGAGCGATCCATCCTTCTTCTTCATGAAAAAGATCAGTGATCCCTAAGGAGAAGTTCTACGCCTGATGAAGCCTTTGTCTAGTAGTTCCTGTAGTTGGTTTTTTAGATCAAGTAACTCACCGGGAGCCATCCTGTAACGTGCCCTATGGGATTTGTCTCGGGAGCTAATTCTATTAAGAAGTCCACTTCTCTCTCTAGAGGTATGCCAAGAAAATCATCTGGTAACACATCTGCATAGTCCTTGACTACCTTTATTTCCTCTAAGGGCTGCACCTTAGGCCCCATCTTCATAACTATTTCTAGGAATGCCTAAAAACCCTTGGCTATCATCTGCTCTGCCTTCACGGATGACACATATAGGCTAGTGGTAGAATCCTTTATACCTCTAATGGTAAATGCTGGGTGACCTGGTCTCTCTATTCCTATTTTCTTTTCCCTATAGTTTATTTTTGCAATATAAGTATAAATCCAATGCATACAAATTATTACATCAGAGTCATTCATATCGAGGAGGATAAATATGGAGTTCATTATTCATATATTTAACATGTATGACCATAGTCCTCAAGAGAGAAGAAAACATTCATCCACTAAGAGTAGCGACTTATAAAACATATCCTAAATCCTTGAAGTCTAGACAATGCTTAGTTGTGAGATTTCTCAAAATAAATTATTGGTAGAACCAAAGTCAAACAAAGCTTTTACATTTTGTCCCATGATATGAAGCATTATTACATTGGATTCATGATAGTCAAACTACTATACATCTCATATTAAGTATAGGAAAAGATCTCTATGGAGTCTTACTCTCTACTAGGCGGTTGACATTCGCCCGAGCCTCTTCATTATCAATAGAAAAGACTCAGGATCGCCTATGCTCTCCTATAGTTGGAGCCATTCTTGGTGGAGCGACAACCATCAGTAGTGATGCTGCTATTGGTTGGGATGCCATTGGTTGTTGACATAGTGGAGGAGGGAGGGTACAATTGGCCACAAAGTGTCCCTACTAATGAGAGAGAAAGCACACTCACTTTTCATAGTGACATTTTCTAGGGTGCCTCTTCTTGTAGGTACAACACTCAAGATGATAGTTCTCTTGACATGGCTTTTCCTTTCCTCCATTTATTCCTTTACCATTGTTGCATCTTGCCCTTTTATGTGATCATTCCTAGGGTAGAGACACCTTCAGTGAACCCTAGGTGTCCTTTGGGTGTGGTCTGTGCAGATATGATTATATTTTCCATGTCTAGGGGAAAGTTAAGGGCCTCAGTGAAGCTTGTAGGTTTACTTGCCATTACACGAGGCTTGATTAAAGGGTGCATGCACTCCAAAATTTTTTCCACTCGACACTCTTTAGTCATCTTGTATCCAAAATGCTCCAAGAGGCAGAACTTACAAGAGAAATCTATAACTGACATGTTGCCTTGGTAAATGAACATGAATTGCTTTTCCTTCTCTTTCTTTCTGGAGGTGGGTATGAATCTTATAGAAAAGATAGTAAGGAAGTCTGTCCAGGCCATCCATTCCTCATTCAGATCTTGGCCCATGATATGGTTCTCCCACCATATCTTTATTGCTCCTTCAAGAAGGTGAATGGCGAAGAGAACCTTTTTGCTTGACTGCACCTCTAGAATACAAAATCCATTCTCTATTTCCAGGAGCCAAGCATCCACTTTGTCAACCACCCGGTTTTATCTTCTCCCCATAATTGTTCTATATTTATCTTGATGAAATATAAAGTGGTGATTCCAAGATGAGGGTGAACATGTCTCATATCTGGTGATATACTTGAGGGCCAAGGCACTAATGGCCTTAGTGAGCTTCTTTTGTTGCTCCATCTAGACCGCATCAGGGGTGTGCACCATCATTTGCCCAACTATAGGTACAGGACCAGCAACAAGGTCCTCCTTGGGCTTGTCCTCATTCTCTAACATGGGTTCACCTTTCTGGTCATTCTTTAGGTTCAGGACATCGAAGGGGACATGCTTAGGCTTGTGGCCTTTTTCCTCGAAGGTGTATTATGACCTCTTTCACTTCTTGGAGGAATGTTCCTCCATAGCCTTCCTCTTCTTCTCTAAGGACCCCCCTTCCTGTGGGAGGGCCTACTCTCGGGGTTATCTTGGGGAGTGTTAAAAGGAATGGCGGTGGTGTTGGTACGGTCCATGCCGATTCACATAAATAGATAGCTAACCTCGGTTTAAACTTTAGGGATTTAAAAAAAAAATAATGTCCATGACATCTTGATTACATGCATTTTATGATTTGATAGAGGAGGCCTTAATATTGATAACCATAACCCTAATTTCTCAGAAAGGGGTAGAGGAAACATCTTTTAAGTCCCTAGGGTTTTGTGAGTGAAGTAAGGGGGGTAGAGAAGGGTTGAATTTATAAGAGAATTAATCCTAGAGATATTTTATTTCGAGTAAAATACTCTAAATTTGCCAGACAAGATGCACATGTCTAGGAATCCTTGTAAGCTGACTAGCAGTGTAGAGGAAAGTTTTACCAACCCTCGGATTGTGGTCCCTTCTAGACACCATCATCTTTAGAAAGTACTCTTAATTATTCCCTTGAGTTCTACATAGTTTTATGAAATTAGTTAACTATAAAAGGTTAAATGGTAATAATGGGCTTTGAATACCAAATATTATGACCCCTCCCCTGTCATCCCCTAAAAAGGAGGACTGAGAGGGAAATGGCCATAATTGGGATCAAGTTTAGCAAGTAACCAATAATAATTAATAAAGTCTGATAACAAGATAATCTCTCCTCTAGGGAGTTACATGGAATATAAATCTAATGTTTACCATAGAAATAAATTCTATCTATCTAATTCCTACAGAACCAGATTAAATCTTTTATTTTGGTGCCTTCTTTCCAAATGCCCATCTTTCATCATTATTTGCAGGTTACTAGAAGTTTAACCTAAAACACTACAAAACAAAAACATGGTTAGTATAACAAGTTATAATGCTATGTGGGGGAACCAAATATGCACATGTATTGGCAACAATATAATCAATCATATCTGCAATTAACATAAAATAAGAACACCTTTCTATTTCTTAACTTCTCAACCATTAATCTATGTGGCATACATAATCACTGGGGGCACCCTATCTTACCATACTCACTATATGGGAGTAATTATTTGATCTACCCACTCACTGGGGGTGATTCCCATCCATACCCACCACTGGGGGTATTCATGATATTATACTACTCATTTATTAGCCAACCCACTCACTAGGCATTCTTTCCATAACTACCATGGATGCATTTAATCGAATATAATATTATGGTCTTGGGAAAGTTATTTCTATATACTTGGATACTCATATGGGCTTTATAGATTTCAAGAAGTAAATAAACAAGAAAATAGTTCTTTTTGCAATCCTTTCAGAAAAGCCTCGAGAAAGCCACATAAGTCTATTAATTTGAGTAGTCATAGGAGTAACACATACCTTTCTCAGGAGAAACTCGGTGTCCAATCAAAAGGCAACAAAAGCAACTAATCAAGAAACTACCCTAAAACTGAAGCATAATACCCATGTATTATTATTTTGTTCATAAATTCACATCAATTTAGACTTGGGGTCTAAGTTAGGGTTTTGGGGTCAAATGAGGGTTTCATTAGGGTTTTGGCTTCCCAAACCCTAATTATCACTTTTAATGCCTTTTTGGTTCACATACCCTAATTTTATCATCATATGCATTTTTAACTCAAGAAAACCCTAATTTTATCAACTTATAAATTATTAATCTCAAATTAGATCCAAGAAACCCTTTTGATCCAAAAAGTTCAATCTTTGACTATTAAGATCAATTAAACATACCATGATCATTAAAACCTATAAATTAGGGGTTTTTTATATATTAAACACATTAAATTTGGTGACTTTAGTCATTTTTTAAATTAGAGACAAAACTAGGTCTTGAAACTATTTTTATTTCCTTCCTCAAATTTTAATGATCATTTTCATATATTATATGCTACTATTGGACCATTTTACTAATTTGTTATGATTTTTGCCAAATAAATACATTTTGCTCAATCATAGACCACCACCTCAATGGCTGACTGTGAAATGGTAGTGGCAGTGTGGGTCCACAACCAAGATAATCGATTCATGCTGCATTAGCGCCCACATTCACGCGACTAATGCGTGAGTAAGCGAGAAAGGAAGGGGAAATGACGGATTGGTCCTAACCTATTTGATGGGGAATCAGGGGTAGATAGGTCTTTCTACAAAGATCATATTCTTCCTTGGTTTGGCTCTTTCTTCATGAGTAGGCGGTCAAATAGATGGTTGAACTCAAACCTCCTATCCTCCGGGCGATAGGAAAAGGATGCAAAACCTTCATTTTGTCCTTCCAAAGTCATCGATGCCTTGAATTGCTCTACAGGAGGGATGAACAGTTCGGGCGGGTAGAGGGATCTCCATTGAGGTCTAGAGATGTGCTAAGGATGAAGGACAAGTCTAAGAGGGAAATTAAGAGGAGGGAGAGAAACACGAAGTTGGACAAAGTCTCTTAAACCAACTTGTGTTCTCTCAGAGGGTCCCTAGGCCTCTATTTATACTCAACCACGATTGTAGAGTTGTCTATAAGATTGTGAATTGGGAAATACTTAATTTCCTTCCAAAGTGTCCACAACTTAGGATAGGTCGGTGTAGTTTCTTATCACGAATCTATTGGAGCAATTTCTAGATTCACATATTAACTGTGTTGAGCGGAATCTGATTAGGAAAGTCATCATCACTGGTCCCTGTATCCTTTTTCCTAGTTGGGGTAAAAGATGATCTGAGGATCGCCAGATCATCATCCAACAACCACGTAATACACGTGAATAAAGGGGTCAGCTCCCTATTTCTTTTTCAAACCAAATTCTAACAAATAGTATATCGATTCATTAATACTTTCACTTTAAGGATATTTGTAAAATCCATATCTCTCACTCCTTTTATCTTTTTAATCCTAAATTTTGAGGGAAAATTTAGTGACCTTTTCTAAGTGTGGGAGAGATTGAAGGCCAAATCACCTAACATAAATATATTTTTCTTAATCTCCAAGTCTCCTTCTTATTTCATGCATTTAAGGCATCAATTTAATTCTTTTCTCTTTTACCTTTTCCATATCCCTTGTTTTGATTACTTTTCTCATTAGGAATCATGTAAAGATGAAACCAAACCATTAGTGGCATTGAGCACCACTTTTCTAGAGAATTCCACATAATTCCAAAAGTACATTATTCGTTATCCATATCTTTTACATTTCTCTTAATATTGTATTTTCTTTGTTCCATTTTCCCTATATTCATTTTTGGTTTATTAACAACAGTGAGACCAAAAAATCCAAAGAAATGGTGATTTTGCAAAGCATAGAAAGCACTTATTGTTTCACTATTTAAAATCAGACAAGTGTAGAACTATATGAAAACAATGTTATAACAGTGGTTGTGGTTGGGCATAGTTGTAGGAAGTTTTACATGGGAAAAATACTATAAAAAAAGATAGGAATGCCTAGGATATTCATATGATAGAGAGGGATTGAGTTCAACCATGCAAGAGTTGACATATTCTAAGGCTTGATGGGTATTATCAAAATGGCAACCAATATGATATCCCAAAACCATGCATGTATACAAAATCATTTGCATGGTTACTAGGACTATATGGTTGGGGTATTTGGTGATGAGCCCCTACAAACTCTTCCAAATCAGAAACATCATCCCCATGATATATTTTATTCATAAAGAATAAGACACATTTTCAATGATATATTGGCTTATATTAATTTGCAATTCAACCAAGTTTAGTTTAGTTTATAGTGTCATTTTTTTCAATATGTAATGATAAAGAAAACTAAATTACATATGGAGGTTACCTAGATATTTTAAATCAAGTTTAGTGGAGTTTATAGAGTCATTTTTTATCCAATATGTAATGATAGAGAAAACTAAATTGGCAAATGGAGGCTTACGCAAATATTCCATCATTTATTTAAGAGCAAGCCTAAAAAAGGTGATGTGAATTTTCTTGATTATGGTGTAACGGGTTTGTAATGAAATACTGGAACCTCATATTTGTTTTATCTAAGAAGAACTTGTGTGAAATGATGAGGTTAATAAATTGATCTAGCATTATAATGGATGTCCTCATAAATACCCCTCATTTCATGCATATCACAATTAACTCCATATGAAACACCATAATATAATGGTGTGTGCAAGAGTTTTACTCTGTTTGATATGGTGCAATCAATGATGAGTTTAGCTAATATTCCAAATTCCTATTAGGGATATGATTTAGAAACCACTGTTATTATAGTCAACCTTTCACCTTCTAAATCATTTCAAAGACACTGTATAAGATATGCACAGAGAAGCGTCCCAATATGTATTTTCTAGAAGTTTGATATTGTGAAGCTTATTTTAGGAAACAATTTTCTAACAAGCTTGGACTCAAATCAATTTAGTTTGACCTTGTTGGATACCGTAGGGAAACTAAGGGATATTACTTCTATATTACATTTGAAAAATGTTTTTTTTGATAGAAAACTGTATTCCTTGAAAAGGAACTTATTTCCAAAGGAATTAGTTGGAGGAAAATATATCTCAAAAAAATTCAAGACAAACAAGACAATACTGAACCTGTGAAGGTAGATGTGGAATATGGAGAACCACAAGATGTTGTGAAATCCCAAACTCCTCGTGTAATACAAGAAATGCAAAATTCGAGTAGGAAACCTATAAATATAGAGAGATATGGATTTCTCATGACTCATTAAGACAATTTGTTAATCATTAATTATAATAAGTTAACAACCTACAATGATGCCATTGATGGATAAAATTCTAAGAAATGTCTTGGTCCATCAAATTTGAAATGAAACTCTACACATGTCAACAACATATGGTTTTGTGGATGCACATGAAGGGGCGAAGTCCATAGGGAACAAATGGATCTTCAGACTAGTACATTTCCGGCCTCTAATGTCACTTTTCTTGACGTTGGTTATACTAAAAACCCGATGCTAGATACCAAACAACATCAGGTTGTTTAGCACAAACGACACCATAGACGAAGTCCGACTGATTAAGAGAAGACACGAGTACCACTTTTTCATTAACGCCAGTTATATTCCAAGAAAATTGACATCTAAAGTAACATGCAAAATAATTCTTTTTGGGGGAAAATATTTGACTCCAAAAATTTTAAGATGGGCATCAGTTTTCACTAAACCGACGACAGACATCACTGCACATTATAAATTTTTCCTCCAAAATACTTTTGGCATCGGTTTCTTCTCCACAAAATCAACATTAATTGACATGAAAACCACAAAAAATTGCACAATCTGTGTTGGTTTTTCATCAAGAAACTGACGTCTTAGTGTTTGCGCCACATCCCTACGAAAAAAATCTCCCCCAAATTTCACTCTAGTATCGGTTTTTTCATATACAATCAATGACTATTGCCATTACTGAGGCCAATTATTTTCGTTTGGATTATGGCCTCTTGCATCAGTTTTTTGGAATAAATTGACGTATAAGTCACTATATGTGGTGTCAGTTTTCTGAATGTAACCAACGACTTTTTCCATTACCGAGGCCAATTTTTTTTTGTTCGGGTAAAGGCCTGTTGCAGCGGTTTTCTAAAATAAAACATAGTTTAAGTGACTAGGTGTAGTGTCAGTTTTACTCATCTAACCGATGATTAAAGACTTAGCTATTGGTTTTTTAATACAACCGATGACTAGGTCCCACTTATGACCCGTGAAATTTAATCCCCTTCCCCCATTCTCTGTTTCATTGTTTGTCCGACCTAGCTTTGGTGATTCTGACATCTACTACCATCGTCTTCCTCCATTGCCACCACCACTCCTCTGCTTGAGCTGTTGTGTACTCTCTGCCACCCCTAGTTTGATCACCACCACCACCGCTAGAGCTCGCCATCACTGTTGGATCTTATTGTCACCACTGGAGCTTGTCTCCGTCACTGTTGGAGGTCATCGTCGTTGCTGCTGGAGCTCTCTGCCAGTGCTGGAGCTAGCCATTGTCGCCACTAGAGCTAGCCACCCTCGTCACCATCGTTGTCATTGCCTGTTTGGTCGCCTTCACCTCTTTGATGTCGTCTAAGAAGGTATGTACCCTGCATTCCTAAGCTTCTTGCTAAGCCTCTTGGTATTTACACCCTCAAGTTTGGGCTACCGTTCTTCATTTATGCTGATGATTGATTATCTCTCCTTCATATAAGTGATTCACTCTACACTTATCAATAGCCGAAAACACTATAAGAGGGTTCCTAGTTAGATATTCATAAAACTTTAATCATCAGAACACTCATTTTCTTAAAAATCTATCATTTTTTGTTATATCCTCCACTTTCTTTGAACAATCAACAAATTTAATTTTATTGATTTTGTAACATGAAATCAAAATATGCAGCTTTAAATTTGTGTTTAATTATGTGTTTTGAATGTACTCAATTGCCTCCACGGTTGCATATCATCTTCAATCAAGCCTCTCTTAAATGCATCCTTCATATTAAATGTTTTAATAACACTCTTTAACAAGATCTTGCATTCCATCCTAGTTATTAAGAATAAGTTATATGTTAAGTCATAAAAATAAAAAATATGGCATCCTCACATGTAATAAATATTAGATAAGGGTGCCAATGTTTCCATGTAATCTTTCAACATGAAAACATTTTTTGTTGGCCTAGAAACGCATCCAAGATTTATTCATTAGGAGTAAATCTTAGATTGTCCTTGGCTTGGGACTATTCTTGAACACTTAATCTCACTTAGGATGTAAGTGTATAATGTGTAATTGGTTTTCAAGATGTTTTGTCAACACTTCCCCGTTTGCTCTCTAGGTACACATGTTGATGGACATTTGCCCATCTACATCAGTGTACTTGGAGAATTGCGGAGAAATGCTGCCAAAATTGTCTTGAAAACCGAATACACTGTATACACTTACTAGTGAGATTAGGTGTTCAAGAATGGGATAGGTGGTACACACATTCATAATTGAACCCTATTCCCTAATATGTATACCATAAACCCTAATTTGTAGACCATAAACCCTAATCTAGCTGACCCTTATCCCTAAGTCCAAAATAATAATACCGAATCTATTTGTAAATCCTAAACCCTAATCATGTAAACCCTAAATCTGAATACTTGTTTTTTATTTAATTATAGAATGGATAGATCATGGCTGTCCATTCAAAATCACTACACCCTAGAGTTCATTGCTGGTCTTGACAAGTTTATTAGATTTGTGAAGGAACATAGGAAACAACTTGGAGATAGTTTCTACTATCCATGTAGGCATTACAGTAACAACTTGAAAGTCAACACTGTTGATGAAATCAAAAGTGATGTCATGTGCAACAAGATTATACTGGTATATACAAAATGGTACTGTCATGGAGAGAATCCTATAGTAAGAGTAGTATATGTCCATAACAATACTTATGTTGAATAGGAAATTGCCAATGATGTAGATGTGAATGAACCAATTCGAGAGACATGGTTGATGCGATTCTAGATAATTGTGGGGTAGAGCACATGGATCCACCTTCCTTATTTCCAAAAATTGTGCACGATTTTGAGAGATAGTTATACTTAGGTTGTACTAAGTTTACCAAGCTGAGTGCTGTGTTGAGTCTGTATACTCTGAAGGCTAATAATACATGGAGTGACAAAAGCTTCACGTCATTGTTGTCTTTATTGAAAGCAATCCTTCCTAAAGGAAACAAGATTCCAATCTCAACATCCAAATTAAATAAAATGTTGTGCCCAATGGGAATGAAGGCTAAGAAGATACATGCATGACCGAATGATTGTGTGTGATTTCAAAAGGACTATGTTGATTTGAAAGATTGTCTGAAATGTGGGGTGTCAAGGTACAAAATGACGAATTTAGGGAACTCCAAAATTGGATCCCCTTCCAAGGTGATGTGATATCTACCTAAAATACTACAGTTTCAATGGTTGTTTGCCAATCCCATGGATGCAAAAAATTTAAGGTGGCATGCATAGGTAAAGAAAAATAACAATGGGATCCTATGACCCACGTGTGATTCCCCACAGTGGAAGAAAATTGATTTATTCTACCCTGAATTTGGTGAAGAAGTCAAGAATCTAAGACTTGGTCTTTGTAATTGTGGGATGAATCCATACAACACATTTGGAAACTAACATAACACTTGGTCTGTTATGATTGCTATATACAATCTTCCTCTCTATTTGTGTATGAAAAATAAGTACATCATGTTGTTGTTGTTGATATTGGGCCCTAAACAACCTGGAAATGATATCGATGTTTATCTTGAACCTTTGATTGATGAATTAAGGAAACTCTAGGGAGAAATTGTAATGACCTATGATGCTTCACATAGAGAGACATTTTCTTTGCATGATATGTTGTTTTGCACTATTAATGACTTTCCAACATATGAATTTTTTTTTGGATACAATGTAAAAGGATCCACAACATGCCCTATATGTGAAGAGAAAACTGATTCGATATGACTAAAATATGGTGGCAAGACTGTATATCTCAGTCATCATAGGTTTCCTCCAAAATTTCATCCTTACCAAAGGTTGCACAAAGCATTCAATGGATCAAATGAGGAACAAAGTGCCCCTAAACTTGTATCGAGATGGGTTTCTTTTGAAAGAGTAAAAGACTTTGTCAATGCATTTAGTAAGAGATCACAATGTACCATTCCCACATAGAGTGACAAATCTTTATACAAGAAGAGGTCAATATTATTGGATCTTCCTTATTAGAGTTCTTTGGTAGTTAGGCTTTGTATTGATGTCACACATGTTGAGAAAAATGTCTGTGATAACATCATGTGTACTATGTTAAATATACCAACTAAGACTAAAGATGGCACCAAATCCATAATGGACCTACATGAAATGGGAATAAGGAAGAAATTAACAGAAGTAGTTAGCAGTGATCAACAAACATATTTACCTCCTGCTTGTTACACGTTGTCCAGAAAGGAGAAGAATTTTTTTTGCGAGTGCATGCTTGATGCTAAGGTACCACATGGATACTCTTCCAATATCCGTAGACTAGTATCAATGAAAGATCTAAAGCTGATAGGTCTTGAATCTCATGATTGTCACACTCTGATGCAACAAATATTGCCCATGGAAATTTGACGTATACTGTCAAAGCATGTAAGGTTTGCAATCACCATACTTTGTTTCTTCTTCAATACTTTATGCAATAAAGTTATTGATCATGAGAATCTAAATAATTTACAAAGAGAGGTGGTTGTTACCCTATGCCATCTTGAGATGTATTTTCCTCCTACATTCATGGTACAACTTATTGTCCATTTGACTAGGGAAGTGAAATGTTGGGACCAGTTTTCTTGCATTGGATGTATCCTTTTGAACGATACATGACCGTTTTTAAAGGTGATGTTTGAAACTATTATTAGCCTGAAGGGAGTATTGTTGAGGGTTATGTGGCCAGGGAGGTTATGGACTTTTATAGTGACTTTGTAAGTTGAAATGAAACTTTTGTAAGTGACAAGAATATTGAGGACTATTCCAGCAAAGGGACTTTAGGAGCACGAGTGAAATTAATCAGTCATGATCTATGGGAACAAGCTGACTTGTATATTATACACAACATCGATGAATTGAGTGTTTATATCACCAAACATAACAATTTCATCAAGAAACAATGTCCTCGAGCCAATTCAATGTGGCTTGCTAGAGAGCATAACAAGACATTTATTAGGTAGTTTGAAGATAAAGTCTTACATAAACTATCTCAAACACCAAATAATGTCACTGAAAATATCAAATGCCTCACCTATAAACCAAAAATGAATGTTATGTATTATGTAGGGTTTGACGTAAATGGGTTTTCATATTACATAAAGAGTCAAGACAATAAGAGCATCATCCAAAATAGCGGGGTCACCTTTCAAGCGTCTTCATTGTTTTTTTTTCTAGTGCGAAGGATAAGAATCCACATGAAGCTAAAATGTCAGATTACAGTGTGATTGAAGAAATATGGGAGTTTGACTACGTAGAATTCAAAATTCCTATCTTTAAGTGTAATTGGCTTGATAAAACCAAATGAGTTGTAGTGGATGAATCGTGTTTCACATTAGTGAATTTTGAAAAGATTGGTGAGAAGGGTGAACCATTCATAATGGCATCACATGTGAAGAAAGTATTTTATATCGATGATCATGCAAATGAAAATGGTCAGTTATTCTTCATGGTAAAAGATATTTCATTGAAGATCTTATAGATGAAGAAGAGTACTATCACAAGTATGATGATTCCAGTCAATTCTCAGTTGGCTTGCCAACACCAATTATAGAAACTGACACTGACTTATATGTGCATGGAGATCACACTGAGAGAATGTTAATTGATAAAAAATATCAATATTAGAGGCATGCTTTTACTTTTATAAATGTTAGATGTGCATTTTATAATCTTATATTTCATTGTTTGATATTTTTTGTATGCCATTTTTTCATATGGCATCTGATCATGAGTATGATGACGGTGATCATGATTACCGTGAAGATGAGCAACATCACAATGTGCACCATGACACTGGTGTAAGTTGTGTATTATTTTATTATAGAGATGTGCATTTTAAAGTATGTCTATCTTGTTGTTTTTTTGTATTATTCTATCACATTTATATCTTTTTATGACCAATATGTGTTTTTTTTATCAATTTTAGGTTGAGGATGTACGCCCTAAGGATCTTGCTAAGCTTGATGAGCAACATCATAAAAAGGCAAAAATAAGGGGTATCACCATGATGAACAAGTTGATATAACAAATAGGTAACAGACTAAAGTTGGTTGTTGAGTTTGATCATGCACAAAATCCTTTTGGAAAGTACCAAAACTCTTTTGTGGCATATCTAGGGGTTCTTTCTCATAGCCATCATAGTGTAGCAGTAAAATCTTGGCATAAAATTGTTAAAAGCAAGAAAGACTTCATATGGAAAGAACTATGTGTGAGATATTATCATCTGCAATTCTATTTTTAAAGCTATATACACATCTATTTTAAAGAATATTCAATTAAGTATATAAACTTTTGTTGAGCGTATATGACTTGGATGAAAATATGCATCGTAAAAAGGTGATGCAATGCTGCGGGAGGGTATTGAGAATTTATAGGACAACTCTGACAAGACTATACATACGGGGCACTGATAAGAGGAAGAAGTCAACCATTGAGAAATTGGAGCTATTTTGACCCATAGATGTGAGGGGGTGTTTGTTTCTATGAAAAATACCAATGAATTTAAGGTATTAAGCCTCACTCCCCATTATGAATACATTCTTATGAATTCAATATTTGGCCTTGACCTTGATTGTTATGTTTTACTTACCAGTTACTATTTAATATTGTTACTAACCAGGCTGCAAGAGATGCTCAAAGAGAAAGGCATGCAAAGAATGTGCACAACCACAGGATGGGTTCAGCTGACTATGCACATCTTTGCCAAAAGCTACTGCAGGCGTCTTCTTCTCAGCAACCTACTCCTAGGACTGCTGAGTCCTCTACTACTACTGAACCTCTACTTCACCATGATCTATGGATAGCTGGGAGGCAAAACAAATATGAAGATATACACAACCCTGCAATTTTTAAGGTGGCTAAAAAAATGGTAAAATTCAACTCTCAGAGAAATTAGTATTGATGATTGTTATGTTTTACTTACCAATTACTATTGATGATGATTAGAGGGAGCTATACGCGCAAAGTAAACAAGGCAAGTTTATCCTTGAGGGTACAATGGATGAATTGATAGTTTCTCTAGGTAACCCAGAGCATCCTGGGTGTGTTAGGGATGCAGACACTGGTGTCGGTATAAGAGCATTCTTTGGGTCATTAGAGCATAATTACAAATCTGTCAAAGGGGGATTCTCAAAAGAGGAGGTAAAAGAGTTAATTGCAAAGAGAATTTAGGAAGCAATGAGCCAACATTTATGTTTCAACCAACTACCCCGACAGTAGCTATGCCACCCTGCTCTTCATACGAGGTAGACCCCCGAAAAAGTTGGTTGGGAGTAATCCTATGAACCCACCACCTAGCATGTACGCTGTAAGTATTTTTATCACATAGTAGTCTTTCAAAATTATTTGTATAATATATATAACACTCTATGTACATTTGTAGGTGTTGAGGCCTTGTCATCTTAAATTACAAGAATATGTCATTGTAGTGGGCGCGACTTACCCATGCCTTGAAGGTGAGACGATTCATATCATTTCCCAACAATGCAGTTCGTGTGACACCAAACCTTGTCTATGCCCTTGGAAGTAGACTCCACTTCCATATGCGCACCCTCGAGCACGACACTATAGGTGATGTAGAAAGCGACTTGGTTGCATGGCCCAAAGTTGGAGTTATCGATACTGATGTATGGTAAATTTACACTGTGTTTGTATCTTTATATACATAACACCATTGATATAAGATTATATATGTATAGGACATAGAGCCTAAGAAACCATTTACAACTTGTCCTCCTCCTCCACCTCCTCCTCAAATACCTGGTTGGCTTGAAAAGGACCTATTCAACTAGATAGATCCTCAGTGCAGGTGTATGGCACTATGGATAGGAAAACATGACACATGGTAGCCTATGATGGTTTCTATTAAGGAGGACACTGTAGGTCAACCTCATGATACCAGTATATTTCTAAAAGATGTTTTGGAGTTGTTTAGTTTATGCTTGGTTGAATACATATGTGATATAACTTTGGATATGGTGAGATTTTATATAGTTATATACCTCATTTTATATATGTGGATCTATTTTCTTATGTATTAATTCATACATGATATATTTTTTGTAGCCACTTACATAGGGTCTGTAAAGAGTTTTCACTACCCCATGTGACATTTCTAGTTCCATCCTTGATTAGCCACATAATTAAAGACCCTGCATCTGTTACATAATACTACTCTACCACATTTAAATATTTTGGTAAAAATAAAAAGAGCATGATGTTAACTCCATTCAATGTTGAGTAAGTTTACTTACTCTACTTATAATTTTGACTTAATAAATTACATTTCATTGTGGATTTTGAGTTATATTTTGTTTCCTTCTTATTACTCAGGAGTAAACATTGAGTGTTATTAGATATTGTCCCCACGATGCTAACCATGTATTATCCAGATCCTACGGGTGAAAAAATAGACAGTGGGGAACACGATTTGAAAAGGGCATTATTCACGTGAGTAAATTTTTATATTTATATTTGTTAACATATATTTTACATGACTATTTGTTTATTCAATTCAATGTCTTATATTAACGTATAGGGCTATAAAAGAATTTAAAAAAGCTGGAGGAAAGGTGGACAAGAAAAAGAAAGCGATTGCTTGGGAGAATGTTAAGGCAGTTTTCTGACTCTAATGCATATTTATGCCAACTATGATTACTTTTATTTATTAATATTTTGTATGTTGAAATTTATAGTGTTTAGTACAAGACAACGGTTGGACATGCTGATACTACACGATGCTATATATGGACATGATTGTCAGATATGCGACAGTAGACATCGACGAGATACAAAATGTAATCCATATTTTTATATAGTCTTGATCATCACAAGTATATAGTCTCATTAGATAATATGAAAATATAAAACTTATTGATTATATACATCATTATCTTTGCATGTGTTTAAAAAGGAAAACTTCAATATGCAAGAAAAGCTAGAAAACATATAAATGCCCTATATGATAGAACAACTAGATGAGACACGAGAAAAATGGGCACAAGGCTTCGAAAGGGAAGTGAACTTTGAATTTGATTGGGATAAGGAATGACTTTTCTAAAGTTTGATGTATTATTTCTATCTCAAACATGTGGTGCTAATGTTATAACTTTAAATTTGATGCGACTAAATTATTGGTGCATATGTGAATCATGATCTATATACATGTGTGTGAATGTGAAGATGAATGAATGAATTACGTATGAATGAATGAATCATATTTCTACATGTCATGAGAATGGAATTCGTGTATATGTAAATGAAGTATCATGTGTGTGAATGAATGCAAAGATTTATGTTTGAACATGTGATTGAAATGGAATTGGAGAATGAATAGAATTATATGCATATATTATGTTTGTTATTGTAGGTTTTGTGGCCTATTGTGAAGCTAAACTCATAGGATGTTGTGAACCTACAATTTATAACTCCACTTTTGAACTATAGGTTCTGCATCCTGCTGACCAGCCAGGTAGTAGGCCTTCAGGCTTCTATTAAAAAAATGATAACTTAGGTGTCAGTTGTAACACAAAAAATGACACTATATACCCTAGCCATCGATTTGAGTAAAATAACTGACATTAAAGGACAAAATCAAAACGGCTGTGCTGGACAACACAACCTCACTAGGTAGCTTGCCATAGTCATATGTTTTGTATGTTTAACCAACACAATACATCATAGTCATCAATTATATGGTTCGCTACCGACACTGTACATCATGATAGGTGTCGATTGTTACCAAATCGATGATGCAAGGTCATTTACTAGTTATAAATGTGACATGGTATGGATCTTGTGATGTAGGTTTTTGGAATGCAACCAGCGACTCAGACTCCTATCTGTGTCATCTTCTTTTATCCAAACAACCAAGGCTCTCCAAAGAACTGATGTCAGTTTTGCTATCCTCAAAGAGCTGACGTCTTAGACCTGTGGCTATAGTGTTGCCCACCTAGATGTCGATTTATAACCAACATTATAGAGTTGTTTTAATTGACACTAGAGATAGTTTCTGTACTAGTGTCAAGAAGAATACTGACATGGATATTATGTAAAAACCTATATAGGACAGTTGGTCTCGAAATGTCTAATACACATTTACAAGGTTGACTATGAAAAAACTTCTTCACCTTCTAACATGGTTAAATCCATCAAGATCACACTTTACATTGCATCTTATCATATTCTACTTAACAAACACACATTAAACTGCATTCTTTAACAACAACTTCTTGAGTATTTGTACATGACACAATTTGAATATATTATCATGTCAAACAAAGCTAGTAGAAGTAACAAACTACAAATGCCAATCTATGGATTGCATCAAGCATTAAAAAGTTATAAACTTCATTTTGATAATATAGTAAAAGAGTTTGGCTATATCCAAAATGAATATGAACATCGTTCTTAAAATAAGACTAGTGGGAACATAGATGTATTTCTCATATTGTATTTGGATGACATACTATTAATGCAAAATGACATACCTACTCTAGGTTTGGTTATGACATGGTTGAGGAATACATTACCTTGAAGGATTTAGGCAAATCAATATTCTAAGAATCAAGATCTATAAAGATAGATCCATAAGGATTTTTGGTCTAAGTCAAAGTACATACAATGCCCAAGTATAAAGAGGTTCAACATGCATGACTCTAAGAGAGGAAACTTACCTATGTTACATGGAATAAGTCTCTCTAGAGGTCACTGTCCCAACTCATTGGAAGACTTGGAGCACATGATTTCCAAGCCAAAAAGGATGACCACCAATCACAACCAGGATACATGTTTTGCCTCAACAAAGGATTCATAAGCTGCAAGAGTTCTAAGAAAGAGAAAGTCATTAATCCTAAATTGAGGCCAAGTATATTTGCACATCCAATGCAGAAAAGGAACCCATACAAATTAGGAAGTTCATCAGTGAGGGGTGTTTCCATTCATTAATGATGCAATAGATATTTAATATGGTAAATATGGAGCAGTTACAATTATCAGGAACCTAGATCACACAAAATTTCCAAGAATATACTAAATATTTCCATCTCATATGATAGATCACATATATTGATGACATGTGAATATTTGTGGAGTATTGAGTGAAAGCAACATTGTTGACCCCTTCACTAAAAGACTTTTATGTAGAAACATGATGGTCCTATAAGATCACCTGGAGTTAGATTCATGAGTGACTATCTCTATTATAATGGGAATTATGTTATGAAACCTAATAATGTGATGATTGTAATAGGATATCTTTTTATTTGTTTTGATAAAAATAAAAACCAATTCTACTAATTATATTTATTTCCATATAGGTAATTATTGAATGCAATAATATCCTAAAAATGTTTGACTCAATGACATATCGATTTGGGTTGAGAACCTAAAAATGAGACCATATGCATAATTTTGAGTACTAATTCTTATATTGTCTCTAGTCAGATATTATTGCGGGACTGTGAAAGGACAACAGATTATAACAAAGACTAGTATGTATTATGATTGATGATTATATCTAATTCATGATGATATCAAGTTTGATACATAGGTACTTATTCAACAACAAATGTACAATGGAAAACCTACCTTGAGAATGATACATGGAAACCATTCTTTAAAAATTTGAATCATACCTCAATGTGACAATAGAAATTGTGATCCTTAGAAGCGAAGTCACTACATTAATCATATGTTGTTTGATGAATTCCAACATTACTCACATAACTTTGAATGAAAATTTCCATAATGGTCATGGCTGAGTGAAATGGGACACACATGGATTATTGTGAGTGACATCAACTGTATTCATCCATCCTATATCAGTGCTATCATGTCCACCTGATAAGTGAGACTATGAAGTGCATGTCCATGCTTATATAAGTTTCATCTCAATGGTCCACTCTAGATCAAGAAACATAGATTGAACGTTAAGAGGATTATTATTCCATGCCTTGGGTTCAATATGGATATCTGTGACAAAGGATTGTGTTGTCAAGGTAGCATTTGTCACTTATGGGTTGAAGCTTTCTCCAAGTTATTCTAGTTACTTTAACATCAATGATGTGTTTCTAGATATCGATAATGTCTTGTGAGGTCTTTGACATCACTACCAACATAAAATGGAACCTACATGGTCACACACATATGGATTCTTAAGGGGAAAATTGTTTACAATTACAATCATAACTACATGGTTTTGAATTACATATATGTCAATTTTTATCCCATATAATGAATTGATATGCCAATCAATCGATTAGTTGTTGAGAAATTCAGTAAATCAATTGAGTGTCATTTAGTTAATTGATCACTAACATGGAGATTTACCAAAAGATCAAATGATGATCATTCTATCTACTGGTGCATGTATTAGGGAAGTGTGCAAAAGCTTCAGATGGTCGATTGAATTCTCAAAACTATCAATTAATATGGCATACAATAAATTAAAGTGCAATGTGCACATAACAATACTACCCTATCAATTGAATCAATTCCTAGTTGACCGTCCCGAACACTGTTAGAGTTTTGCCTATTTGTAATAAAATGAATATTGTAACTAGGAGAAGGATTTATTTTTCAAGAAAACAAAAACCTCAACCCCCACTAGGTAAAGGAGGTAATGTCCAAGAGATGATACATACCAGTTTCCCATGAATTTCTCCCTTTGTGAGAGAGAATTAATTTCAAGGAAAACACCCAACAATAGAAGGAGGAAAGAAACAATGAACACTAGCACGTCAACAATATGTTTTTGATTCTACTTGGAGGCCAAGGTGGCTCACCAGGTGTTCCTTTCTTCTGCACATACAAATTAGAGATGAGGGATGTATGTGTACTTGCTATGTCCTCAGATTTTGGTGAATTTGAAATATAAGACTTAATTTGATAAAAAAATCCCCAACTGTAGTATTGATGGAATAATAATGTCATGGGTGAAACCCATGACCCAAGCATTGGCCATGAGACTATTTTATTTGCAAATTGGTTCTTGTGGCACAAGTTTGAGAAGTAAAAAGAAATTCATGTATGAATAAATAGTGATAGCTTTGCGAATAATTAGATAATCGAAATATGAAATGATATGCAAGTTTCCATAGGAAAATAAGATACATGGTGTTTCAAGTAATTAATGGAGTGATTATCTAGCACGGAATGGCAATACAATGTTTGAGGCATCAAGAAAGAATATTTTGATCTAACTTTTGGTACAATTAAAAATAATAATGAAAAGAAGAGAATTCTAGAAATTGGGAGAAAAACAATATCCCATGAGATAATGGTAATTGTTTTCCTTAAAGGGAAAGTATCATCTTTGAGGGGTGATCCCAATAAATCCCAAAGACTAAATATAAGTTTAAAAGATATTTGATAGATTTTTGTTTCTCATAAAATGTTGCCACAAGTTTGATTAGAAGATAGAGGTTTCCTTTTCAAAACATTGGGTTTTATAGAATAAAAGAGTTTGTAGATAGATAAAGGTAATAGGAGTATGGTTAATTATTTCCTAGAATTATGCCTTTCCTTTCCCCATAATTTAGTTGGTGTTAAACTGATTGAATAAAATGGATATATTTTTAATACTTTTAGAAAGAGGTAATGGTGTGCGTTATAGTATGCCTTGCCACTTTTGGAAGAGAGAAGAAAGGGAAACAAGAAAGGAGGTTATGAGGGGGCGCGCGCACACACACACACACACATATATATATATATATATATATATATATATATATATATATATATATATATATATATATACCCCCTTTACCTTTCTCTTCCTACATATATGCAACATAGGGTTTGTAGAGAAGGTGTTCATGCACAGGGGAAGGAGCAAGTGGACGATTGAGTACAACATATGTGATCAATCCCGAGGGTTACTAGTACCTTCTTCCTAGCCAGGGTTGTGTCTCCAATTCAATAGTGATGACAGGCATGGTCGAGGTGATGCAGACACATGAAGCTTGGTTGCTCTCTAACCCAGTGGAAGCAACTGTTTGGCATCTCCTGCGCACGTAGAAAATGGCATGCGTGCAAGAGGAAAGGGACACGGTCCCCTAACCACATGAGCATGTGCCATGGCTTATGATCTGTCCGCAAATGAACAATGGCTTCACGCAACCACGAGCAATGTCTCGGTAAGGTCTTCAACTGTGTTCTTTATGTTGAGTAACCTGCTATGGTATTTAGTAACCTAGGACATACCCTTCTCATCTCTGACCACTACAACCACTGCTAGTGGATGACCAAGTCCATCTAGGGTTCGTGGAGGTGTCCAAGCCCTTTCACAGCCGTTGGAGCCAAGAGTTATGAGGGGAAGATCAACCCAGTAGCGGTCTCACACAGACATGAGTCAAACTACCTCGTGATCACGAGGTAGGAGTAGACTCGCAATCAAATGACACTAAGTCCCATAAATAGGTGTTTAGAGAGAAAGGGCACGAGATTCATTCTCCTAATCTCAAGCAGATTTCTAATAAAATTAGAAATAAGTTTTAATTGCTGACATGGCACTTGTTGATTGGTCTAAGAGGGGTAATCTTGAAAATTTTGTAGATAATTAATGGTGACTTAGAATATAGAAAAACTAGATATCAAAATGATTAGGAAAAAAAGAGGAATTAGAATAAAATGGATTTATACCCTAGATCTGAGCCTAATTATGAGAGTAGTTGTAATATGTCTTAAAGTGGTGATTACTTCATAGAACCCTAGATTTGGATATTAAAATGTTGAAAACATTAAAAGCCTTTCTTTTATGCTATTATATGATTTTTTGAATATAATGATAATCAATATGATGATGGTAATAATGATAAGATTATTAGGGTTTCTAAAGTACATACTCATTAATATGTGTAATTACATTTCTTGAAACTAAAGATTTAAACTGTCTATATAAGTCATTAATGAAGTCAATCTAATCTAAGTGTTCACAATGGAAGGATATGATGGATCTAATAATTAGAGTTTCACTTAATGTTCACTATGCGATGGAACTAGGGTTTGTACCCTTATTCCCTGTCTAACCTTATGACAACCCAAAACCCAAGATTAGGACCCGAGTAGGGTTTAATCTAAAAAAATGTAATGGTGAAACATTCAGATTTATATACATGCAAATTAAATATTGATTGCTTGGATCTATTAATTGGATTGATTGAATATACTTGAAGTATAATTGCATGATCTTCATGGCTCACCGTTGAGGTACATGGTTATGATTATGACTAGCCACAATAGTTTTCTAGTGTTTTCTTTGGATTTCTTGAGGATTGACTAAATAAATTGTGGGTTTCTTATTTACATTTTGTTCAATTATAATGCCACTAGGAGTATCAGATAAAGAAAGATATTCTATTATGAACCCTAGGATGACATGCATCGAGGGGTGATGCACATGAGATCTGAAAGGAAAGTGGTCTCAACCAAGATATCATACCAAGTATGGGTTAGAATATGCAAACAAAATTCCAGTTCTTACATGCAAGTAATTGATTGATTATATGTTGTTATGTATTTGCACACTTTTGCATGCACCCCACATACACAATATATTTTGATACACTGATCCATGTTTTGTTTCATGCCGTTTTAGGTAGATGCAATATATGAAGATAACGAGACTTGATGAATCAGATGAAACCTACAAGAAGATATTAAAGCTAAGTAAAGGAGTATTTGCTAGATACTTCTTATCCTATAGTTCTCATGTAAAAATTTCATATAATTCCTTAGAGGAATATCTTTCTACAGTTGTAAACAATGTTTGTTAATTAATGGAAATTATTTGGTATTATTTGTTATTTGATGAATCTGGATCCTTGTGAACATAGGTAATGGATCTCCACTTGAAGGTCTTTCCTTAATTAGGGGACGCTGAAAGTGGGGTCGTTACATTTGGTATCAGAACCTCAGATTTTTTCACATAATATTCAATAGAGTATAATTTTGAGTAATCTATAGAAATATAAGGAGAAATACTAATGAATGACCCGATGATAACAATGTATAGAAGGGGTCATGGCTTTGGGGGGATGAAAATATTTTCCTCTACATCATTAAGTTGGTATAAGAGGACTCCCTTAGCCAAAGTGTTACCTCCCTGGCCAAAACCTACGGTTTTCCTAAAGTAATGTTTCCTTTAAGTCTTTTCATCTAAAATTTCATTCAGTTCTCATCCTCTTGATTAATAAAGCGTAAAAGATACTTCCCTCCTCACCTCAAGTTAGGGTTTTTTAGAAGAAGTAGGATTAAGGCTTGCTCCACCAATAAATTTACACGTAATAGGGAAATAATGATAAAGGGAAAAGAATGTTTTATGGGTTTTTCCTTGCAAGGGTAAATCCTAGATGGGGATAGTGTTGTCTTAGGAAAATTCTAGTGGAAGGGACATAGAAACTCTAAGAGTCAGGGTGTAGTCTCTGACCCGAACCCTAAACACTAATCCTAGGAAATGGGAGTAGTGTGGTGATATAGTAACCCTACCCATGTGAACCCTAATTAGGGTAAAATGGAATATGGAAAATCCATATGAGTTTAGATGACCCAATATCCCATGCATGTATGTGGGAGCACGACATTCATGTAAAGGGTTTTAAGAAACATAAGAAACCAATGGTTACATGAAAATGAAAATTCAACTTTTAGGGTTGGTGTCCTGACATGGGATGGGTCAACCTAGAAGTGGGAAAAGGACCTATGGGGGAGGTAAAATGCTAATCTAGTGGGGTTAGGTTGTGGCTAGAGAGACTAACCTCCTATTATGAGCCAAGAAGGCACCCTAGGTTAGGACCTTCCCTAGAAGAGTGAGTTGACCAATAATTTTTATAATTGAGGCAACCTTCAATGTCACCTAATGTGTGAGGGATTAAAAATATGAAAGCACATGAAATCTTTGAACCCATGTATGCCATCTCTGAGGGACACAATAAGGAAGTGGCTGAAAGTGTGTGACCAAACCGGGATAGGAAGGTCACTAATATGCCAAGCTGGGAGAGGAAGGCCGATATAAGAAGGAGGCCAACATAATAACTAGTGATCAAGCTGATATGGGAAGATCACCAATAGGACAAGATAGGAAAGAAAGGTTAATATAAGATGAAGTCACTAAAAGGACTGGTGATCAAGACAGGTTAGGAAGATCAACAACAGGCCAAGCTGAGAAATAAATGCCAATATAAGAGGAAGTCATTGAAATGCCTTGTAACGACCTCACATTTCAGAAACCCTCAATGAAAGAAGGCCTTAAAGTTGAGAGGCATTACCTAAAATTTTCCCAAGGATCCAAATTTTAGCAAAAAATAAATAATAGCAAATAATTTCCATTAATTCAAATATATTGTTTACAAGATGTTCCTCTAGAACTTACATAACTTTTCATCATCATAATTGTACATATGAGAACTATATGTGAAGAAGTATCTATCTAATCCTCCTTACAAGTTAACTCTAATGTCTTCAAGTAATTTCATATTTCCATCATATTTTGGTATGATTTTATCTCGCATGTATCTAAAACATCGTGAAACAAAAGCACAAATCAACATATCAAAATATATTGTGTACATGGGGTGCATGCAAAAGTGTGCAAGTAAAATAACAATATATATTCCATCAAGTACTTGCAAATAAGTACTGGCATTTTATTCGCATATTCTTCCTTTATGTGATACTCATAGAGAATTTGTAATTGAACAAAATGTAAATAAACATACAATAATTTAATTGTTCAATCTTTAAGAAACACTCAGAAAACATCGAAAAACTAATGTGGGTAGTCATAAGTGTGACCACATACTTTTTGTAGAACCATGTAGATTATTGAATCATAATTTATGCATGTCATCCAATCAAGCAAGCAAAGAGAAATGCAATCATTTAATCTTCATGTATGTAAATCCTAAAGTGTCACCATCACATTAAATAGATTCAACCTTACTTGGGTCCTAATCTAGAGTTTTAGGGTTTCCTTGGCATCGAGTTATCATTAGGGTCATATTCAATTTCCATGTTCATTGAATTAATGAATTAATAACCCTTATTCATATTAGGTGTATCCATGATCATCAAATCTGTAGTATCCCTTTATTATGAACACTTAGATCGGATTAACTTCATTAATCAACATAACAAGATATGACCTAGGTTTCATAGACCTATTTATTCACATGTGTAGCTATCCACTTTATTAGCCCTAATTATCATCTTTATTATCATGGTCATCATGGAAATTAGATTATTCAATAAGACCAAATAATATCATAAAAGAAGGGTTTTAACATATTGACATGTTAATATTCAAAACTAGAGTTTTTATGCTTAGAGCACCACTTAAACATGTATCCATGGTACTTTGAAAATAGGAAGCATAATAAAGTTTCAATTATATTTTATTTATACCCTCTCATTTTTGTGATCAAAATGATATTTAATGTTGATATAATCTGACCTGTGTTTTAATTACTACATTATTTGTAAATAGATCTTACTTAGACCAAAGGGAGACTGCCAAGTCAGCACACTTGGACCTCAGCCCTTTTCCATGTGGATCTAGCCTGGCCAATAGCCTGTTTCCATATCAGAGTGGTGCACTCATTCGCAAGGCACTCTAAGAAAGGTTGAAATGACCTATTTCCCCTTTCCCATGTGTATAGATATCTATGCACATGGGGGATGTATGATCTTCTGGCATGTAATAGCCTTCAACCTCATGACGCAGCCCGATTGTGGCTAGTAAACTATACCGCCGAAACTCCTCCCTCAACCCCTAATACCTAAGAGCTAGGAGAAGGGTTGAGAACCTTCATGCGGCCACCCCATTCCTACAGGGTGCTTGGCCTCACCTAAAGGAGTGTGGAAGAGAGGGAACTACATGGTTTCTCCAATAACACTCCTAGGTGGAAGGTGAGGTATAACCATGACAACCCTACACCTAGCATTGTGCCAGGGAAGGAAAGTCATTGTGGGCCTCTAGGAGATGCCCCATAGTTTCCATGAGTCAATCCTCACCCTTTTTGAGGTCTATAATTTGGCTCAGACCCTCTATTATCATGCATTACACGCAAGGTGAACATGGGTTCTCTAGAATTCTAGAAACGAAAAACCATAGGCACTCCTTTCTATGAACAACAACCTCGATGTAAAGCCTGTGATAGGTGTGGGTTTTTTTTGGAGTTTTTATATAGGTTAGTGGGAACCCTAGTACCACGAATAACCAAGAAAGGAAGGAGGGAGAGGGAGAGAGGCACCAAGAGGAAACCTGTGTTCTCCTTTCATATACGCATATCATGACTTACTTGGATGGAAAGCGCCTTAGTTGTAATTAACTACTAACAATATATCCCCTCTCATAATCTCCCTTCTCGTATCTACCATCCTCCCTTTGTTGCACAAAAGGAAAGGTTCTCATGATGTTTAAAACACACATATCCTCAACACCAAATAACATTATTGGAAAGCATGGCAAAAAAATATAAAGTACATTCCTTTCTCTTCCTCTAAGATAGAAGGTTTACACCTTTTATTCCATAATCCAAAGTTTACCTGGAGGCAATCATAAGTTTATTACTAAAATATGGATTTGGCAACCTCAATATCAAAAGGAAATCAATCAATATCATTCCTAACTTATACTTGGTTTTTTATATTGTTGGGATGTATTTTATATGCAAAATTTTTTCTATTAAAAATTTCATTAAAACAATACCATTATCTCATGCTATACCCTTTTTCTCCCAATTTCTAAAATTCTCTTCCTTTACTTAATATTTCCCAATATACCAAAAAAGGTAGATCAAAATAATACTAATTGATGTCTCAAACATGTGTTGCCAAACTAGCTAGATAATTCTCCTTTTAATTATCTAAAACACCAGACATCTTATTTCTCTTTTGAAAACTTGCATAATATATTATATTTCTATTAACCAATAATTAACAAAGTCACCATTCTTTATTTATGCATGAAAACTCTCTTTTCTAGAGATTTCCATACAACTCTATATTTAACAATATCAGTTTTCCATTACTTTAGAAATCTCTTTATTATTGGATTTTATATTTTTTGTTTTGTCCAACATTATTAATGGGTCATTACAAACGAAATTCCTTTTACTTATTTATCTTGTATCCCCAGAACCTATTTGCAAACCAAATAGTCTTATGGGCCTTTATATGTGCCATGGGTTGCACCCATGACACAATGAACAACATTATTATTCCCTCAATAATACCATTAGGGAACTTACTTATCAATTCATGCCTCATTATTTATATAATTCAATTTCATCAAAATTGAGGATATTATATTCACCCCTCAAAATGATTTTTTTCCTTAAATTTTACACCTAATAAGGTTATGGTGAAATATAACTCCTCTTAATTTCACAACTTACGGTTAGCACTACTTAGATTATTTATGACAACTTTTATTGATATGTAAATTCCTCCTATTATTGCTAAGTTTGATACTCGAATTCAATTCAGGGTATTTCCACATTCCTATTTTTTTTGACATTATCACATAACCATTTCATATTCACTTGAATTTCATTTTTCATTTGGTGATTACTTTTTCCACCTAAGTTTCCAACCTCTTATTTCATAAGGGTGAGGTAACACCTCAAACCCCATGTCTTGTCATTAAGTTCAACTTAAGGTATTCATTCTTATATGTCAATTTTAAGCATAACATGTGTCTACCCACTCCCTCTCCCTCTTAATGGGATGAAATAAGCATTTGCAGCAGCCCAAAAATAAAGTTCATCCCATTCTAATAGCAGAGATGGTGTATCCACACATTATCTTAAAATTTCATATATTAGGTTGAATCATTCTCAACATGAATTTAAACCATGCTACCTTTCTAATTCCATAACTTTCTTATATTTCATTAAGTTAGGTGTTTTTCTCACTCTTAAGTTTGTACACAACTCTTCTCATTATTACTTGACTCCTTGTATCTTTTACACCTCATGTATTATGAGCCTTATCCACTTCCTCAAGGTCTCTAGGGGTACATGTACTTTTGGAGTGATCTCATCCTTATACATGTAGGGAGTGCCTCTCATATTAAACAATTAGGCCACATGAACATCATGAAGGTGGCCAATCTCCTGAGTCACGGGCCTCAGGCAAGCATAGATGTTGCCTCTCGACCAGATGGTCTTATGCATTTAGGGCACAATCATCTCATAATCTTATCCATCTTTTGTACCTTTAATACCCCCCTTCTTGACCTTAGTATTGACTTAGGACTCTACCCTTCCCAAGGATTTCTTTTATATGTCTCAACCTTAACCATTTTCAAGCACATTATTTTCATATGTAATTCTTTAAACCAGATTTCCTCCAACTCTTATGATGCTCATTATTCACTTTATGTCCCCTCATTGGGCTCGTGGTGACCTTCCCTTTTGAGCTTGGTCCCATACTATAAGTGATACATCCTAGAATTCTTTCTCTCCTCATACATGTTCTATGCACTTCTTACTTGCATAAGTATCCCACTCTTGACCTTAATTTCATGATCTAATATGCTTTCACACTAAATTGAATCATCTTGGATAAATATGTCTTGTGGTGATACCCAATTTAATATCAAACCTAGTTTTGAGCTACTTCACACATCATCATATTCATTCATATTTTGATCATACGATTGTATATACCTATAACCTATTCTTGTTCTCATATTGTAAACCTTTCTCTCAATGTCAATGCATCTTGTTTCACCCAAATCGAAGCTATGATGAAGGAGATATGTTCATTTGAAATCACCTTGTTTTAACTTTGTTTCATCCCCTTTAAATCAAATTTTACCCTTGTTGGGCCCAATGTGAGTGCCCACGCACGCGACCTACTACCCACATGCTATCTTTTAGCGATCTGAACCCTACTTTGTCAACCAATAGCATGTCATGTTTTTCTCTAGTCGTGCATACCAAACATTGGATCATGGATCTTGGATTAGAGCTCCCATCCAATGGTTGTGGTCTTCTCCCCTTCCTCCGTACACTGCTCCAACACTACTGTGCGACCAACCACCCCCGAGCTCCAACCAATCATCAGTATACCTCCATATTTTTGGAAAATCAAAGTCTCAAATCATATTGTTTTCTTCACACTAGCTATTTACCCCTTATTTCCTAAGCGAATTGTGCCCTAACTCACCCCTCTCCCATACTGCCTTCTCCTGGCTATGCCCTGGCAGCCGCCTTGGCCAGTGTTTTGGACTTTTGCACCCTAGACACCGCTGGATAGTTTCGAAAGAAGCCCCAAGCTCATGACGATGTGCCGATATTGGGTGGAAACCTTGATGGTGCACTTTGTTCTTCCCCCGCCTCTTTTCTTTCTCTGACGAGTGCCTGTCCAGCTGACTTCCACAACTCACATGAGCTGGTCTCCTAGGGACGATGGTCTATGACCATCATATGTAGATCATGTGGTCATGAGAACGGTCGTTGCTCCCCTCTCCCTCAACCTCTCTACTATGTGGAGCAGTCAATCAAACGGACTGAACAATGGTGTGAATCCATGCAGGAGTAGGCCCGCGAAGTCCAGCAAGGTGAGGCGGTGGTTGGCGACTGCAAACATCGCACAACTACATGGTGGCGGTGGTGAGAAGTTGTGGGAGCTAGATGACCGCACTATTGTGGTGAAACAATAGTGTGAGCGACCGGGATATGCCAGGTGAGGCTCATGATGCGATACACTAGATTAAGGATTGACCGTCAGAATTGCTTTGATGGTTAATGGTAACACCCATAACTCTTTTTCCTATAATTTGGATTCAAATATAAAAAAACTGATATCTTTCACATCCTTTGACCAAATATGGCACATGTTGTATGAGTTTTGATCCTTTCGATGAGATCTATCCAAGAACCTAACTTAAAGTCCTAATTCTTCTTGTAGCTCCTGTTATGATAAAGATGACATATTTTGACCTTTATTCATATGATTAATGGCGCATAATGTGCTAACATAATCTTTTATGACCCAAAACGTGATGATACATCTTGACCAGTAACCTTAATCTACTTTGGGCTTGTTTGATGCCTCAGATCATCTTGATTTACTTACAATGTCTTCCTTGACCTAAAAATGGTCCCCTTTATGCGTATTAATGATGTAACTTGATCAAGCTTGGAATTTAGCTTAATTTTCATCATCTAACCTTTTTAATCATGAAATTAGTAAACATTATGATGTTTTGTTCCATGTGTGACTAATACTCTATGATTGAGTAGTTCATATAACCTAAAAACACATTTGTGCACTGGTTCCGTAAAAGATGTCTATATGCTTATATGTTTAAATCCTTAAAGACTGCAAAGTTGATCCTTAATTGTTCAAACATATATGTTCACCTCCAAATAAGACCCTATAATGTCTTATGACACAAAATCCCATGTAAACCACTCATATGCTTTTGTAACTTATAACATCTAACACGTTCTAAATGTACATGCCAATTGTTGGGCTCTAACCATGATAGATCATACTCTAATGCTAGATGTGCTATCTTAATGGCTTCAAATTAGAGAATTGTCATTCTGTAGCTCTAAATCCTATTTAATCTACTTAATGATTCTATTACTTCGAAATGTGACTATGTTGCATGAATTTGATCTAATATGACTAGTTATGATCTTACATGGTTAAACCTTGATGAAGATCCAAATATCATGCTTCTTGTACCTCTAAATTAGAGTTACCCTTATCTTGTAGTAATCATAATGTGGATTGTTCACCTATACCCAAGGTTTAATGTTTATTCTTATACTATGTTGATTCAAAGAATGCATGGTTGACGAGATAGAATTATACTTGAAAGAATTAATGCCTTGGTTTAGGAGAACATTTACATGACATGATCTAAGTTTATCTAAGAAAAACCTACTGATATAAGACCCACTATTATGTATTTTTATATCTTAGGTCCCCTATGGATTGGACCTTCTCTAGAATCTAGTCAAGCATCATAACTTGCTCATTACCCACAAGGTACACTTAATCTCTTGACTCTATTACGATGTTGTCTTAGTTGTATGTATGCTCGTATGAATGCTTGGCTAGATAATTACTTGTTTGAGCTACTATTTCCTATGAATACTAATTTCATGTGGATTATAGTATGTTAACAAACCTTGAACATAACATACAGAAATTCATTATATAACCTTGTCTACCTCCCTTAATTATTGGGGTAAGGGCACATGCATGAATGAAAGATGGTTAGCTCATTGACTTTGTTCTTGATTTTTCTCATGTGGAAATAAAGAGCAAAAATGCCCCTCACAGAGCCTTCCTTGAGAAGTGGTCAAAGGCGTATGTTGATATAATGGATAAAAAACCTAAAAACATGCTTTGTATGAAACAATGTCATTAAGTGTTCTTGCCTTATTTCTGCTTCTTTCTTATTATGATGTTTCTATCCAAGAAACTTCTATATTACTCTCAAACTATGGTTACATATTTTATATAGCGTACTCAATGCACTCACATTGAAATATTTTGTTTATTCAATTTGTAGTTGCCAAATGAAGATCCACTGCACTCAAGACTCTAATCTATGAGATGAATCACCAATGGGTATACTTGAATATAGAAATGGGTACATATCTCTTAACTCATTATTTAGTATATTGTTATCTCTTTAGTTTTGTTATTGCCTTTTCATATATATTGCGTATGTAAAATATTTGTGCCATTCTATGGATGGGCACCCGAACCCTACTGCCAATGACTCTGTAGTCAACGAGGGTAGGACAAGGGTAACAAGTAGTTCTGTGACAGTAAGCCACTTCCATAGTGACTTTTCCTCATGTTCCTTAGAGATGGCATACTCGGGCTCAAAGACTTATACTCAATATATGTGTTCTCATATTTTGTATACTTAACTCTTCACACTCTAGGTGACATTTAAGGTTGCCTCAATCTTTATATTGATTTAACATCTCACCCTTGTAGGGAAGGTCCTAACCTACGGTGTCATCTTGCATCACAGGAGGAGGTTGGGATCTTGATATAGGCGTAAGAATATAATCCAACATAGCAACAATTACAATAATAAAATTGAACAAGCATTTTCTTGTGTTAATATCGCCACCCTTATCCTCTTTTCTCAAATGGTGTGCCTTATCTTTAGGGGAACCTCTTTATGGGAAACCCTCTGTAAGGGTTTTGGTCCATGCAATGGACATTTCTTAACATATGACTTCCTTTATAATCCTAATCATCAGTCATTCCCATAATGACTTTATTCACCCCATGCTCTTCAACTAACCAGAGATCGATATAAGGTTTGAGCAGGTTATATCCATCAAATGAGTTGATCATAAGTTGCTTACGTTTCTTAAAACGTTTCTCATTAATGCCTTATTACACATACACATATGCATGGGAGAATGACTCACCTTATATCTTTTTTATTCCTTTTCACCCTAATTAGGCTTCATAAGGATAGGGTTACCATTTTACTAATTCTACTCCCATTTCCCAGGATTAGGGTTTTATGTTAGGGTTAGAGACTATATCCTACATCTTAGAGTTTCTATGTACCTTAACCCACTAGGGTTTTACCAAACCAACCGTAGTTTCATCTAGGGTTACCCTCATAACCCACAAAACACATTTTTTGTTTATCATTATTTCCACATTACATGTACATTATTATTTACACATTACATGAACATTATTATTTCCAAATTACATGTACATTATTATTTCCGCATTACATGTACATTAATTGGCAGAGTATGCCTTAATCCTACTTCTTCTAAAAAACCCTAACGTTATATGAGGAGGGAAAAATATCATTTTAGGGTTTATTAAACAAGAGGATGAGAAGTGGATGGGTCAATATGATAAGAAAACCTAAAGGTGTTTTACTTTGGGAAAAATCTTTTGACTTTGGCCAGATAGGATGCACAGGCCTAGGAATCCTCATAAGCCATCTAGCAGTGCAGAGGAAATTTTTTCTAGCTCTCGAGTCATGGTCCCTTCTAGACACCATCATCTTTAGAAAGTGCCCTAATGATTCCCTCTTATTTCTATAGATTACTTGAAATTGTAAACTATTAAATATTATTTGAAAAATCTGGGGTTCTGATACCAAATGTAATGACCTCACTTTTTAGCAACACCAATTAAGGAAGGCCTTAAAGTTGAGAGACATTACCCAAAATTTTCCCAAGGATCAATATTTTACCAAACAATATATATTAGAAAATAATTTCCATTAATTCAAATATATTGTTTACAAGATGTTCCTCTAGAACTTACATAATTTTCCATGATCAGAATTATACATATGAGAACTATATGAGAAGAAGTATCTATCTAACCCTCCTTACAAGTTAACTTAAATGTCTTCAAGTAATTTCATATGTCCATCATATCTTGATATCATCTTATCTATCATGTACCTAAAATGACGTGAAACAAAATCACATATCAACATATCAAAATATATTGTGTTGAGGTGCATGCAAAAGTGTGCAATTAAACAAACAACCTATATTCCATCAAATACTTGCAAATAAGAACTAACATTTTATTCACATATTCTTCCTCTATTTGATACTCACATCGGCATTATAATTGAACAAAATGTAAATAAACATCCAACAATTTATTTGTTCAATCTTCGATAAACACTTAGAAAACACCATCAAACTAATGTGGGTAGTCATAAGTGTGACCATACCTTTTGTAGAACCATGTGGATTATTTTATAGTACTTTAGGCATGTCATACAATCAAGCAAGCAAAGGGAAATCCAATCATTTAATCTACATGTATGTAAATCTTAAAGTGTCACCATCATATTAAACATATTTAACCCTACTTGGGTCCTAATCTTGAGGCTTAGGGTTTCCTTGGTATCGAGTTATCATTAGGGTCATTTTTGATACTCCAATTCCCCTGTTCATTGATTTAGTGACTTAAGAATCCTAATTCATATTAGTTGTATCCATGGTAATCAAATCTACCATATCCCTTTATTATGAAGTCTTAGACCAGATTAACTTCATTAACCAATATAACAAGATATGACCTAGTTTTCATAACCCTATTTATTCACACTTATACCTATCCACTTTGTTATCCCAAATTATCATCTTTATTATCATGGTCATCATGAAAATCATATTATTCGACATGATCAGATAATAGCATAAAAGAAGGGTTTTTAACATATTCGACATGTTAATACTCAAAACTAGGGTTTTCTTACTTTTATCACCACTTAAACATGTATCCATTATACTTTTGGAATAGCAAGCATAATCATGTCTCAATTATACTTTATCCATTCTCCTCTTGCTTTTACGATCAAAGTGATATACAATATTGCTATAATCCAATCTACAATTTAATTACTACATTATGTGTAAAAAGAACTTACTCAGACCAAAGGGAGACTGCCAAGTCAACACACTTGGACCTCATCCCTTTTCCTCATGGATTCAACATGGACAATAGCCTATGTCTATATCAGCACGACACACCCTATAGACAGGTGCTCCAAGAAAGGTCGAAATGACCTATTTCCCTTTCCCATGGTGAATAGATATCCACACAAATGGGGGATATATGGTCTTTTGGCCTACAGTCTCCTTCAACCACACAACACAAACCGACTACGACCAATAAACTTTTCCCCTGGACCTCTTCCCTTGACCCTTGAGATTGGAGAGCTAGGAGAAGGGATAAGAACCTCTACATGGCAACCCTAGTCCTACATGGCGCTTGGCCTTTCCAAAAGGAGTGTGGAAGAGAGGGAACTACATGATTTCTCCAACGAAGCTCCTAGGTGGAAGGTGAGGTATAACCAGGACAACCCTACACACAGTGTCGTGTTAGGGAAGGAGAGTCATTATGGACCTCCAAGAGGTGCCCCACACTTTCCATGGGTCAATATTGACCCTTGTTAAGGTCTATACTCTGGCTCAAACTATCTGGTATTGTGCATTACACTGAGGTGAAGATGAGGTCTCCAGAATTCTGGAAATGAAGGCCAGAGACACTTCTTTCTATGAACAATAGACTGATTCTAAAGCCTATGATAGGTGCGGGGGTTCTTGGGGTTTTTATATAGGTTCTAAACCCTCGTACTATGATTAATCAAGAAAGGAAGGAGGGAGAGGGAAAGAGGCACTAAGTGGAAACATGTATTCTCCTTTCATATACACATACCATGACTTAGTCATAATTAACTATTGACAACATACCCCGTCTCATAATATCCCTTCTCATTTATATCATCCTCCCTTTATTGCACAAAAGGAAAGGTTCTCATGACACTTAAACCACACATCTCCTCAACACCAAATAACATTATTGAAACACAAGGCAACAAAATATTAAGTACATTCCTTTCTCTTCCTATCTGATATAAGGTTTACACCCTTTTATTCCATAATCCAAAGATTACGTGGAGGCAATCACAATTTTATTACTAAAATATGGATTTGGCAACATCGATATCAAAAGGAAAAATCAATCAATAGCCTTCCCCAACTTATACTTCGTCTTTTAGATTTATTGGGATGCCTTTTATATGCAATTTGTTTTCTTTTAAACACTTTATTAAAGAAATATCATTATCTCATGGTATATCCTTTTACTCCCAATTTCTGCGTCCCTATCGCTCTGGCGATTAGGGCTAGCGGGCGTGAGCGTCCTCCTCCCTTAGATTAGGATTTTCCCTTGCAGGTTCAAGCGAGCGGGTCTTGCTCTTGGTCCGTCTCATCATGGCGGCAGAACTGGCAGAGAGGTATGCTGAGTTGCGTCTGACAGAGGAAGAGGATGATCCCATCGATGTGCAGGTGACGGGGAAGGGTGAGGAGGCGGAAGACCACACAGCCTTGGCGCTGGTGGGTAGACTACCGACGGACAGATCGTTTAATTTCCGAGCGATGGAGAGAACGATGGCACAGGCGTGGAGTCTCCATGAAACAGTGGAGTTCAAGCAACTCGAGGGTGGAGCCTTTGTGATGCGGTTCACCCATTGGGCGGACAGATAGCAGGTGATGGAAGGTGCGCCATGGAACTTTGATGGACGCTTGCTTCTTTTCAAGGAGATCGACAAGGAGGAGCAGCCAGGCAGGCTACAGATTGATAGTGAACCATTTTGGGTTCATCTTTACGGTGTCCCTCTAGGGTACCAGGCGGAGGCCACCATCAGGACAATTGCGGCTCAGATCGGCGAGGTGCTGGATACTTTTAGAGACTGCCTGGGATGGGACTCGTCTCTACGAGTCCGGATAGCTTTGAACGTCACAAAGCCTCTAAAACAATCCCTGAAGATCAGGGTAGAGAGAGGGAAGATCGTAGAGGTCGAGATCAAGTATGAGCGTTTGTCGACGTTCTATTTCGTGTGTGGGTGCCTTGGACACATCGACAAAGACTGCCAAGATTATGGCGAGGACGAGGTCAGACAAAATCAATGGGGAAATTGGATGAGGGCTTCCCCATGGAAGTAGCGCCGGCAAGCGGAGAGCAGGCCAGGGGGGGGGGGGAAGAGAGAAAAAGACTCTTACTTTCAAAGGAGGTTCGTCGGAGGGAGGAAGGAGGTCGGGGGTGATTAACGACAGTGCTAGCACTACGGGGGCGAATGACGGGGAGTCGGGTGGAAGTGGTGAGGGAGAAGTTGAGCGGAGGGAGTGCGGTGACAAGGTTGTAGTGGGGAGAAAGGGGAGCGCTCGAGCGGGTCCGAATGGGAATGATGAAGGGGGTCAGGCGGGTGAGGGTGTTGTCGGTAGTTTGGACATCGTCATCAATGACGACAGGGGCGTTCAGGGGTATCAGGGAGAAGCAGATGGGGTGCGGGCACCGCTAGTGGCGTCGAGAGGTGCAAGAACTATGAAGTTCACGAAGGAGGAGTTGTTAGGGCTGCGGCACGTTGAGAAACTGCAGGAGACGACACCGATGGATGGGGAGGTGAGGGAGCAGCGAGAGGATCGTGGAGATGAGGAAGACCAAAGCTACGTAATCAGAGATCGGCAACAGGAAAGCAACAGGAAGGCAGATCACATGGGCGGTTCTGCAGCACAGGATAACATGTCAATGATCAATGATGTTTGGAGCACGCATGGACGTCAGGAAGACGTAGCTGACCTTCAGTTGCATTACAGCCAGGGGGTGGAGGAGTACCAGGCTCAAAACAAAGGCGAGAGAAGGGCCATCACTCATGCGCAAAGAAGCAGGAACAAGGAGGAAGTAAGGAACTAAGCTGGGTCAGGGGAAGAAGAAACATAAGCCATGGGTTTATAAAATGAGCCGGGGTGCTAGGTTGGGTATTCCAGAGGAGGAGGTAGTATGGGAAAGTGCAACAGGGAAGCAGGACAGAAGCGGGGACCTTTGTGACATGGAGTTAGATGAACAAGTTTTGCATCCGACAGGAGAAAAAAGATAGAGGATAAGTGATGAAAGCAGGTCAGGGATGATAGAGGGTGTGATAACCCAAGTAGAGGCGACTGGTGGTGACCAGTCCCACGAAGAACAATGAAAATATTTAGTTGGAACTGTTAGGGGTTGAGTGACCCTGACACGTCCAAAGCCCTCCGGACCTGGGTCTGGAGGGAGCGCCCAAATATAGTTTTCGTCATGGAAACTATGATGTTTGACAAACAACTTGAAGATGTTAAAATGAGGTGTGGTTTTTATAAAGGGATTTGTATTTCTCGTACGGGGAGGGTCAGGGGACTTGGTTTCTGGTGGAAGGACTTGGATGTGGATATTCTGAGCTACTCAAACAGGCATGTATCGACATTGATTAAAAATGGGTCAGCGGATTTTTCTTGGAGAGCTATTGGGATCTATGGTTGGGCGGATCAACAGAACAAAACAAAGACCTGGGAGCTTATGAGGAGGCTGAAAAATGAGGCGAATGAACCGGTCATTTTCTTCGGGGACTTCAATGAAATTGTTTCAAATACAGAAAAGGAAGGGGGACCACCTAAGGATGAAAAGTTTATCCAGAACTTCAGAGACGTTATTGATGAATGTAATTTGATTGATGTGTATTTTGAAGGCAATATGTTCACGTGGAAAAGGGGGCTGACGGAAAGAACACTAGTAAAAGAAAGGTTAGATAGATTCCTTCCGGAACTCGAGTGGAGGAATATGTATAAATTTTGTAGAGTTTTTCATCTTCCCATCTATGATTCTGACCATGCTCCTATTATCTTGAAAGCTAAAAACTAAGGCAATAAGAAGAGGAGAGGAAGTGGTTTTTTCAGGTTTGAGCCCGTGTGGGCGAATGAAGATGAATGTGCCAATATTATTAAAGGGGCGTGGGAGTATGGAGGAGGGACTGATCTGAATACAAAGCTTCTCTTATGCAAAGACATGTTGAGAGAGTGGGCTGCTGAGAAGTTCGGGAATAGGCAAAAGAAAATCAAATAGCTGGAAGATGAGATGAAAAGACTTCAAGCGCTTCACCCAGACCATACAAATCTTATGGAAGCAGAGGAAAAGTCAAGGGAACTGCAATATTGGCTGCAAAGAAATGAAGAGTACTGGGCTGCCAGGGCGAGGGTGAAGGAATTGAAAGAGGGGGACAGGAACACTGCTTATTTTCACCAGAAAGCTACTAATAGGAGACGACGGAACTGGATTGAGGGGCTTGAGGATGAGGAGGGTCGGATGAGAAACCATGAAGGGGATACCCGCAACATCATTGTTGATCACTTCACCCAGTTGTTTCAGTCGTGCAACCCTTCGGGCTTTGAGGAGGCAATCAAGGGAATTCAGGAAGTTATCTCTGGAGACCAGGTAGAGGAGCTTGAAAGAGACATTACCGATGAGGAAATCCGGGCGGCGCTGGAACAGATGCATCCCAATAAAGCACCGGGACCAGATGGTATGACGACAATGTTTTATCAAAAGTTCTGGGGAGTGGTGGGCAAGGATGTTGCAAGCTACATCAAGGGGTGGTGGAAGGGAGAAAGAGACTTGATGGCGGTAAATGATACTCTAGTGGTGCTGATCCCAAAGACTGAAAATCCGAAAACAGTGGGTGAATACAGGCCGATTAGCCTGTGTAATGTGGTGTATAAGATTGCCTCCAAGGTGCTGACAAATAGATTAAAGCCTCTCATGAATAGTATTGTTTCTGAAAATCAAAGCGCCTTCGTCCCAGGGAGAATGATTACTGACAACGCCATCATAGCCTATGAGATTTTTCACAATATGAAGAGAGATAAAGGAAAGAAAAAGGGAAGCCTAGCCTTGAAACTTGATATGTCCAAAGCCTATGATCGAGTCGAGTGGAGATTTCTTGATACTGTCATGAAGAAGATGGGATTTGGGAGTAAATGGAGAGATAAGATCCAGGAGTGTATCTCTTCTGTCCAGCATATCTTTGCCGTTAATGGAGATAGGACCAAGAGCATGAGACATGCACGCAGACTTCGCCAGGGTGACCCTCTTTCCCCCTACCTTTTCATTTTATGTGCTGAAAGTTTTTCCACTTTGATTAGCACTGCTGTCCAGGACTCCCAACTACATGGAATCAAAACGTGTAGGGGAGCCCCATGTATCTCACATCTCTTCTTTGCAGATGATAGTATTCTTTTTGCTAGAGCAACCACTGCAGAATGTCTGAAGTTAGTTGAAATTATCAGCCAGTACGAATAGGCATCCGGTCAGAAGATCAATTTTTTAAAGACAGAGGTTGTTTTCAGCAAAGGGGTACAAGGCAGTAGAAGAGAGGAGTTGCGAGCTCTCTTGGGAGTACGTGTTGTGGATAGACATGCTTGCTACCTTGGTCTTCCTACAATGGTGGGCATGTCAAAGAAGTAGGTATTCAGCTTCATAAAAGAAAGGATATGGAGGAAGTTCCAGGGCTGGTCCGAGAAACTATTGTCAAAAGCAGGAAGGGAGGTCCTCATCAAGGCAGTGGCACAAGCAATTCCCACCTATGTTATGAGTGTGTTCCAGCTGCCTCTGGGTACTATGGAGGATATACAGGGTATGGTGGTGAGATTCTGGTGGGGAGCAAAGGAGAAGGAGAGGAAGCTCTCATGGATGAGTTGGGAGAAACTCTGTAAACCAAAACGGCAAGGAGGGCTTGGGTTTAGAGATTTTCATACCTTTAATCAAGCCCTTCTAGCATGACAAGCATGGAGGATAGTTTGCCACCCAGAGGCTCTAGTCACGAAGGTGCTCCAAGCGAGATACTTTCTAAGGATGTCGTTTTGGGAGGCGAGGAGGGGGTATGACCCGAGCCATGTGTGGAGGAGTTTATGGGGTGCTAAGGCAGTTCTGAAGGAGGGGGTCCAATGGAGGGTGGGGGACGGATGTGACATAGATATATGGGACGACAGGTGGGTTCCGAAGGAAGGGGATACGCTTGGAAGATTCAAACAAGAAGGTAGCCCGGAGTACTACAAAGTGAGGGAGCTCATGTCAGAGGATGGAACAAAATGGGATGAGAATAAGGTGCGAGAATGTGTACCGGACAACATTGCAAATAAAATATGTGCAATTACGATCAGTCGTAGGAAGCCCAAAGATTCGTTGATGTGGTGGCCGTCTAAGAATGGGGATTTTACTGTTAGGTCAGCATATTGGATGGGTTTGCTTGGGGTGGAGGAAGCTCGGAGGTACAATGACCGGGTAGGAGACGGGATATGGAGGAGGGTATGGAAGGATGGTTGGAGTCCAAAGACGGCTCACTTCTTGTGGAGAATATGCACGGGGGGGGGGTCTTGTGACTAGGGGAAGACTCTTTGACCGGCACTGTATGGAAGACGGTACATGCACTCTTTGTATGTCCGAAAAGGAGACTATTCCCCACATGTTATTCAGGTGTCCGAATGCAACAGAGGTATGGGACCAAACTTTAAGGGAGATCCGGAAATGGATTGAAGACAGGAAGGATGGCGAGCTTCAAACAACTATGGAGGTTGCTTTGCATGATATGACGCTGGAGGAGAGGAAGGTAGTAGTGGCAGCAATGACGACTATATGGCGTGGACGGTGCATGCACATTTTACAGTCGGGAACTGTCAACACGGGCGTGCTATTCCGGTGCGCTATGAGCTGGGTTAGAAGCGACGTGGACGGAGGCGGGAATGACGGCAGCAATGTAGGCCGAGCTGAGGGTGGGAGCGGCAGCAGCACCACAGCCCATGCTGACAAGCGGGACCAGCAGAGGGGCGGGGACACCAGGGTAGCGTCTAGCAGCGCTGGGGTGAACAGCTGGAAATGATCGGAGCATGGTAAAGTAAAGATCAATGTGGATGCCTCGTGTGGGGAGGAAGGGTCGGCGGGACTTGGAGCAGTGGCCAGGGACGAAGGGGGAGTAGTCGTTGGGATGATGGGGGCAAGGGTGATAACCGGAGGTGATATAGCTCTGACAGAAGCCATGGCGATTAGGGAAGCGATGACATGGGCAAAGGAGAAAGGCTTGGACAGAATAGAAGTTGAATCAGATGCCAAGACAATCATACATGCATGCAACAGCAACTGTCGCAGGAAAGACTACATTGGCTCCATGGTTGAAGATGTTATCCACCTGAAGAATTTATTTTCCTTCTTTAGCTTTAGTTTTATTAGTCGTAGTTGTAACAAGGTTGCCCATGAGGTAGCAAATGTTGCACGTAGGGGCCAAGTAGATAGGTTTTCCTTTTCTCAGCATTTTCCTTCGAACTTTATGCCTTTTGTAATTAGTGATTTAGCTAATAGATGACGGGGAGTCCCAATCATAGGGCTTCCCGTCCTTCCTCAAAAAAAAATTGATGTATCAAGCATGTATATACAAATTGTCTAAATAATTATACTTTTAATTATCTAAAACACCACACATCTTATTCTAATTTCAGAAACTTGCATAATATCTTATATTTCTATTATCTGATAATTAAGAAAGTCACCATTCTTTATTTATGCATGAAAACTCTTTTTTCTAGAGATTTCCATACACCTCTAGAGTTTAACAATATGAATTTCCCATCATTTCATAAATCTCTTTATTATTGGATTTTCTATTCTTTATTTTGTCCAACATTATTAATGGGTTATTGCAAATGAAATCCCTTTTATTTCCTTATTGTATGTCACCAGAAAATAGTATTATAGGCATATTTATGGGCCATGGGTTGCACCCATGCTGCATTGAACAACAATTTTATTCCCTCAATAATACCATTACAGAACTTATTAATTAATGCCTCATTACTTATATAATTCAATTTCATCAACATTGAGGATATTACATGACTGGTGATCAAGTCAGGATAGGACGATCACCAATAGGCCAAGCCAGGATAGGAAGGCCGATGTGAGAGTATGCCATTGAAATGAATAGTGACCAAGCCAGGAAAGGAAGGTCATTGATAGACCGAGCTAGTAAAGGAAGGCAACCATGAAAGACCAATCCCTGGAGGGAAGGCTGCCATTAGCCCAATGAAGTGACCTAAAGTGAAAAATGTGTACCCCAAAGGAAATCTAGGTTAAAGAATTACATGAGGAAATAATGTTCTAAAGTTGTGATATCTCAATAAACCCTAGGCTGGGTAGAGCCCTAAGTCAATCCCAAGGTAAAGTAGGGATGTTGAAAGGTACATAAGACCTATGAGGTTAGGAAGTGATCATGCCCTAATGTATGACCATAGGATTAGGAGATAGCCATCCATGTTTGCCTGAGGTCCATGGGTCAGGAGATTGGACACCTCCATGAGTTCATGAGGCCCAAGAGGTAGATGTGAGGGGCAATCTCTAAGTGCATAAGGTCCACGAGGCCAGGAGGAGATCACTCCAAAGGTACATGTATTCCTAGAGACCTTGACAAAATGACTAAGGTTAATGAGACATGAGCTGTAAATGTAAAAGATACAAGAAGTCATGTAATAATGAAATCTTAAGGGAGTGTTCACAAAATCGAGAGTGAGAAAGGCACTTAAATTAATGAAATATAAGGATACTATGGAATAAAAAAGTAAGCATGGTTTAGAGTCATGTTAAGAATGATTCAACCTAAAGTTTGAAATTTTGACACAATGTGTAGATACACCATCTCTACTATTTGAATGAGATGAACTTGGTTTTTGGGTTGCAACCAAACAATTATTTCATCTTATTATGAGTGAGAGAGATTGGTTAGACATATGTTATGCTTAAAATTGATATATGAGAATGCATACATAAAGTTGAATGACATAATCTAGGGTTTGAGGTGTTACCTCACCCTTATGAGGAAATAAATGAATAAAAGGTTGGGAACCTAGGTGAAAAGGTAGTTACCAAGAGAAATTGAGATTACTAATGAAAATGTATTCAACAAGAGATGATATCATGTAAGTACTAAGGATGTGAATATACCTTGAATTGAATTCATGTACCAATCTTAGTAATAACGTGAGAAATTTGCATATCAATAAAAGATGTTAAAGATATCTAGGAAGGACTTTTAACACTAAGTTTTGAAGCTAAGATGAGCTATCATTCACCTGAACCTTACCAACTGTGATTTTGGGGACAAAATTCCCTTTAAGGAGAGGTGAATGTTTTATCCTCAAATTTTGGTGAATTTGATATATAAGACTTAATTTGATAAACAAATTCCTCAATTGTTTTATTGATGCAATAATAATGTCATGGGTGCAACCCATGGCCCAAGAAAGGACCATGAGACTATTTGCTTTGCAAACGGGTCCCCATGGCACAAGTTTGAGAAACAAAAAGGAATTCATGTATGAAAAAGTAGTAATAGCTTTGTGAATAATTAGCTAACTAAAATATGAAATATTATGCAGGTTTCCAAAGGAAAATAAGATACATGGTGTTTTAGGTAATTAATAGAGTAATTATCTTGACAAGAATGGAAACAAAATGTTTGAGGAATCAACCAAAAATATTTTGATCTAATTTTTGATATACTTGAAAATAATAATGAAAATAAGACAATTCTAGAAATTGAGAGGAAAAGGATGTTCGATGAGATAATGGTAATTGTTTTCCTTAAAAGGCAAGTATCATCTTTAAGGGGTGATCCCAATAAATCCCAAAGACTAAATATAAGTTGGAAAGATATTTGATAGATTTTCCTTTTTCATCAAATGTTGCCAAATCCAAGTTTGATGGGAAGATGGTGGTTTCCTTCTCAAAACATTAGGTTTTATAGAATAAAAGAGATTGTAGATACATAAAGGTAAGAGTAATATAGTTAATTCTTTCCTAGTATTATGCCTTACCTTTCCCCAATTTTGTTGGTGTTATATTGATTGAATAAAAAGGAATATCTCTTAAATACTTTTGGTAAGGTGGTAATGGTGTTCTTTATAATATGCCTTGCCACTTTTGGAAGAGAGAAGAAAGGGAAATGAGAAAGGAGGTTATGAAGGGGTATGCATATATATATATATATATATATATATATATATATATATATATATATATATATATATATATATATATATATATATATATATATATATATATATATATACATGAAGGATCCATGCACAAACCAACCAAGTCATATTTTCCTTGCCCTACGACACCCCCATCAGATCATCTTCTCCACCTCCGCCTTTCTCTTCCTACATATATGCAACCCAGGGTTTGTAGAGAAGGTGGTCGTGCACAGGTGAAGGAGAAGGTGGGCGATCGAGTATGGTAGATGTGCGCAACCCCGAGGGTTACTAGTACCTTCTTCATAGCCAGATCTGTGTCTCTAAGACGATAGTAATTACAAGTAGGGTCGAGGTGACAGAGGCACACCAAGGTTGATTGCTCTCCAGCCTGATGATAGCAACCATGTAACGTCACTTGTGTGCATGGAAGATGGCATGTGAGTGAGTGTAAAGGGACATAGTCCCCTAATCACGGGAGTTGGTGCCCTATCTTATGATCTCGTGGCATGCAACAACAGCTTCAGACGACTACAAGCTACACCTAGTTAAGGTCTTTGACTGTGTTCTTTCCATTGAGTAACCTACTGTGGTACTTATAACCTAGGACATACCATTCTTATCTTCAGACATTGCTAGTGGATGACCAAGTCTGTCTAGGGTTTGTGGAGGTGTCCGAGCCCTTTCGTGGAGGTTGGAGCGAGGAGCAATGGGGGGGGGAATATCAACCCAATAGTCATCTTGCATGGTGAATAGGGGTTTAGAGTGCAAGGTCACATGAGTCGTTCTCCTAATCCCAAGAAAATGTCTAACAAAAATTAGAAATGAGGTTTAATCGATGACATGGAGCTTGTTGATTGGTCTAAAAAGGGGCAATCTTGAAATATTTGTAGATAATTAATGGTAGCTAGGAATACATCAAAAGTATATATAAAAATGATTGGGAAAATGATAGAAATAAGAATAAAATTGTTTTATACCCTAGATACGAGCCTAATTCTAAAAGTAGTTCTAATATGTTTTAAAGGGGATTACTTCATAGAAACCCTAGATTTGGATGTTAAAATGTTTAAAACATTAAAAGCCTTTCTTTTATGCTATAATATTATCTTGTTGAGTATAATGATAATCAAGATGATGATGGCAGTGATGATAAGATGATTAGGGTTTCTAAATTGGATAATCATTAACATGTGCAATTAGGGTTTTTAAAACTAAAGATTATAACTTGCTAAGTCATTAATGAACCCAATCTGGTCTAAATGTTCATAATTGAAGGATATGATGGATCTAATAGTTAGGGTTTTACTTAATGTTTAATATGATAGGGAACTAGGGTTTTTACCCTTATTCCCTATCCAACCTTAGATAACCCAAAACCCTAGATTGAGTAGGGTTTAATCTAATTAATGTGATGATTAAACTTTAGGATTTACATACATGCAAATCAAATATTGATTGTTTGGATCCATTGATTGGATTGATTGAATATACTTTAAGTGTAATTGCATGATTTGCATGGCTCATTATTGAGGTACATGATTACAATTATGACTACCCACAATAGTTTGTCAGTGTTTGCCAATTTCTTAAGGATTGACTAAATAAAATGTTGTTTGTTTGTTTGCATTTTGTTCAATTATAATGCCACTAATAGTATCACATAAAGAAAGGTACCATATTCTGAACCCTAATATGACACACATCGAGGGGTGATGCATACGAACCCTAGAGGGATAGTGGTTACACCCAAGATAGCATATCAAGTATGGGTTAGGATATGAAAAGAAAATGTCAGTTCTTATTTGCAAGTAATTGATTGACTATATGTTTTTATGTACTTGTGCACTTTTGTATGCACCCCATGCACACAATATATTTTGATATACTGGTCCGTGCTTTGTTTCATGTCATTTTATGTAGATGCAACATATGAAGATATTGAGACTTGATGAATCAGATGAAACCTACTAGAAGATATTAAAGCTACGTAAAGGAGAATTAGATAGATACTTCTTCTCATATAGATCTCATGTAATAATTTCATAAAATTCCTAAGAGGAATATCTCTCTACAATTGTAATCAATATTTGATAATTAATGGAAATAATTTACTATTATTTGTTATTTGTTAAATCTAGATCCTTGGAAATATAGTTGATGGCTCTCCACTTGAAGGTCTTTCTTAATTGGGGGACTTTGAAAGTAGGGTTGTTATGAATGCACATTCATCTTAGTTTTAGTCGCCATTTTTGCTAAGTGGTGGGAGTTTATATATATAGCACCCTCCACCATCAGCCATCCACTACTCCATCTCCCACGAGCAAGAGCACGAGAAGATAAGGAAGAAGGAGAGAGAAGGTCATCATCACCTACTATTGGTTCTCTTCCCCTCCGCATCCAGATCTGTCCTGAAATCATGTAGAAGACCATTTCTCCATCGAGCTATGACCATCTTCTTCACCATGACCATGGCAGAATCTTCCCTCTCTCTTGTTCTTTTTGTTTCTATCATGAGGAGCGAGTAGTTCATTTTGCTGGGGTGTGAGGACTAGCCCCGCTGCCCGTGCTTACATGTCCATTTTATAAGATTCCATGGCTTGTATATAACTTTCCATTTCATTATTAATCCGTTAATGCATGCTTTGAGGATTGACACCTGCCTTGCATGATCTATTATATTCCTATGTTGGGAGAAATTCAATACTTAGGATATGGATATCAATTAACATGGTTGATGCCCATACGAGAACTTATGAAGGGATATTTCTGGAGTAGTAAGTGAGCTTTCTGTGGGTGATGAGACATTGAGCCTACGAAGATGCTTACACAAACTCTATTTCCTAATGGATGGTTTTTCTTACTCCATTTAGATAGTTGTATCCTTCCTGGATGTGTATAGGATGTGTTTGCATGTGTAGTGGTGGTGAAACCCGATTCCACCCCAGTGATTCCTATCATTGTATTTTACTTCCCTTGCAATTAGTTTAACTAAAACCAAATCAACTCTTGTTCTAAACATTAGTCTTAGTTGATCTAGATTCAACTAGCAAGATTCTTAAAAATGTTGTCCCTTGGGATTTGATCCTTAACTATACTACAATAAGACCCGTGCGCTTGCAGGTGGTACTATTGCACAAGGGTTTGGTAAAAACTTAAGGATTTTCACCCTAGGTGGATTTTTTAGTGCAGTAAAAGCCACATCATGTTGTTACAATGTTCTTGTATGTGAACTTCATTGTCAAAGGAGGATGATTTCTTTCCAATTACTATTGTGAGTAAAGCCTATTGCTGCACTACATTATCTTCAAATTTGGATCCAAAAGCACGAGATTGACATCAAGATACATGTCTTGTTGTTGGATAACAAGAGAATGCTAAGGTATAATCATTATCCCTCTTGGGATTTATCATACTATAATTTTATTTATATGGTTTAGTGTTGCATTTGACAAAAATTTTGTAATTTTAATGTACATACATTTAGGAATACTCAACAAAGAGTCCTACGAGTCGAACAATATTTTTTGCATCATTAGAATATTATTTATTCACTAAATCCATTGGAACTAAGTGTGAATCCTCAAATTGAGAGATCAAATATTCAATATAATCTTTTATGTATTTTCAATAAAATGTGAATTTTTCTTCAAGATTTCTAGAAATATCTTTAAAAACCTATGCATGTGCTTAAGGCGGGGGGGGATCTGGGATACAAAAAATGTAGTAGAACCCTACAAGATAAATATTATAAGTAATGAGTGAGTGAGAGAAAGAAAAGAGAGAGATATGTAAACAACCACAAGTGAAGAAAAATATTTATAGTGGTTCCATCTCTCAAGGATTTAGCTCCACTACTTAGAGGAGATAATATTTAGGATTTTCAACCAGTGAACCACCTTATATTGGACTTTTATAATATTACACCATGTGACCTTCCTTCTTGGATCAAGGACCAACTAGCTTCCCTTTCCCAGACAAACGAGGCAACAAATTAAACAATGGACTTACCCACCTTAGACAAGGGTCTTTCACTTTTAAGTTTCCTTCCTTCACTAAGGAAGAATCTCCAAATCATCACTTGAAAGAGAGAGATTGGAATAAGAGAAATTTACACATGATAAGTAGTGCTATCCCTCCTCACAAGTTTCCTAATTCACTCCAATAATTGTAGGGAAATGAATAATAGAAGGTTTCTACTGGCACCGAATATCAACTATAGCATAGGAGCATGAAAGGGAACCTTGGAATACACTCAATGTGTTCTATTTATAGTTTAAGGTTCCAACTAACTAGTAAAGATGTTTGGATTCTAGTCATTTTTAGGGGACGATAGGATGTCCCAATAGACATATTTTTAAATTTTCATCCCCCCATATGAGTGTATTACACTTTATAAAAAGGCACATCTATAGCGCCATCACCTAAGTTTATGGTGCCCGTTTTCTTGATGGTAGTAGTAGACAAAAAAACCTCAAGGTAATTCAACCAAATTTTGTGTACAAAATTTCAGTCGATGGACATACTGGTTCTTCCCTCTTATCCATTGGCTGGGTTTTATTTCAACAAAAACTCTATTGATGAACATAATTAGAAATATGATACGATGTTAGTAGTCGAGTTTCACCGGTACAAGCTCGTCCTAAGACATGTTCTGGTTGTCATTTTCTAATTAATGCAAAATGAAATATTAATTCATTGTGATGAACTATATTGCACATTTAAGCTTAGTTATGAGCCATATGATCATTACAAATGATTTACAAAAAGTTTCTAAGAGAACACCTAGATGTTCATTAATTCTTTTCCAATATAATGTTTGTGAATTTGATCATTTGGATTGTGCCCATCAGCTTGAAATGACCTCAATAGAAGTGTTAGACACATATGAAAGGTGAAGTTGTTGTCAAAATATTGGAAATATATAGTTATTAAGTCAACATT
>OY856414.1:889513503-889538503 GCA_963693085.1 Alisma plantago-aquatica | reverse complement strand
TACGTCTAAATTATTTATGCAGAAAAAAATGATGACCTACTGATGAATGCATATTCATCAGGAATTTCAATTACCATCTTGGGTCAAATTTGATTCAATGCATTCAATTTCATTTACTAAATATCAATATGTGCAAAATTACTTAACTGGTCCAACTATCATGATTTTAACCGAATTTATGTTAATTTGATGTAGGTCTTGACAAGGTTGAACAATCGAACCATTTTGAGTGGGACCCACCTTTCTCATCCTGGGTTTCAACCATTCGGTCTCACCATTTAGTCTTGGCCAAACGGTTTCATCCATTCGGTCTCACCATTCGGTTTCGTCCATACAATCTCAAGACCAAATGGACATGCTCACCTCAAAACCGTTTGGAGCCGAAGTTGCGAGACCATTTGATGAAGCAACCTAAAGCTACGTGCATGCGAGACCGACAGAGCAGGTCTGCACGAAATCAAATGAAAAAGTAGTACAAAGCAAACTGATTTGCACAAGACCGAATGTACATGTATTGCAAACCATTTGAGAAGTAGCAAACCGTTTGCAAAAACACTACTCAAAGACCGAGTGAAACCAAAGACCATTTTGGGTCATTTGGTCAAAACCGTTTGCTTGAGTAACTGAAGTAAAGACCGAATAAAGTAGGAAGACCGTTTGGGTATTTAGCTGAAACCGTTGGAGAATATGCATACAATAGAAAAACCGTTTGATACAGATCACGTGCATGCATGCAAACCAGATGACAAACCGTTTGGATGTACTACATGAAGACCGTTTGCTATGCTCTAACAAATGAAGACCGAATGATCTGCTAGAATGAAGACCATTTGCTGGCTACGTGAAGACCGTTTGAGATGCATGAAGATCGAATGGCCACAACCACGTGAGTGAGACCGTTTGCTAAAGCATGCATGCAGACCGATTGTATTACTAGCTCAAAGACCGAATGAAGGAAATGTGAAGATCGAATGAGCTGAATGTGAAGACTGTTTAAGCCAGCTACATGCAAACCGTATGGGCAGCGATGGAAGACCATTTGAGTACTGATCGAAGACCAAAAGGAGGGTGGGCATGCAGACCGTTTGCTGTAACAAGTGAAGACCGAATGAGCACATACATGTAGACCGTTTACTAATCGTGAAGAGAAGTAGACCGTTTGGAGAATGAAACTGAATGAGCTGAAATCACATGCATGAGTGTACCATGCATGCAGACCGTTTGATAAAGTATATACACGCAGACCGTGTGAGCTAGCAATCAAGACCGTTTGATTAGCAACGTGAAGACTATTTGCTGCATGCAAACAAAATGAAATGCAAGACCGTTTGAGCATGCAATGCAAACTGAATGATCAAGATATTTACCAAAACTGTTTGGATGATTATAAGCAAACCGTTTGGACTCACACAAAAATCATGAAGGCCAGATCTATGCCTATAAATAGGACCAGCAGGCTCCCCATTTGACGTATCGGTTCCAGGACACCGACAGGCTTCCTGTACACAGGTCCGATCCAGTTCCGTCCACACTGCCACTTCACCTGCCATTCCTGTTGCAACTCAAGGAGACTGAGAACAGAAGAAAGGAGGAGTGAGAAAGACTTCCCGATCTGTCTTGGCATCCCTCATTATTCCAGATATGTTCTGACACGATGTAGAAGACCGCATCATCTTCACCGAGATGCGACTACCTTCTGCATCATGCTCATGGTGGATTCCTCCCTCTTTCTTATCCTTCTTGTTTCTTGCATCATGAGCAAGTAGTCCCTTTTCGTTGGGGTGCGGGGACTAGCCCCGCTGCCCATGCAAGTATGTTCATTTGTTAAGCATTCCATGGCAATGTATATAACTTTTCATTTCGTTATTAATTGGTATGTTTGTAGTTGATTATCTACTTGCTTTCATCTTGTTCTTCCCTATATTGTGAAATCTTCTACATGTAGGGTGGAATGGCAGTTTACAAAGTTCAACTCCTTGATTAGAAATATGATAGTATTCCTTGAGGTAGTAAGTACATGATCTGTAAGGGGACGAGCCATCTAACCTTCGGTGACGCTTCTGTGGCCTAAACATCCCTCCGGGAGGGTCACAGCCTTAGTTGGATTTTGTATCGTCTTTGTTAATCGTCGATGTTTGCTTGTAGATTAATCACCTGCTTTCTTACCATTTAGCGCGGTTGACTCCCGGACTAGAAATAGAAAGGGGTTCCTTGAGGTCGTAAGTGTATGATCTGTGAGGGGACGAGACATCTAGCCCACGGTGACGCTTCTATGGTCTAAACATCCCATAGGGAGGACCACTGCCTTAGTTGGATGTTGTATCTTTGGAGCCGTAAGTATATGATCCGGATGGTGATGAGACATATGATACCTAAGGTGATTCTTACGCAAGCCTAATGCCCGTATGGGGGGTTTTGCAACATCTCCATTTGGATGGTTATATCTTTCCTGGATGTTTGATGTCTGGACGTGTTTGCATGTGTAGTGGTGGTGAAACCCGGTACCATCCCAGTGATTCCATATCATTTAATCTTGACCCAACTTTAATTCTGCTCCTTTACTTTCCTACATTTAGTTTAATTAACTACAAATCAACCAATCGTTCTAAATATTAGTCTTACTTGAGCTAGATTCGACTGACAAAGATTCTTAAAAATGTTGTCCTTTGGTATTCGATCCTTAACTATACTGTGATAAGACCCGTCTGCTTGCGGGGGGTATTATTGCACGAGGTTTTGGTAAAAGCTCGGGGATTTCAACCCTGAGTGAGTTTGTTAGTGCAATAATTGCCACGTCACCTACATGAGTGAAAAGAATGTTATGCATGAAACCTAATACCTACTGACTTTTTCTCATTTTTTTTGTTGACACATGATGCATGTATAAGGCTATCTCATAACAGAAAATGAGACTGTCAAAAACAAAAAATATTGTGCCATTTGAATTAGTTCATCCCTTCAAGAAGACTCAAGGACATACTTTCTCCTTATGAAATCTTGAGATCCAATTTTTTCTAGCCCATAATTTTTCTTGTCTTTAGCATGATGGAATTATGCTCGGGCTTTCACTTCATTTTTTTTTATTTTTTACATTTTTTTGATGTGGAGTTATGCCCCCGCTTCAACTTTCACAATTAGAGACTACAATCCACATGACAAAAAGGAATGAATGTGATGAAATGTATTTAATCTACATGCAATTTCAATGCAACTAAGATGGCATGCACTACGATTGGTCGTGCATACAAATGCAAAAATATATTTTTTTTCTTTTTTCAAATGCACATGAGGATAAGAACTAACCTACCATGTCACCTATCATGCCATGCAATGCAATAAAAAGAAATAAGTTGGAGCACTTGTTCATCTTAATGTGGTGATTAAAAATTGGATGGAAAAGATGGATGGAATCACATAATTAAGAGATAATGTCTTTCATTGAATTATGATATGCCCCTATTTAATGACCTATGCACAGGGTAATCTTAAGGTTTCTTTCTTGAATTTCCATTTAAGATCTCATTAAAGGTTTGATCAGCTTAGGCTCAACAACATCTTCATTCACTTTCCCATTTTGATTAGATGTTCATTCATATCCTATATCCTAGAGATGACTTAACCAAACACTTGCTCGATTGGTGATGCACAAAGATGTCACAAATTAAGCTATGAAGACACAACCATTTCCTTGCACTAACACCTATGACTTGAAATATGCAGCCATACATTGCTGCTCCACGATTACACTAGATAGGTGTGGATCCTAAAAATGCATGATTAAAATGAAAAATAAAACAACTAAGATAAAATTGTAAGAAAAACTATAAAAATTAAGATAGAATGTTGTTCCAGCACCCCCCTAAGCTTGAATATAACTATGTCCACATAGTCGATACTCACACTCAAGAGGTGGAACAGAGGTACCGTTGCTCAAAACGGAGGTGGCTGAGGCATGTTGGGATCGGAGGGGGAAACATCCCCTTAAAAGATAGATCAGGCGGTGGCATCTGCTGTGGTTGTGGGTAACCTCCAAAGTACCCTTATTTCTAATAGTGGTTGAAGAAGGGTTGCTGGTACTGCTCCATTCGCTGCAGGCACATGTGAACATTCTCTTGGTTGGTCAAGAGAAGGTGTCCATTCTTGTATATCACGTGGTGGTTTTGGTACAACCTTCCTTGAATGTCTTGCATACCAGCCAACATCGCATGATGCTACTGCTGTCCAATCTGGATCTCCTACAACATGGTATACATACCCGCCATATTGTACGGTTCTTGCTCCTCTTGGGAACGAGGTGGGGTAGAAGAAGTCAAGGAAGCGTAAGTGTGGTCCCATTTGTGCGGGACTGCTCTCCTAGTGATGATGATGGTGGGCTCCACCTCCTCAACACCATCAGAGTTGTCATCGCTTTTCTCCTTGTCATCAACTTGAGCTGCTACCCTTGGTGGGTCTTCTTCCTCCCCCTCATTCAATGGTCAACAAATATGTTTCACTCCGCACAAGTTGAATACGGGGAGGCTTCACTCTTGAAACAATCCTTGATGCATGCAATGTGCATAGAGCACATTGTGGTGGAAGCGGAGGAGGTGCGCCTTGCAGAAGTGCAGGAGGTCCAACTTCTTTGTATCTTCCAATGGCGTGAGGGTGGACAAATAAAGGTGAAAATGTAATGCAATGGAGGTGATAAGACCCACAAATAAAATTAGCATCTTTCTTGTCATGTTGCGCCGAACAGAGATCATGTGGAGCAGAGGGAAGGCTCCAAAGTTGACAGTCTCTCCTTCCAGTAGCCTGTAGAGGAAGTAGAGGTCTTCCTGTTGAACCTTCCCTTGAGATTAATCGGACCGAGCAAATATGGTGTTGGTGCAGAGGTGGTGAAGATGTGGTAAAAAAGTTTATATGTCAGTTTATGAAAATGCCCTTTGACGCCTCAATCAACTGCTCCCAAGCCAAGTCAAAGTCGAAGTCAGAAGGGGCCGAGCGTTCTGGGATGTGAGCCCAGTTGAAGATGTGGTTGAAGGCCCGCAGAGTGATGGAATAGTTATTGTTGAAGAGGTGGAAGTTAACTTTGCCTTCCCGCCATTCACCTCCTAACTTCTGCTTGGGAGTGATAAGAACATCTAGAGATGCAAGAACTCTAGGATGAATTTTGGGTAAGTCTGCTAGTCACTGAAGAAAGGATTGTCTCCCTCCATGAGCTTCTTCTGACATACCCATCACATGTTTTCACTAAAGCCCACCCTTTCAATCAATGTGCGATCTCCATATTGCATTGGTATTATTGGCCTAGTCTGCAGCTCCTCATAGGTCTTCTAATCTCCAAGTATGGATGTTGGATGCGGGTTGGTCGAGGGACCAACTCACCTTGATTTGCCAACGTAGAAGGGCCTCTCCTTGGCGCTATGATGCCGATGCAAGAAAAAGTATTAGGAAAGAGAAGCTCGGTGAAGATCGTCAGCTCAATGAAGATCTTTGGTGCCCAGTGCAATTATGCTCTAGTTCTAGGAGGAGTGGAGGAAGTGGTGTGAAGAAAATGGGTTAACCACTCCTCCTTATATAGCTGAGTTGGGTAGAGTCGGTAGTACTGATTTTTGTGTAGGTAGTACCGAGATACATGCACAAATCTGTGACTCGAATGTATCGACGACTGACGTTTGACAATGTCTCGAGTGTGGATAGCTTAGAGTCGGTGGTACCAAGTCCAAGTCGGTAGTATCGACTTGAGTCGTGGATCGATGCTACCGGCCGTGCGATGAAGCTTGAATCTTTAGTTGAATTGAGCATCCATGGATTGCTGACGCCATGCGTCAGTTTACCAACTAGAGTGTCAGCAGTACCGAGTTGGTAGTTTTGGCTCGGTACTTTCAAAATTTTCATCTCGATGTTCTGATTCAGGGCCCGCCAAAAAGTTGGTGGTACCGACTTGTGTGTCGATACCACCGAGAGCTTATCAGTTAATAGTAAAAAATCTTCAGAGACTCGATAGTACCAGCTGAGTCGACAATACATCGTTTGGTGTTCTGGTGTGGACGGCTCGCTAATGTAATCTCAGTACTACCGACTGGGTGTCTTGGTAGTACTGACCTGGAGAAAGATCTACACACTCCACATACGAGTCAAGGTACCATTTTTAGAAAAAAAAATTAAAATACTAAGACAACTACAATGTGAAAATGAACATGAATAGAAGGAAAATGAAGTTTGGGTTGCCTCCCAACAAGTGTCATTGTTTAACGTCCTAGACTAGACGTTCCTAAGAGCAAGAATCTAAAGGATCTCCATAAGTTGTACCTCTATTATACTCTGCTCCACTTCCCCACCATAGTAGTGCTTCAATCATTGGCCATTAACAAGGAATCACCTAGTCCCATCTAAAATCTTCACTGCACCATGGGGAAAAACTTACTCAATCACAAATGGTCCACTCCATTTGGACCTTAGTTTGCCCGGATGTAACTTAAGTCGGGAGTTAAAAAGGAGAACCTTTTGGCCAAGAAGAAACACCCTATTCAAAATATGCCTATCATGAATCTTCTTTGTCCTCTCCTTATAAATCCTCAAACTTTTATAAGTATCCATCCTAAGCTCATCTAGTTCATTAAGCTCCAAAAGTCTTTTTCTACTTGCTTCATCCAATCCAAAGTTTAACTTTCTCAATGCCGATTTCACCTTATCCTCAAGATCTATTGGTAAATGACAAGCACGACCGTAAACCAGCCTAAAAGGTTCCATCCCTATAGGTGATTTATAGGCCGTCCTATATTCCCAAAGAGTGTATTTAAGCACGAAACTCCAATTTGTCCTATTAGTGAAGATTTTCCTTTCCAAGATCTTCTTCACTTCTCTATTGGACACCTCCACTTGGCCTTGTGTCTGTCGGTGATAAGGAGTACCCACTCAGTGTTTCACCCCATACTTTCTAAGTAAGGATCTGAACTACTGATAACACCAATTTTTGTGATATTTTAGACTATTTTTCTATTATCAGAACTGCCATTTTTAGCTATTTTCCTCTCTTTTGTATGCACTTTCACAATAATTGGCCAAGCAATGCTCTTAATCCTATATTTCCATCTTTTGCAGAGTTTCCACTCATTTTGGTGCAATAAGGCCGTCCCGGCCCACTAAATAAGTCCAAGTCTGCACTGGCCTTCCTGACGCCCGATACACGCCCTGCCCGATAGGGTAGAACGACACCACGACGCGCGACAAAGGGGTGCCGCGCAAGGAGGAACTGACGGACGACATGCCTCTTAACCGATAGGGAGCCATAGTCTCCACGACAACCCAAGTATGTCGGGCGACATAGCCACCCACCGGCAGGCGTAGTTGCCCATCACGTGACCAACGACCGACATCCCTGCGCCGAGCGACAGGAGTATCGCCCGTCCACCGACCCGCAATTAAGGAGGACACGTGCCGCTTCGAGAACCATAAGTTCCCCCACTCACCGACTATAAATAAGAGCTACAGGAAGCCGAAAAGACAGTTCAGACAAGGCAGACAGTAGGGAACTTGAGATATCTTCGAGGAGAATCGCGAGAGCAGACGTATCGAGCCCCAGTGCTCGTATCGGGCGACACTACGTGAGCTCTTCCTCGTTCTAAGAGGGAGGGGACTGGTTCACCTAGGACTGTACCGAGTGACACTGAGGGCCGATATCGGCCGATGTAGATACGCGACACGAGTGCCCGACACCCATGCCCGACAGTAGAATGCGTAGCTCCACGCCCGACACGATATCGAACCCGATACGCTTCACCCGTCATACGTGCCGCCCGAGAGGGTCCATCGATCGACATGAGCGTATCAGCCAGGATCCTTGAGTGATACAGTTGCCCATCAGGCGTGCCGCTCGAGAGGGTGTGCCGCCCGACACAGCTGTATCGGGCTAGGCCCCTGACCGATATCAAGCTGGAGAGCCGTAGTAGTTTGTCGTCCTTCTATATCAAGAAGGCGACATCTATCTTTATTTTCTGTCATTTAATTCTTTACTTATGCATTGTAATTAAGACCCTTTATCTGTCTATGGAAATAGAAGATGCTTAATTACCTGGTGCTCTGTGCTTGGTACAATATGTTGGATGACTGCTATGTTTGATATCTGAAACTCTAGCTTGCATGTTTGGATCACGTTTTGCTTAGCTACCGAATCGTGTTTTCCCATCGCAACAACTTCGAGAGTTGTGGTGTGGCTCTAGTGTTTGGTCCGATTCTGGAGTACGAGAGTTCCTCGAACGGATTCGTTTCAGTAACATTCCACTCTAACTTTGAGCCCAGCAACCTCGAGAGGGGTGTCGAGGCTTGGTTAGAGGTATCCGCTCTGAGAGGAGGGGTGCAGGATGTTACCGGTGCCACTTGTTATGCTATAGTCTTATCCTTCGTACCTTGCTCTATCCATAGTTTTATCCTTCTGTTCCTGTTGCAAGAAAACCTCTAAAAACTGCTAAATGGCTAAAACCTTAATGTTTCTAGTAACTCCACTTGGAGATAGTTTTCTTGTTTTGTTCGTGACACCTTACTGCTTCCCTTCTGGGGAATTTATCATCTCTTTATACCTGTCGGAGTGTAGCGTGTCAATTCTGGGTTCTCAACACTACCCCCCTTGTCCCTGTGTTTGACCCTGTATATCTACTTCGACCCCGTAAACAAAGTTGCGGGGGCTGAGAAGGATTCAGGTTTATAAATGTAAAAGCTCGACTACCTCAAATCCGCCTCCACTTTTGGACGCGCGATTTAGGCCGGTCAACGTTTTGGCACCGTTGCCGGGGACAAGGCAAAAACGGTACTGTAGACGAATCTGAATCCACTAACTACACTCTTGTGCCTCAAGCTTAGCAATGAGTTTGACAACACTCTTTTTCTTTTTCTTTTTCTTTACTATTATTCTCTGCTTGAAATTGATAAATCTTTCCTCTAAACTTGATGCCTCGTGCCACTAATAGGTACTCAGAAGAACGGTGATCTATTCCACTGAGCACCAACTCCAACCGTCATGCCGCCTCGCATTGAGCCACCACATTCTGAAGGCGAATGCCAAGGGAGGAGGCCTGATGCGCCCCCGCCTGAAGGCAACGACAGGTACGACGGTGACCATCAACAAGAAGATCCAGACTCAGGAGAGTACGAGAAGGACCATCACCGACACAAATGTCGTCACCGGCAAAGGCAAAGAAGAAATCGGAATGACCAGGAACAATGCCGGGGAGAAAGAGACAGCAACGGCTCCGAAGAGGAGGAGAAGACGTTGAGAGAGTTGGCGTCTACAAAAGCCGACAACCCCAGATGTCCCGTCATCACCCCACGATTCAATGCGACAAATTTTAAGCTTAAGCCGTCCGTGATCTCTATGATTCAAAACAAAAGCTTCAGGGGGAGCTCGAAAAGCGACAATCCCTACCACCATCTCGATGCATTCAAAAACATATGTGATACGATAAAGATGCGGGGGGTCCCTCAAGAGGTTATCTACTGTAAGGGCTTCATCTTCTCCCTAGAAGACAAGGCCCTGTCCTGGTATCTTGGGTTACCCCACCAGTCTCTGAACGGATGGGGAGCTTTGGTCGATGCGTTCGTAAACAAGTTCTACCCCACCGAAAGAACGGTCAGAAACAGACAGAAAATAACATCCTTCATGCAAAAGCCGAGTGAAAGCCTCCATTACGCCTGGGAGCGGTTCCAAGAGTATCAGAGGGATTGCCCCCATCATAATTACAAGAAGGGCTTCCTCATCACCACCTTCTATAATGGCCTGACTCCCGATGAAAAGGTGTCACTAAATGCGGCAGCAGGCAGTGACTTCCTCGGGAAGAAATCAAGCAAGTCTGAAAAGATCATCAAGAATATGGCCGAGATGATGGGTTGCACTGACTTTTATCGATCTGACTGAGGACAGGTCAAGAAGGGCGGTGAAGGGTCTACCCTTGAGTCTAAGGCGTTGGAGTCCATCACATTGCAGATACAGAGAATCACCACTGATGTTAAACAACTGCGAGAAGCTGGTGGGAAAGGTAAGAAGCCAGTCGAGAAGGTGATGAAATCTGTCACATGCGGCGAAGGAGGACATGGGTTAGACAACTGTGTTTACACCCGACCGGACGCAGGCAGTGATTCTGACTCAGAAGACGAACAGACCGAAAATGTCTCCTTCGTGAACTTCAAAAGGCCAGATCATCCCGGGTTTAACTACGGCAACAAAGATGCAGCTGAGAATTCTCACCAGCTGCATGCTATATCTAAGCCAATACAAGCTTTTGAGAAGAGAGGGGGTCTGGTCAATATACCAAGAACAGTCATTTCCTGTCAGCGAAAGGAAACTTTCAGGCACAAGGTAAATATCAAGGGCCGAAAGATCAGGACAAGGGCTCGAGCCAATCAGACGTAATTGGCCAGCTTTTCAACTTCACAAAGAAGCAGGACATGATTAATAACCAGCTGGCACAGAGCGCACTATCAAAGTCGGGTGTTTTGAACTCATTGCAGGTCCAGTTGGCAGATATGCAGACGCATCAACACCAAATTGATCAGCAATTAGCTCAAATGGCCGAATTAATGAAGAATCCTTCTGGCAGAATACCGTCCAACACCGAGGCTGCCAAGAAGGCAGGGATGTGATCAAGAGAAGAAGAGATTGAGTTGCAAAAGATGGACGATACTAAAGGCTAGAGGATGATAAAGCTGGAACCGTCAAGATGGAGATGAAAAACTTTAGCGCTCCTCGGGAGGCAGCCCGAGTTTTTCTTTCTTTCGTAGAGTAGGATGCTTTTTTTCTTTTTTTACCTATAAAAACAAAATTTATAAATTGTAATAAGGCCCGAGCCGGTGCACGCGCAGAGCGCACCGACTCCTCTGTTTTATGGGCCACTGCTGTCATACTTTCTGAGGTCGGGGACTTCACCCTAAACCGATGATGGTTTTCGACCGCCTGTTTTAAGCCATGTCGGGCAGCAACTCAGCTGGCCCGCAGTCACGCTTGTATCGGGCCAGAGTTTCTTGGGCGCCGCAAGTGCCGCGACGGTTGGCATCCCCGAGCGACAGTCGTTTCGTGCATAGAGAGTAAATGCCCTTGATTTGACTGACGGGACCATCGTCTCGGGAATGACATGTCGACGCGCGTGCCCAGATCTGCCCGATTTGCCCCCAGCTGAGTTTGCTATATATAGCAATGTGGGCTCAACGTGTCGGGGTGCCTCACTTCTCTTTTTAGCCACCTGTAACACATGCAGTGATCCACCTTTGCTCGTGTGTCGGCCAGCTTGCCTTCACCCTTATATCAGGCGATGGCTCCTATGAGCAAAGGTATCGCCCGACATGCTTATCGCCAGACACGAGTTTTCATATCGCGCTGCTTGTCAGGTTTTATGAGCCTTGCAGATTTTTGTATCGCCCAATGCAGTTAGGCACGAAGTAACGGCCAATGGTGCTCACCCGATACACCATATCGGGCGACACGTTTTCTTTCGTACAATCCTATCGGGCAGTTGCTTTTTGGCAGCCTTATCGCCCGATATACCCCTATCGGGCAGTCTGTCGTGCCGTGCCTTCCTCGTGTCGCCCAATTTTGTATCGACTTGAGTTTTCTTTTGACGGACGATACCCGAAGCTTAAAATAAGTTTATCGAGTTTCTATCTAACATATAAATGGTCAATAATCTTGATAATAGGAAGAATGGAGGCCACAGCTGAAGCAACAACTGTCAGGCAGAAACGTAGAAACCCCAAGACAGCTAGCCGTCGACTACCACAGATAGAGAGCGGGAGAATTTTTCTTTATATGGTAGCCTCAGAGGAAGTTCACTCTCTTATAATAGTCTATCTTCTGTGATGGTTTAGGACCATCTACAGAGACAACACGAGTCTTTTGCAGGTGACTTCCGGATGGAATCTGGGCATTCCGGTTCCATCTTCTTGAGGAGGAAGCAGCCACAAGTGTTTTCAAGAGCTCTCAAGCTTCCATCTTGAGAGCTTTGCACTTGTTCTGGCTGTTTCCAAATGAGAAAAGAAGGAGGCTGCAGCAAAGAAGCATATTGCAGCTTCTCCAAGGCACATGCAAACCCGCTAGTTAACCTTCACTGAGCTAACATGAACTCACCCTGTTTTCTTCGCTACTCTGGGATAGAGTGCGGAGTAAGTTTGGGGGGGTACCCATGTGCCAGTGAAGGAGGTATAAAAATTATCTTGTGCCATTTTGTTCACCTCCTATATCATGTATTTGTACCCTTGCTCATATAAATTTTTTTGAAATTTTTTTCTTATTTTGTTCCCATGCATATGTACAAAGCCTATATTAGTAAAAACCTGATGCAACTGCTTGCAAAGTTAGTTTTCTTTGTGCTTAACGAGATACAAGTTCCGTTATATCTTTCTGATAATGCTGCTTCAAACGAATAGAAGATTATGTTTTTCCATGCCAAAAATTTCAAAAAATATAATAATCTCGCACACAGCTAAGAGACGAGTATGGAGAAGGAAAAAGCTGCCCAAACAGCAGAAATCTCTTTGTTTCCCCTTTACCCAACAAAAATCCCAAAAAGAGAGAGAAGCCTTATGAGTGCGAATAAAAGCATGAGAGTTGTGCCCAATAAAAGAAAAGAAAAATATATATATATACCCGCTTGTTTTCCAAAAGTACCCATCTTTAGGCATGGTAGATCTGGGGCAGTGGTACGTAGGATGTGAAATCACCGCTCTAAAGCCAACTGGCTTGGACTGCAGGGACCACTTGCCCGCTAACGGACCCTTACCTGGATGGACTGATGGAAAACAAAGATGAAAAACCCAAAAAGCCTTAGCCTACCCTTTACACAACTTTTTGCCCCAAAAATAAAGTTGTTTGGTGTGTAAGCTAACTTCGGAATCATACACTAAAGTCTCGCTGAAGCTGTAAGAAAAAAAATTCTACTAAATTAATAAGGCAGGAAACACAAGGTCTTTTGTTCATAATTAGACAGCATTATCTCTAAAGGCATTACTATACTTGCTTTACCTCTTGGCCTAAAAGCTGTACCAAACAAGAAGAAGCATCACAAAATAAAGTTTAAATATTGATTGAGGACAATCAAAATGCTAAGTTTGGGGGAGTTGATAACACCAATTTTTGTGATATTTTAGACTGTTTTTCTGTTATCAAAACTGCCATTTTTAGCTATTTTCCTCTCTTTTGTATGCACTTTCGCAATAATTGGCCAAGCAATGCTCTTAATCCTATATTTCCATCTTTTGCAGAGTTTCCCCTCATTTTGGTGCAATACGGCCATCCCGACCCACTAAATAATTCCAAGTCTGCACCGACCTTCCTGACGCCCGATACACGCCCTGCCCGGTAGGGTAGAACGACACCACGACGCGCGACAAAGGGGTTCCGCGCAAGGAGGAACTGACGGACGACATGCCTCTTACCCGACAGGGAGCCATAGTTGCCACGACAACCCAAGTATGTCGGGAGACACAGCCACCCACCGGCAGGCGTAGTTGCCCGTCACGTGACCAACGGCCGACATCCCTACGCCGAGCGACACGAGTATCGCCCGTCCACCGACCCACAATTAAGGAGGACACGTGGCGCTTCGAGCACCATAAGTTCCCCCACTCGCCGACTATAAATAAGAGCTACAGGAAGCCGAAAAGACAGTTCGGACAAGGCGGATAGTAGGGAACTTGAGCTATCTTCGAGGAGAATCGTGAGAGCAGACGTATCGAGCCCCAATGCTCGTACCGGGCGACACTAGGTGAGCTCTTCCTCGCCCCGAGAGGGAGGGGACTGGTTCACCTAAGACTGTACTGGGCGACACTAAGGGCCGATATCGGCCGATGTAGATACGCGACATGAGTGCCCGACACCCATGCCCGACAGTAGAATGCGTAGCTCCATGCCCGACACGATATCGAACCCGATACGCTTCACCCGTCATATGTGCCACCTGAGAGGGTCCATTGATCGACATGAGCATATCGGCCAGGATCCTTGAGCGATACAGTTGCCCGTCAGGCGTGCCGCTCGAGAGGGTGTGCCGCCCGACACAGCTGTATCGGGCTAGGCCCCTGACCGATATCGGGCTGGAGAGCCGTAGTAGTCTGTCGTCCTTCTACATCAAGAAGGCGACATCTATCTTTATTTTCTGTCATTTAATTCTTTACTTATGCATTGTAATTAAAACCCTTTATCTGTCTATGGAAATAGAAGATGCTTAATTACTTGGTGCTCTATGCTTGGTACAATATGTTGCATGACTGCTATGTTTGATATATGAACTCTAGCTTGCATGTTTGGATCACATTTTGCTTAGCTATCGAATCGTGTTTTCCCGTCGCAACAACTTCGAGAGTTGTGTTGTGGCTCTAGTGTTTGGTCCGATTCTGGAGTACGAGAGTGCCTGGAACGGAGTTGTTTCAGTAACATTCCACTCTAACTTTGAGCCCAGCAACCTCGAGAGGGGTGCCGAGGCTTGGTTAGAGGTATCCGCTCTGAGAGGAGGGGTGCAGGATGTTATCGGTGCCACTTGTTATGTTGTAGTCTTATCCTTCATACCTTGCTCTAGCCATAGTTTTATCCTTCTGTTCCTGTTGCAAGAAAACCTCTAAAAACTGCTAAATGGCTAAAACCTTAATGTTTCTAGTAACTCCACTTGGAGATAGTTTTCTTGTTTTGTTCGTGACACCTTACTGCTTCCCTTCTGGGGAATTTATCATCTATTTATACCTATCGGAGTGTAGCGTGTCGATTCTGGGTTCTCAACAGTACCCCCCTTGTCCCTGTGCTCGACCCTGTATATCTACTTCGACCCCGTAAACAAAGTTGCGGGGGCCTAGAAGTATTCGGGTTTATAAATGTAAAAGCTCGACTACCTCAAATCCGCCTCCACTTTTGGACGCGCGATTTAGTCCGGTCAACTACCTATTGGTGAAATGTGATCCACCATCACTAATGATCAGACGAGGGACACCAAACCTGTAGAAAATGCTATCCTTCACAAATCTGCACACCACTTGAGCATCATTGGTGCGGGTTGGAATTACTTCCACCCACTTAGATACATAGTCAACCTCAAGTAAAATATAAAGGTTAGAATTAGACAACACAAATGGACCCATGAAATCAATACCCCAAAGATTAAAAAAAACTTCAACCTCTTGAAACACATTCAACAGCATCTCATGTCGCTTAGAAATATTACCTGTACATTGACATGAATCACAACAATGAATGAAATCATATGCATCTTTAAACAATGCTGGCCAATAAAATCCACTCTCCAATACTTTATCCGTTGTCCTAGAGCTAGCATGATGCCCTCCCGTAGGTAAAGAATGGTAATGTGCCAAAATACTCTCTACCTTACACTCGGGTACACACTTCCTCAAAAGTCTATCCCTACATTGTTTAAGAAGAATAGGGTCATAACAAATGTAAAACCTCAATGAGTGGAAAACTTTATTCTTTTCTTGATACCCCCAATATGTAGGAAACTCTTTTCAGGCTAAATAATAACAATATTTGCAAACCATAGATCCTTAACCTTGATAGCAAAGAGTTGTTCATCTGGAAAATCTTCAACAATGGGAATATCTACATCTTTTTCATTCACTCTTTCCAGCCTAGATAGGTGATTTGCTACCACATTTTCCACCCCTACATTGTCTTTAATTTCTATGTCAAATTCCTGTAACAATAAAATCCACCTAATCAATCTAGGTTTTGCATCTTTCTTTTGTAACAAGTAATTGATGGCAGTGTGGTCAGTCCAAACAATCAACCTTGCCCCAACTAGGTACTGGCATAACTTGTCAAATGCAAAAACGATCGCTAAGAGTTCTTTTCTATGGTTGTATAATTAAGTTGTGAATCATTTAAAGTTTTAGACGCATAATATATGATGATAGGAGCTTTATCTTTGTGTTGTCCCAACACAACTCCCACAACATAGTTTGATGTGTCACACATCAGCACAAATGGTAGGCTCCAATCAGGAGCCTGCACAATAGGCGCAAGACTTAGCTTTTCCTTTAATGTTTCAAAATCAATCAAACATCGATCATCAAAGGAAAATTCAGCATCTTTTTCCAAAAGTTCTGATAAGGGTTTAGCTATTTTTGAAAAATCTTTGATAAACCGGCGGTAAAGCCCAGCATGTCCCAGAAAGCTCCTTACTCCTTTCACGGATGTCGATGGAGGTGTCTTGGAGATAACTTCTATCTTAACTGGGTCTACTTCCATACCTTTGTTGGACACCTTGTGTCCCAACACTATTCCCTCACTCACCATCATAAGGCACTTCTCCCAATTTAAGACTAAATGAGTGTCCTCACACTTCTATAAAACTTTATCCAAATTATATAGGCAATCACTAAATGACTCCCCGTACACCAAAAAATCATCCATAAACACCTCCAAGTACCGCTCTACCATATCAGAGAAGATGGCAAGAATACAACGTTGGAAGGTAGCAGGGGTGTTACAAAGGTTGAATGGCATCCGTCTATATGCAAACGTTCCGTAAGGGAAGATGAAAGTAGATTTCTCTTGATTCTTTGGCTCGATAGAGATCTGATTGTAACCGGAATACTCATCGAGGAAACAAAAGTGTGAATGACCGAAGAGTCATTCCAAAATCCGATCAATGAAATGTAGCGGAAAATGATCTTTTAAAGTGACGACATTCAAATGACGATAATCTATGCAAACACGCCACCCCATCACCAACCTAGTTGAAATAAATATATTAGCTACGTTGGTTGTGACAATGATCCCCCCTTTTTTAGGAACTACCTGAGTTGGGCTAACCCATATAGAATCAGAAATGGCATAAATAATACCTACCAAAAGGAGCTTGCCCACTTCTTTCTTCACTACCTCAGTCATGATTGGGTTGAGTCACGACTGAGGTTGAACTATTTCTTTAGCTCCTTCTTCCAGATGGATCTTGTGTTGCCACAAGCTTGGGGAGATTCCTTTCATGTCCTCTATAGATCACCCAAAAGTAGCTCGGTGGTTCTTCAATACAGTAAGCAATTGCCCCTCTTCTCCACCACTCAAGGATGATGATATGATCACTGGGAGATTTTCTTTTGTGGCTAGGAAGGCATACTTCAGATGTGGCAGTAACTAATTCAATTCCAACTCAGGAGGGTTCAAAATAGATGGAACTAGTTGTGGGAGAGATGGTCCCAAGTCTTCAAAATATCTTATGTAATAGCAGGGTACTGCCTTCAGCATCAAAACACACTCCTCTAGAGAGAAGTTGTGTGTGTTGTCATCTACTCTATTCATCAGACATGCTTCCAAAGTTAATTGTGGATATGTTTGCATCAGTGAATCAATAGTGACCTCCTCTATGGTAGTTGGGTCATAGTCTTCTTCTCTATCATCTGAGTAATGTATTTCTTCTTTCAATGATATCACCTTGGTGTTTTTAATTATATCAACTACCAGAGTATCTTTTTCTACCTTGGTCATCATGCGAGCCATATCATGAAATGGCTTCCCCAGACATAAAGAAATCTTGCCCTCCATGTGCTGCAGCATGTTACACTGTGCAATATCCCCCTATTCTTTTGAGTGTTCACACATCTTTATTTCAAACTAATCATCATAAGTGCCCATTGTCAGACGTCCTCTTCCCATTTCCAAGATCATGTCAGTTGTGGCTTGGAATGGCTTACCTAGAAAAAGTTTGTTGCCTTTATCCTCTTGCATTTCCATTACCACAAAATCAGCATGAAAAAAAACCTATCCACTTTCACTAGGACATCTTCACAAATTCCATATGGCCTAACCACAGAGTTGTCATCCAATTCAATAGTCATAGTACTTTTTCTTGTCTCCTTAAGACCTAGCTTTTTGAAGGTTGACAAAGGAATGAGGTTGATATTGGCCCCTAAGTCACATAGGGCCTCACCAAACTTAGTCTTTCCTACGTAGCATGTGATGTTGAAACAACCAGAATATTGTCTTTTAGGAGGTAGAGTTTCCAGAATAAAAGCACTCACCTGCTCCTTTAACATGGCCACATCAGCTTCAGGTATCCATCTCGTCTTATTGATGATTTCTTTCAAGAACTTTCCATATGATGATATCTGTGTAATTGCATCAATGAGTGGAATATTGACAGATAGCTTTTTAAAACCTTCTAAATTTTTTTGGAACTGCCGATCTTCTTTTGGTTGCCTTCAAGCTATTTAGAAAGGGTACTGGTGTCTTCTGGTGAGACAGGACATATGGTTTTGATCTAGTATTTTCCACATCATCAGTGTGCTCTTCGGATGGTTTCTCCTATTCTAACTTATCCGGTTCAATTTCCTCTGTTGGCAGTCTAAGTTGTTGTTCCAAAAACTTCAACTGCATCTGTGGTTGTCGGTGCCTTATTGAACAATGTCTTACCACTACATAGTAGGACTACCTTGACATGTTGATTTCTAGAAGGTACGTTGGTATTAGCACGGAACCCTTGTTGGTTTAGCTACTTCAAGGTACCCACATCTGCTCCTATTTGAGAAATCTGAATTTCTATACTGCGGATCCTCTCCCCTTGGTTCTGGAGTTCTCTTAGTGTTTGTCCTATCACCACTTCATTCTAACTGACCAACTTTCAAGCATTTCTTCAATATGGTCAATCTTCTTTTGTTCATGTTGATATTGTGCCTGTCCACCAAACAGTTGTGGCTTGGGATGTTGCGCCTGTGATGGGTCCTGTTGAAAATTGTTAGGATCCTTTCATGAAAACTTAGAATCCTTCCTCCATGCATAATCGTTGCCCCTATATTTCTGTTGTTGGCACACCAACTTACACTCTTCATCTTCTTCTTCTGAAGGCGATCCATCGTTGGCACAAAGCTTTTTAGCAATCAAGTCTAACTTCACATTTAATGTAGGGATGACCTTGGACTTGCCTACACTTTTAACAATTGCTGAAAGCTCTCTCTCATCTCCCCATGATTGATTTTTGGACATATTCTTCAATATCTCATGACAACAGGTAGGTTTATTGTTGAGGAAGAACCCTGCTCCTGTACTATCGAGTGTAGTCCTTTCTCCATTCTACATGTCATAATAGAATATCTTTTCCTATTCCAGAAGATCGATTCCATGATGAGGTACTTTCCACAGCATATTCTGGAAACTCTCCCATGCTTTGGAATAGGATTCATCGGCTTGTTGTCTGAAATTATGGAACTTCTTTACCAAGTCATTGATCTTCTGTGGAGGGAAATAATTCTCAAAGAAGACATCAATCATCTAATCTCACATTTCAATGCATTCATCATCAAGGTTATGAAACCATGACTTTGTGTTGTCTGTCAATGATGACGGAAAAAGCTTCAGATATATCACGATTGCCGATATTCTATCTAACGTGACCATATCAAAGTTCTCCACAAAGTTGGTAATGTTCACCATCAGGTCTTCAGAACTATGGACATGGAAAGCTTGGGATTTGACTAAAGAGATCAACCCTGGATTAATCTTGTAGCTACCCATATTGATGGCTTGTGTTTTGATTGATCCTTTTTAAGCTGTCGTGGCAGAGGCTCTGATCCTCTCCCATATTGTTTGTTCTTCTTCTCCTGCCATTTCTACTGCCTTAGGTTCTTCTGGTGTTCAGGTCTCTCAGGTGGACGTGTCGGTGGTGGTGTTCGGTTGAATCTATCCATTGACTGTCCAATTTCTCTCTCTCTGTGAAGGAGTTCTACTTGCCCAAACCCCATTGAAGATAGCTCTCCGTAATTGTGGTCTCGAGTATGCACCATACACCAGTGACTGAAAGTAGCAAATTAATTGTCAGAGCGTAGTAGCTGAGATAGAAGCAATAATGATTTTATAAATCAACTCTAAGTGAAATGGAAAAATAAGGGTAAATTTCATAAAAAAAACACCATGTTTGCACAATTTAACATAAGTATCATCACGTTGTACAAATTACACACATATCAAGAATTCCTTAAACTTTTTACATATCAATCAAATGAATTTACTTCGTTAACTTTCCATCTACCTATGCGTCATTGGCCCACCACAAATACAATATAAGTCTTCTACTTCCTTTATTTCTGAATTCCCTCCCATCCACTATGATTTTCAATTAACCACGCTTGCCCCTTCCTCTTCTCCTAGATTTCTTCCTCCTGGCTCTAAATAGGCACATCGTGAATTGGTTGTAGTTATGTCTACGACATGGAAACCGATCACAGTGGTGGTGGGTGACAAGAAACCTATGGGGTATCTGTTCTGGCAGCTACCAGCACGAGGTAGGTGATCACAGTGCTAGCGAACGGAGAGAAAGATACGTCACATCTCCGATGACGACTAATTCATGGCATGTGATCATGTTGTTGCTAGTTTGCAAAAAACACAATGGCCACATTCATTGTCTCTCCAATGTTGACACATCATCTCCATATGTCGATCCAGACAATCCCAATAATAGTCACATGTAGAAGAGTAAGGTGGAGGGCACCCAAATTAGTTCTGAATATAGCAGCGATAGAAGAGTAGCGCCACTGCCTTTTTCATCTAGATTTGATGGTCTAAGTTGGAGGTGAGCTCATGTTCATCTAGACCCATTAGCACGAGTTGGGCGATGCAAGGGAGATGCTTCTCCATCTTTGTCCATGCCCTGTGCAATGTAGCTGTTCGTAGCAATATCGATGCTTGAAATACTACTTTAGAGGTTTTGGTGCATGACACGATTGTTTGGCTGTATTAAGGTGTCAAAGTACATAATGAAGGATGTGTTCAACATGGAAACTCTGATGAGTATTTGGCCTTGTGCGTAGGACTTCCTCACTTGGGTATTGGATTCAAGGAAAGGGGTACTGGGTTCCAGTTCAAGGATATTCATTGATGCCAAGCAAATAATGGTGCAAATGCTTCTAACAAATGTTGAATGAACAATCACCTTAGTATCTCTGATTTACATTATCTATTTTATTAGAAATTTTATCATGTACACAATCCAATGTATACATTCCCTATACAATTCGAATGTACTGAAATCTGACTTGGTGCAAATTCTTGTGGATGAAATGAAATGTTTTCTTTATTTAGTTCTGAAATACCTCTCTTGTGAAGACATTGGAATTCTTCATTGTAATATTTATCAATTTTGGTGAGTTGTCTTACACCCAATTATCTTTTTGAATCAATGGAACAGTAAACCAGTGGGGAATCTCATACGTCACACTGGTGGGAGGATTAGATTATTGTATACATGCTTGGAGATATCTTGAATAGATTGTTAAATTTCTTAGGAACAATCAGTAGTTATAAATATGCTAATGGATGGAAGAAGTAGATTCTCCAGTGGTGTCCTGCTATCCAGATGATCTAAAGTGAGGGGAGGCCAGTATTGTCCACAAAGATTATTATCATAGTTAGCTTTTAAAGTCATGGGGGATGGGGGGTTCCTCTTGCTGCTAGCTACAACTAAGGTATATAATTTTAGTAGGTGTAGCAGGAAGGGGGAAGGAGAGGTCAGCAAAATGACCAATGGTGCAACAAATTTGATTGAATCACTGCAAGTGCATAGCTAGTAATCAGGTATATAACAAACTCACCTACAATGATAGTGAGAAATACAAGTAGCAAATATTATGAAACAGAAAATACAACAAGCTCATTGATAGTGAGTGAAATGAACATTACTCAATGCTCATATAAGCTCAAAATATTTTTGAAAATAGTTAAAGATATACTATTCGCCACATATCCTTATTATGTTTGACACAAATGTAGTTTAAGAAATAAAAATAGTTGTCCTCCTTGATCTCCATCACTCAAGTCCATATCTCCATGAATATGGAATTCGTTTGGTAGATATAACTCACAATCTTGATATCCTTGATGCTCCAGGAAGCTTCAAAGTGAGAAATTAGCTTATTAGAATATGACATTGAGAAAAACAAAATACATCAACCTTCATCATTACTATAGTGAGAAATTAGCTTATTAGAATATGACATTGAGAAAAACAAAATACATCAACCTTCATCATTACTATAGTGCTTACGCTAATGTATTGTGTCCTTGTTTCCGCCGTTGTGTACACACCTACTCCTTTTCTTGCCTGCATAGGAAGATATAGCTTACAATTGTTGACTATTAGCATGATATTCTTAAAATTCTAAAATATGTGTGTAAGTTTTCTTACCAGTCTTATATCCCTTTGTTCATGTGCATGTTGATCACTAGTATTTGTGGATGATTACTTAGCAGGTCGACCTCTCTTCTTATGTTGACTTTGATCGGGCTGAGGTGCATATCCATTGTGATTTTTCTGAGTTGGAGGTCTACCTCTTTTCCTTGGTGGTGCATGTTGACCTTCAACTTCCATAGTATTTCGGCATGACCTTTTATTATGGCCAAATCCAAAGCATCTCCTACATTGTTGTAGTGTTCCCTTCTTGCCAAATGATCTAGAACTTCTTAGCTCCTCCTCCTGGTCTCTCTTTCTAGATTTTTTTGGCCTGCTAGCACTCTTCCTATATGGTGGTGGCTGGATGGACATCCCTTCAGCTATTGGCCACATCTTTCTACCATTTAGTGGTGGCAATGACTTGCTATATGCTTTCAAACATGTGTTTACTTTCAACCAATGGCTAACAAAATCAGTAGGATCTTGATGCATAAAGTAAATACAAATAATAGCATGATGACAAGGAATCCCACTGAGTTGCTAAGACCTACATGTGAATGTTTTCATATGTAGATCAACCGCAAACCTATCTTCCAATGATGTCACTTCAAATTTATTCCCAATGGTTGGCTTAGGGAAGCAATTATTGCTTAAATCCTTATTTCTCTCTAACTTCTTTCGAATCCTAGGGCAGATAGTGTCTTTGATTTTCAACATAGCATTCCTTTTTTCATACATTCTCTCCATTATTGAGCTCCTAATTTCTTCCAACTTGTCAATGATTGGTTTTGTCTGGGCCTTGCATATATATGCATTGAAGCAATCATAAATATTGTTTAGGACCATATCACTCTCAAAAAATGTATTGATGAATGCCTTGCAAAAATGTTGAGGGCCATGTCCCATAAATGCATCATATGATGCTAAAGATATCTGTTTCATCTCATTAGTTGCCTCAGTGAATGTTGCTTCATATGTACTATTAACAACATCCCATAAACATCTCTTCAATGCATCCCCTTTATGAATTTTCTTCCAATTAGAGTATATGTGCCTTGCACAAAACCGGTGCTCGACATTATGTAGCTCAGTGTCCATTGCATTCAGCAATCCCTAGAATGGATTAATGGTTAGAACATGTCATGAAAAAATCATACTAATCAACAAAAAATTGTAGAAAAAATGATCATTAACCTTTTGTTTGTCACTGATGAAGCACCATCCCTCACCCTCTATTGTCGCAAGGTCCTTCTTCAAGAGTCGCACAAACCAAGTCCATGATTCTAAATTCTCTGCCTCCACTACAGCCCATGCTAATGAAAACATTTGATTGTTCCCATCCTTTCCCACTGCACAGAGGAGATGACCTCCCATGACGCTCTTTAGGAAGCATCCATCTAACCCAATGATTGGCCTACAAGAGCCCATGAAGGCATTTCTTAGCTCTGCAAAATAGATGTAGAATCTTCTAAATCTGGAGCTTCACCCTCAATCAGATTATCTAGGTCTAATTCAAAAGTTCCATCCTTTGTATGTTTTTTCAACTCAGCTATGTAGTTTCTAATCATTTTGTAGTGTTGATGATGTGTACCTCTCAAAATCTCCAACGCCTTCCACTTTTCTCTGTAACACTTCATCAAAGAAACATCTAAGCAAAATTGTAGTTTCAATTCTGTCTGCATCTCTAATGGGTTAAATTGAGGGTTCATTATGAACTTATCCAAATATTGTGATGCCAACCAATGTGAAGTTGCTTTCTTGTTTTTGGTAGCTCTATAACAAGTGTGTGAATTGCACACGACCTTCACAACAAATGTTTTCTCTTCCTTCAAACAACTTGCGTAAACTCTCCAGGGACACCCACTTTGACCTTTGCATACTACCTCCATTGTACTAGAACAACTCCTCTTCCACACCACATTCCTACCACATGTAATAGCATACATTTGCACAGCTTGTTTGACTTGTTCAACAGATTCGAACCTGAATCCAGGGGTAAAGACTAATTTTCTATGGTCACATAGTGGGTCATACTTTGGATAATTGAAGATTCTAGATCTCATCTCTGTTTGACCAGCATCAGAATCACTCTCCACTGAGCAAATATCATCCCTATCACTGTCAGCATAATCGTTGAGGCATCACTTCTAGGCAGTGGCGGAGGCAGAACTTAGCTAAAGGGTGGGCACCTTGTTGCTGCAGGTGAATGGGTAGGGCACCAAACACAATATTACATGTATTTTCTCTAAAATCTATATTAAAAATACTTTGATCAATGTACATTTTGACAAACACAGGTGGGGCCCGTGCCCACTTGTTCCTCCATGTGGCTACACCACTACTTCTAGGTTGCAATGATGAATCAAGAGATGGACATTGTTTTGACTATTCATGTCAATCTGCAACAAATTTCCTTCTCATCATCATTGGTTCTGCAAATTCCTCATCGTCTGTTAACTTTTCTTCACCAGAAGATATATCATCATTGTAACCATCTGAACCATTGCCAATATTGACTTCTAAGCTGGTGTATTCATCAAGATCAATATAGCTCTCTTGTTGAAAAATATGATGTTCCAAAAAATTATATGGGGTATTACTTACGCCATTTGAAGGGATCAACCCATCATCATCAAAATCAACATAACTTAGCATCACAATCTCTTCTGGTTCTTCTTCTATAATCCTCCCTTGTATGTCATGTGACTGAATAGTACTACCAACCTCCCCGTCTTCACTTGTTTTAGTCATTTTAAACACCGATAGAAAATGAGAAGTAATAGAAACCCAACCTTGATGCACCGTCAGAAAGAATTGATATAATTGCACTGTGAAACACTATGATTGTAGCAAAAAACCATGTATCCAACCAC